>OZ038502.1:54866315-54961315 GCA_964036315.1 Acanthosepion esculentum
TAGCAATTTTGGATCTTCATGCCTACAAAAATCTGCTTGTCAAAAGGATGTTTCTTTCATTGATACCACTATTATTTTAACTACCTTCACTTCTCAGCAATGTTTATTGTTTTAAAAGACAATGATTAGAATTTTAATAAAACCTAAACATATGATGAAAGTGAATTTATATTTTTGTTTTTGAGAATTAATAACAAAAATAATAAACACTATTAGATTGTCTATTTACATTATTTATTCATTATATTATTTATTGGAATGGTTGGCAAAACATTGGCTAATTGCCAATTAATTCAAACTTTATAAAATGATAAAAAATAAGGATTTGCTTATAGTTGGTTCACATATTTTAATAATTTAGTAAATGTTTATAAATTTATAAATAAAAAATTGCTTTCATATTTATTTCTTTATAAATTGGTAAATGATAAATATTGCATTTCATGCGTTTTAATTGTATTAGTTTTTATAATGTTGTAAATATAAAATTATTCTTCTAAATAAAAAAAATTTAATAAATAAATAATGTTTTCCTCGTTAATAATTTTGTTGTAATTTTTCAAGAACAAAAAATGTATAAATTCACTTTCATAATATGTTTAGGTTTTATTACACTTCTCATCATCGCTTTTTAAAATAATAAATATTGCCGAGGAGGGAAGGTTGTTAAAGTGATAGTGGGAAAACTGTTCTTTTAACAATCTGTTTTTCCAAGTTTGCCAAAAAAAACATTCTCTTTTGGTCATTCTTGTATGAAAAAAAATCATTCTTGCTATTTCCTGTGCTGTAAATTTTACTGTAAAGCTAAGATCTTTGGTCCATCATTTGAACTACTTGGCTATCGGACATATGTCTAAATTGTCTCGACCTTGTGTTTCCCAATTCAAAGCTCTATTTTCACATCACTTTGTCAGTCTACTTCTAACCAGTTTTGACCAACAGCTCTGTGACCTTTCATTCAAAGTCCTAACTATTAACCTTAAACTCAGACCTACACATTATTTGTATCAAATTAAAGTCTTGTCGTTGTTACTTTTAGTTCAGTGCTTTAACAATAGAACTTTCACCATTGTTAACCCCAAGGAAAATAGGATAAGAAATTAGATAAGACAACTGAAGTGAATTTTTCCATCTCATATGATTGGCATTCTTGAGAATTCTTTGAAATAAACTCTAATGTCTTGAACAAAACATTGAAGGCAAGATCTGTTTTGAAATATGGCACTGAGAAAATATACTTGGTGATAAATCTCTACAGAGAAATTCATAGTATACTTATATAAGTCAAAATCGATTTGCCAATTCCTATCTGTAGATATTCATAAAAGTACACACATATATGAATAGATATTGGTAGATATGAATATTTAAATGTCTTTACAGTATCTCAATCTGTAATCATAGCTATACAAGAGATTGTAAGGATTGAACTCACTGTCACTGGTTTGAAAGATAAGTTTGTTAATAATTTTGTTACTACATCTAATTTGAACTCTATAATAATTATATACATGCCCCTTGTAACAGGAGATATCTATGAAAGAAAGATTTATTCTCCCATTTAAATTTCCCCCATTATGGGCATTATTATATCCATGATATAATAACACCATACTTCATGGATGGAACAGAATGGCAGAAAAGAAAAGGAATGACAAAAATACTTTGTTCTCAGAGAGACTTTTATACCACTAAGACATACACAAATCTATATATACATATAATATATATATACACACACGTGTCCCATGCAGAGAAAAAATATAAGTATAAGGAGAAACAAAAAGGAAGGGTTTTATATATAAATGGAAATTCTTTTGTGTTTCTGGAGAAGTCATGTTTAGGACTCAAGATTCAAATAAACCAGATTCATCTACCTGGATTTCCCTACCCAGGTGAGGAAATATTCCACAAAGGGGGAAATGGCGAGTCTTCGGTTTTCCCAAATTGAGAACTGCAATCTGGAGTTTCTTTCTATATCTGGGAATGACATATTACCAAAAGGAAATAGCACCATGGACTTACAAACTGTAACATTTGCTTGAGGAGGCAGAGAGGAGAGGGTCAGTCAGAAAGTACCCATGACCCATGAGGAATAAGCACTTATGTTGCTCACCTTTGCTAATGCAATAGTAAAGAAATACTCTAGGGCATAACAAATTTCTGACATACATGGAGGACATAAATATAATAGATATGATGAAATAAGATGAAAATAATACATATAACGAAATTGTTTTAAGCTGCTTGTATATTTATTGCCAGTGATGTCATTGGCTCTTGGTAGATGAGATGATGAAGCATAAGATCTTATCTCTTTTGCAGTACTCAGAAGCAGCAGCAAATCTGGGGAAGGAATAAAAATGAACATGAGTTTGTTTTTCTTTTTAGCGTGAATTCACCATCTTATAGTTTCAAAAGAAAATGTGTTCTTCTCTTACAGGGAAATTCAATATGTATACACATATGTCCATGTTTTAATTGACAGTTGAACAACTTAAGCCAAACTGACTAATGTCTGTCACTGTTTCTCCCTTTCTCAGAGCATTTAACAAGGTTTAATTTCACTTCCATGGTGATGGCTTTCCTTTTCTTCAAAGCACCACCATCAGAAGTGGTTACATTATGTTTGGGAACCATAATGAAGGGTAATATGTTTCCACAAACATAACACAAATGAAAAAGAGCGAATGCACAACAACCAGGAAATGACCCATGCCACCTTATGTATGCGGCAAACAGCTTAAGTCAAAACAAGATTAATGGAGATTGCATCATAACCACAAATTGTCATAGGTGGGGATTAGCATAACCTGGGACCTTAACGTATATAAGAAATATATAATGCATATACTCAAGAATATAATTTATTAATATTACACACCTGCTTTTTGAAGATTGTTTTGATTTTTGTGGTTTATCAACCCTTTATGGGTTATTTAAAGTGAAAACATATTTTGAATTATGGGAGGTTACTTATAGTAGCCAGTGTTCCCACATGATCCCCTGTCTAAGTACAGACCAGACTCAACACCACTTAACTTTGGTGACTGAATGAAAACTGTTGTAACCTTGAGAGGATTACTGAATGAGCAATAATGAAAATGGAGGTTGGAAATGAAATGGTAATCTTTATAACATCAAAAAATACAATACTAGCCAGTGGTGTGAAGTAGGTAAACCACTGCTAGTGGTGGACTACTTAGACAGCATATTACCCACACTTACAATAGTGTCCAACGTATTTATGAGGTTTTGGACATACCCATTACTGTTCATAGGTACGATATATAACAAAACCAAGAGCAAAACAAAAAGTACACCAGAAGGTCTCTGGCAGTTGGCCACTCCATGTTTACAGTATTTATCTCAGCAGAGCCTTTTAAAACCTTTACTTTTTCAATCTCTTATCAACCCTTCATGCACCACAGATTCATTACAATCTAGCACATCATTGTGGCTGATGAATTATTTTCAGCCCTACAACCCCTTTCCGATGGACAAAAGTGTCTCACGACTCTAGTATTATTTCCGTGACAAGTGTTCTGACAAGCTACATTCCTTGGTACCCCTAGTCCTGACCTTTGCAACTGGGTCCTGCCATGTCATGTACACAAGGAGGAATCATTCTCATTCCCTTCATATTCCACTTGTAAGGAGTAAGTACCAATCTAACAGTTTCTTCCCAAGAGCTGTTATTTTGTGGAACAGACTCTTGGCAAGATGCTTTCCTGATCACTGTAACCTTAACCTGTTCAAGTCTAGGGTTAACTGTTATCTTTCCTCATGATCACTAGACCCATAGGGGCACCATATGTATACTAGCTGCAGTAGCAGTGGTGTGTCCCGGGCAAGATAGCCTGATGGAGCTCAACTCTCTTCAGGCTGGTTTTGAATTCAGAGTTTGTCCTTCTCCTTAATCCATTGCAACCCAAGGCTATAATACCCAGTTTGTCCTACTATTTATATATACCTGTGGGGAGAAGAGATAGATTCATATTTTTCCCAAAGGTATTTGTATGTAAGTGAATGTAATGAGCTCTACTGGAATTCAAACTTGATACTCCAATTCCTCAAAGCAAGTTGTTATCCATTACCCCACTGTGCATCCTATCTTGACTTAACTTTCCTATATAGCCACATAAGCTGCACTTCTTGCCTTCTCTTATGCTCATACAAAACCATACATCTTGAGTGGCTCTTGGGGCTTGTATTGTGTGAATTACTATTTAAAAAATCTAGCATTTTAAGTTGCCAGTGAAACGTTTCTTATCTGTCCTCAGCACTATATAATGAACATAATAATTCTTTTGATCATCCATATTTATTGGCGGAAAGGTGCATCATTTGCAGCTAATGTGAAGCAATGCACTTGCTTGGCACCAGTGGCTGCTTATAGCAACTGAAAATGATTTTATTTAGCTGAAGGAACCTGGTTAGTGTCATGATAGAAACACTGCCAGCAGCATCTTACATCATGAAGACCCAGATCAATTCAGGCTGGAAGTAACAATCATTTAAGCCTGTACTTCCTGCCTAGGATTTGAACTTGCTTTTCCCTTCCTTAACCCTTGGCAAAACAGAATCTGGAAATTTTTCCATATCATTTTTCTTTAAGAATTCTTAGAAATGTATTTTAGGTCTTGTTAACATATCTAAAGAATATCTAAAAAAAAAATAATATTTCTCTTATGGCAAAACTCACACCTGATTTTTTTTCTTGATAGGCAGGGTATAAAGAATGTCAAAATAAAGAAATCATTTCTCTTAATCCAAGAATAGGTTTGTTTTTGTTGTTAATTTTAGTGATTTTTCCCTGTTCAGGTGTGAAAAGTAGGTAGCAGAGAGTGGTAGAACAGGTACTAACACAAAACAGAATTGGTAAATTGAGCCTTCTCACTTGGAAAATGCACTACTTTTTTGCATTCTATCCAATTGCCAGGTATATTAACAAAATTATATGTCACTGGGATGCCACAATGGTTAAAACAGAAATGTGTATTAGGATTAGTACTTGATCAAACTGCTCTTTTATAACTATCTTAATTTTTAATATAATAGTGGTGAAAATATGTTATATTTATTGCTAGACTTGACAAGGCCCAGTGACATAAGTAGAGTGGAGAAGGCAGCACTTTTATGGGGGCAGCTCTTTTGTCTCTGCTGTAGGCTATAAGCCTGTCTAGACTGTATTGAAATAAAAAGTGGTTTTAATGTTGGGACAGTATTCAAAATTTCTTTTCGATTTTAAGTAACTAAATTTATGGCATATACAGGGTGATTGAAAAGCAATTCCACATTTTAAAATACTTTATTTATTAACTATAATTTTTATAAGAAATTGATATGAGAGGAAAGTGTTTAACATCATGAGGGTTTATTTAAAATTTGATATGGGCACTAGATTTCGCTACCAGCTTGTTGAGCTGCCCAGGAATCACATCAACTGATATCACCAGGAACTCATGTGGTATAGAAGACATAACTTCTTGCATTCACCCTTCAAGTTCTTCCAAAGTCTTGGTTTGGTATAGTAGACTTGCTCCTTTAACAAACCCCAAAGAAAAAAAATCACAGGGTGTTAAGTCAGGACTCCTGTTTGGCCACTCATACATAAAATAGGGAGTTACTTTTCAATCACCCTGTATATTGGCCTATCTATTGTCTATAGAGTGGCAATTGACAGATGGAATAGTTTTTGATGATGACATTGGAGAATTTGTCAACAAAAAAGCAAGAAAAGTTACTTTTTAGAAAGTTGTAATTTTCATTTCAAAAATAAAGATGGCCCTAAATTTTACACTTTTTCCCTATTTGTTATTTTTGTTGTTTAACTGTTACTCATAAGGTTTATGTATGTTTGATGTGTATTTAAAACATACTATATTTGAGTATGTGAAAGTGATATTATAATGGTACACAAACTAGTTTTATAACTTTAAGAGTGAGTCATTGTGCAATATATATTTTTTGTTGGCTTTGGGGGTGGGGGTAAACTCGTGGGCTGCCCCAGGTAGTACATACTCTAGCTATGCCACTGACAAGGCCAACAAGAAATACCAAAACCTTTAAAAATAAGACTAACACTTAAGACTAAGACTAAACGACAATGAAGATAGTGGTTGTTATTTCTTAGTAGTAATTATCATATCATCATCATCTTTTATTTGACTTTAAAATATTTTGTGTGACAAGATTTCTTACAAACTGCAATGGATCATCAGAATTATTTTGACATTCAGAAGATAATCCTAAATGTATCTTTGAATCCATTTAGTATTTTATTCCTTGTCCATAAATCATTCCCCATTCTTTTTTAAATCAACATTTTTGAAACCTCTCACACAAAGATCAAATAACTAGTTTCTTTAATATTCAATTTTTCAAATTGTCTAATATTTTGAGAGGAGTTGTTAACCCAATATTTAAGAGATATTCCAGTCTTTCCACTGCCATGCTACAAGATTCCACCTTAGGCAAAAGGACAAGAAAATGAAGTAGACAGAGGAAAAATATGGGCCAACAATGTCACTGAGTGGACTAGAAGGTTATTCACAGAGATTCAGATGTTGGCACACAGATGTGACATATGGAAGGAGCTGGTCAGGTGCTTAGTTGCCGATCATTCAACCATACCTGGATATGGGACTGATGATGATGATGATAGTCTCATCATGATGAGTGAAGAATTGCCATTAAACATACTTTCAGTGTACAATCATTATGATGATGATGATGATGAAATTGATAATAACAATAATGGCTTATTGATGATGTTCGTTGCTCTCCAAGGCATCAATTCCTCCCCAGAAAGGCGAGTCTTTTTTCATTTAAGGCTGAGCAGTGTCCCTACTATCCTACATCACTGAAATTCAGACAGTTGTCCCAACAAAAATTTCACCATCTTCAGGTCGACACAAATAAACCACTCATTCTGATTATAAAGTATTTCCTCCCACATATTTAAGAATATGTGGGAGGAAATACTTTATAATCAGAATGAGTGGTTTATTTGTGTCGACCTGAAGATGGTGAAATCTTTCAAATAAGAAATTTGAAGGAATTAAGTATATGCAGGAGGAAATAGTGTCATCAAGTGAAAAAGGGATAGAGGAGCAAATTGGTTGCCATTGCGCAGCAGAACCCTTTTCATGCCAGAGAAAATGCTCAGGCAATCTTGATGCCTGATTTAGTAGAAGGTGAGGTGAGCGCTGTCAGAGAGTAAGTTTTTTTCCTGCAATCTGGATGCTAAAAGTTTGGCAGAGGACAAGCTGTGATTGCCAACTAGATCACTCAGTTCTTTTTGGAAATAAGGATGTGGAGCATCATCATCATCAAAAACCAATTCTTCATCTTTTTGAACACTGGAGAAATCTTCCTCACTAATGTCAGGAAGTTCTCCAAAAACAGGTATTAGAATTTCATCACAGTGAGCTACATGACGATGTGCTGATTGAAGATCGGGATACGTTCTCCAGTTCTTTCTGTTGATCCCAGTCACATCAATAGCACAGAAGTCACAGTCAGTGCTATAGTTTGTTGGCTCCCTCCAAGCCATGGGAATTCCAGATTTCAGACAACTCTTCTTGCCCTTGATCCACCGACGCAGTACTTGGTACATGTCTTGCATACCATGTGTGGCACCCAAGGTTTATCCTAGTCACCAAGTTGCTGAGTCATTTCTTGATAGTGTGTGTGGAAGTGAATGAGGTCTTGAATATCAGCAGTTAGAGTGACATGACCCTTGGTGGAATGTGAGAGACTCTGTTGTTGAGGTCAAATATCGTGATTTTTATACTGTTATTTCTGAGAAATTAGCTCCTGAATAATAATTTTAGTTATTCCTAATTGGCCCTAAAAAGTCACATGTTCATGTGATATTTTGACAGTATACCTAAATTATAATGACTATTCTATAGTTTTGTATGGTACAGTTTAATTGGTGTGTTTTAAGATGTAAGCCCTTTATTGCGTATTATTGGTTTATAAATATTTTGGGGTGTGTTTTAATATTTGTGTAGCTATTTTGGGCTGAAAATAATTCTGATGGGTTAAAATTAATAAGTTTATAATTAACATAATAATTAGTTTTATTGTGTGAAATATGTTGCATGTTTAGTTATTTTAATGAACATGACAATGTAAACAAAAACGTAAAATACTGCATGTGAGCATAGCTCAAAAAGTTGACTTGAATGAGCAAAACCAATGTGATCTTTGGATTCAGCACATCAAAATTGTCCTAAATCAGCTAAAAAAATTTAGACAATAAATTCGGTGTTGGCCAATGTTACTTATATTTTTGGTACCATTACTTATATTAATACTAGTTTACCTATGCAGTCAAAAATGACTTTTTTTTTATTAGATTTTCACATATGAATTTTTAAATATACTTTTTCCATTTATAATTGTTGTACTTTGTTTTTTTTTTTACAAAGCCAGTCTTCACCTCCTGGATTTATAAACATCTTGGAGCAGTCTGCCATTGTCAGAACAAAGGTTCTGCCTCCTGGCATCATCTGGCATAACTACATTACAGCAAAAGTTAGAGACAAAATATATACAAACACATGTGGTATATTACGTGCATTCTTTTTGCCATTTTGTATTACTGGTAAACTTATTTAAAATATATATATATATATATATATATAGAGAGAGAGAGAGAGAGAGACAGACAGACAGACAGACAGACAGACAGACAGACAGAGAGGGAGATATACACTACTGGCCAAATGCTTGAAGCCCCTCCAGAATTACTATGAACTTGACAGAAGAGTGAAAAAAAATGAAAAGAGCTCTTAGAGTCATTGAAAAAAGAATGGATTCAATTATCAAACTTTTACAATGAATGCCAAGATTGTGTGCTGTAACAATCAAGGCTAAAGAAGGATATTTTGATGTGAGCAAACTTTAATCATAAAATGTTTTTTCTTTTTGTCATTATAAAATTTCTCACTTTTTTTAAACATGTATAATAATTTTCTGTTAAAGTACTAAACAACTACTTTCTGGCCTAATTTAAAAAATTACCATTAAACTTTTGAACTGTTGTGTATATAAATATATATATATATATATTTTAGATCAAATTTCATATGGACAAAAAAAATGACCAGAAATGTTTCACTGGTGTGAGAAAAAAGTCCTCAATGTCATGGGACCATGGAGAAGGAGCATACTGCTTCAAGCAAAAACTGTTTGACAATACTGGGCTCTTAAAGTCAGCCATAATAGAATATTATAGTAACAGAAAAGAATAAGCAGCTCCCAAAAGACTCTGCTTAAATACATTCAAAAGATATATGCCACAGGAACATCTACTTGATATATCCTTCCTTAGGTGCCATTTATGATGTACCCCTGAGCAATCATGCATTTTTGATTCATGATTAGTTTGGCAGAAGAATTCTCACAGTAGGCTGACATTAGTTTCTGTGCTAGACTGGTTACCAACCAAGGCTATAGGACCCAGTCTGTCCTGCCATTTAAACCATAGCTGGAGATAGGAGATGAATTTATACCTTTTCCAATGGAATTTGTGTGTAAGTGAATCTAATGAACTTGACTGGAATTTGAAATTGGTCTTCCAATTTCGCATTCTGATCTGTTATCCCTCACACCATCAACATATAGCTTACAGCACATAGTATTCCCATTTAGACAGACATATAGGTACTGACCAAGCTCAACATTGCTTAACTTCAGTGATCAGATAAGAACCAGTGTTTCAACATGATATTTTTTTTTATAAACATTTCACCCCAAGTGTGGTAGGAGTGCCACTAAGTATACAAGGGATTACAGAGAGTGAAAGTAAGCGAAAAGACTGGGTATTGGGGGAGGGGGAAGAAAAGATAAAAAAAAGAACAGGGATCAAGGCAACATTGGTTAACATTACATATGGCCGTAAGTCTTTGATGAATAAACATGCCATATATGGAAATAAATTAGTGTTTTATCATTTTTCAAAATCCCTCTTGCCACTCCAGGTCTCAAAAAGAATGAAATCTAATACTGTAACAAATTTTAAAAGTGTTAGTGTGTCCATGTTTGGACAAAAGTTACTTCACTGCACTAATTCAGGGCGTTATTATATCCCTCTTGCCCCGCTAGTTCTCAAAAAGAATGAAAGCCTTGTTCTGATGAGCACTAAAGATATTTAAAATAAGTCTGTTAGTGAGAAAAGAAAAGTAGCAGAAAAACTTCACAAGCAATTTAGTTATCCCAGTTCTGATAAAATGGGTACTCTTCTGAAAGCTGTTGGAGTTTTTGATGTTGAACTTATGAAACATCTTCAGGAAGTTACTACAATTGTGACATATGCCTAAAATACAAGAGAGAACAACCAAAGCCCACTGTGGCTTTCGTGATAATGAAATAGTGACTATGGACATTAAAAAGATTGACTTGATTCTGGAACTTATGCCAAACAATTTCACAGGTTAAACATGTTAATATGGACTCCTTGACATTCTATAACTTTCATCAGTCTTTCATTCAATGATTTTGTTAACTTTTTCTACTGTTTTGACTTGAACATTCCTTGCAACAGTTTTTATTGTTTCCCGAAGATCTTCTTGGCTTGAATGTAGTTTTCTGTTCTCATATACATTTCTTTTAATGATGAGCCATAAGTTTTCTTTGGATTCATATCTGGAGCGGATGGACATTATTCCATTAATCTGGTGTCTTTGAAATATTTTTTGTCAAGTTGGCAATTGTTTCTTAGTTATGACATGTGCCACTCAAATAAAATGTTTTGTCCAAGAACTTAACAATTCTATGCATTTATCTTGGTACTATCATCAACTTTGAAAGAACCTATAAGCAAAAAGACAAAACTTACTAAGAGCTAAAAAGAACTGAAAGCTGTGGAGAGCCATGATTGCTGACGTCCCGAAGAGACATGTCACCGAGAAGAAGATTGTAAAAAGTAACAACTTCTGTGTCATGTCATTTTCAAGATGTTAGCTGTCATGGCTCTCCACAACATTCTATTCTTAGCTCTTAGTAAGGTGATGTAATGGAATAACCTGTCACCCCCACCCCATGAGTGACTACACTATAGGTAGTAACTGCTTATAAATATCTGTAAGTCAATGGACTACAGTCTAGCTGGCATCTGTTGAGCATCTTATGCGAGAACTACCGACCTTCCAATAATAGCACTCACTACTAGATTGACTTGTGACGACCTTGTGCATAACTGTTACCTTTATTCTTATTGTACTGCTTTTTTACAGTAAACCTTTACTTATTCTATCCACTGTGTTTTTCAAGTATATATTCCTATTAGCATGGAATATAACATAAGTTTTGTAGTTTTATTATTCCCTAATTCCTGTTCTTCCCACCATTTGCACAAGCTTATTAATGTTATAATGAGCATACGGTTGCAAAGGAAAGAACAAACAAGAATTAAAATTTTAATAAGCGTGTATTGATCAATTTTCACAATATATACATAATGTTGCAAAAAGGTGATAAAATTGTTGATATGTCATTCTTTTGACGTCTTTTTCCCATCTAATGACTACAATATTTTATAATATCTTAAATTATTATTTTGCATATTAATATTGGCTCTTTAACATTATATAACCTTCATCAGTTTTTGGTTTTGTTATCTTTTCTATTAATTTAACTTTAATGTTACTTGATTACTTACAACAGTTTTTAATGCTTCCTTCTTTGCTTGATTATGGTTTTCCATTTTCACATATTTTCTTTTTATGACAGACCACAAGTTTTTTTTTTTTTTTTTAATTTGGATAGCCTGAAGGCCATTCCATTAAATTGGGGACTTTGAAATCTTCTCTTTAGTGAGCAATTTAGTCAGATTTACAAGATGTGATGGAGCATTGTCATTCATGAATATATTCTTTAGATTTAAGCTGCTTGGTTATAACCTGTACCTCTCAAAACAATGTCTAGTCCAAGAAATCATCATCATTAACTCCTTTTATACTGATAACATTATCAACTTTGAAGGAACCTATAATTTATGTTACTATCTACAATACCAGCACCAACCATTACTCCACCACTTCCCTATTTCTTCTAAGTCCTATTGGCTGCATATCTCCATGAAGGGACCAACCTCCAGCCCAGCTATCAGGTCCATCCATTTTATCTATGCATATTTATAATTAGTATTAAGAAATCAGTTTTTGTTCAAATTTTCTCTTTGTGATGTTTACTTAAAGGTTGTAGTTTTTGTTTTTTTTCATGTCTTTACCAATGTTCTTAATATTCTATATATTTTCACTCTGTTTACATTTTCAACACCAGCTTCTTCAAATATTTTCATGCTGGTCAATTTGTTTTTCTTGTCTATTACTCATTTTATAAAGTGGTGTTGAAAAGTTCTCAGGCAAATCCACATGCCAAAATTAAAACAAATAAGAAATGTTTTTGGAATCCCCGTCTTGGTTGAGCCAAGAACTTTTCAGCAGCTCCTCATATTTTTTTCTCAAATCTCTTTTTGTGATATTTTTAAAGTTAGTTTATTTCTGATTTTGTTTTTATCTTGCCAATGTCCCCAATTTTTTTCTTTGATTATTTTGTGACCTCTGTTCAGCATTTCCACAATTTCTAATGTTGCGTTCCCATCACTCAATGACTAAAATATTTTCTTTCTCTTTTGAGGTTATATCTTTCTCTTGACCTATATCTGAATTTAAAAAAGAACTCTCAGTATAAATATATTATATATATATATATATATATATATATATATATATATATATATATATATATGTATTTACAATATGAAAAACAATCCTTGGATTGTTTAATAGAATCTCTCACTGTCAAATAAGTTATTGTAAGTATTTTTAATAAAAACAGATAAATTCAAATTCACATGGTAAATTTATTATGTAAATATAAGGTGTTTTTAAAAATTTGCCAATATTGCTTGATTATTACTGGTTCTGTTATAAAAGCATTGATTTGCTTAATAAAATTTGATATAGTGTGCAAGTAATCCATTTTCTTATTTACAATTTTGACTTGTGGGCCTGTCAAGGTTCATTAACAATAATTATCAAATAAAAAACCTATTGTACTGAAAGCGAGAGAAAAATAAAAGAAGCATAATTTCATTTCTTAAGTTTTTAGTTTTGCTTGTCTGTCTATATATTTAGCTCATTTTCCACCACCCACCATTTATTTTATCATCACTTTTGTTCACCCATATTTTTATTTATTTTGTTTATTTTTTTGACTATTCTCTCCCGTTTGCTTTATGTTTAGCCAAAACTGTTTTTCATTCAAATTGATATTTTGATGGAATTGGTGTGCTTTGGAGTTTCCTATATCTGCCTTTCTATGTTCCTGTGATTCCAGGAATCACTTTTTGGCAAAACAATTATACTTGTAGCTATTACAATTATTATTATTTTTTTTGTTTTTGAATAAAATAGAAAGGAATAAATTTTGATTTAGATTTTCCAAGAGGCATCACTAAAAGGAAGAGAAAGACAAGTTCCGAAGGGTTGACCATAGATCAGTGGCTTTCTAGTTTCATACTCCGATAACAAAAAAGTTAAATAATGGAAAGAGATGATGCTTCTAAATATATGCCAGCATACCCATGAGCTAAAGTTCAATGCACACCTACTCTCAAATAAAAGTTCACTCCTGCCCTTCGGAACTTCTCTTAACCTGTTTTTTCATTTTTCTTGCTAGTTCTTGCTGTCTTTTTATGTTTCTCTTTTTTTAAGTATTTTTATGTGTTTTTTTTTTCAATTAATTTGATTTTGTGCTTTGTGTTTACTGCTGAAGCTTCCGGAGTTATCTTCTCTTTGTTCTTTTTCGTTTTTGTTTGATATTCTTTGCTATTTTTTGTTGATCAGATGTTTTTATTCTCTTTCATATTTTTACCATAATTTGTTTTTGAATATCAGTCCCTATTTATTTATTTTTTTAAATTCTTTTTATCTTTTTATATATTATGTAATATGTTTGTGCTGTTCCTATGGTCGTCCCTGTGTTGAATAAATTCTTTGCTTGGATTTAAAGTCACTTTTACTTGAGCATTTTATTTTCAAATTAAAAAGAAAAGAAAAATGATAAACGTCTTAATTGAAAGTTGATCTAGCAGAAGTAATTTTCATGAAAATGTTTTCGTTTTTTTCTCAATGTCGTCTATAAATGATTAGTTTATATGAAAGAACTAATTGAAAAAAATATATTTTTAACCCTTCTAATGTGAGTGACCAATATTTTTTTTGTTGGTAAAAAAACATTTTTTTGTGAATCAAATCATTATTGTTAATATTATTTTATTGTTTTTTATGCTTGCTTGTTATTTTCTTTTTCATTCAATTATTTAATTTCATTCATGAATTTCATTAAATGAAAACCTTCTCCACCCAGTAAAGTATTATAAAGATGCCTTATTTAAAACTTTTGGCCAAAATAATAAAGTCATACAAAAAATACTTATTATTTTCAGAGTTTTAGAAAATAAATATTTAAAAATATAAACAAAGATGATATTTCTTTATAATAGCAAATATTATCAAAAATAGTCCCTTTTCTAGTAGTACTGTTTGTTTTGCATGGTATGAAAAATATATCAGCTTTGTGAAAGGTTAAGAAAATGGATTGTTCCTAAATACATCACCGTAATGCAATTTTTGGCTTTAAATAGTCACAAGTATAAACTTTCTAACAATTATTTTTAAAAGATTTTAAATATAGTCAAAAGTTTTAAATATGACATATTCAGAATATGAGGCATTTAAAAAAATTTTTTTTTGTTTTTAATTCATTCATTAGTTCAGTTAGTTCAATCTCATCAAAGTGATCAAATAAAAATGGGCAGATAATAAATTCACTGTTTGTAAAATAAAAATATATAAATATATACAAGAAGAAAAAAAACCTGATTCACATTGGTATTGAATATGCCCTGGATATATAGTCTTTAAATTAATAACAAACTAAAATGATGGGGCCCAAAGACAAAAAAAATGTTATCCAGAATAAATTGATTTTATTTTAATATCTGTATTTTTTACTCTGGAGTTATCCTTTTATTTTCAAGCTGATCCAACTGACATTTGGTCCTGAAAAATATAAACAACTTTATAACAAATTTTATATCTTAACAAAATATAAAAATGATATACTATAAAAGATACCATAATATGGAATAATATAATAAACAATATTTGTAATATTGCCTGTAATAAATATAATATAAACTAATCAAGAATATTTGTAATATTGATTGTAATAAAAAAAGTAGTAATATTAGTAAGTAATATTTAACAACAGTTTTCCATCTGTATATAAAATATACTTATATTTTACAAGATAAAAGACTCACATTGATCTAACCATAATTTGAAAAATTTAATTAAATTAAATTTAATTAAGTTAACTTAATTAAATTTATTTAGTAATATTTCAAAATTTGTCAATAGTCCATAAATGTTATTTTGCTGTTTGCAAGATAATATAAAAAATAGTGTCAGGAAAATTATTTAATTTGATAAGAGGAAATTATTTCAGCAATTTATTATCTCAGAGGCATGGTGGATTAATGGATAGCAGATCAGATTGAGGAATCTGAGAGCCAAGTTCAAATTCCAGCCAAATCCATTACATTTGATTATAATTACCCTTGGGAAAGGTATTAAACCTCTTCTTCTCCCTCCAGATATGGGTAAATAGCAGGACAGACCGGGTTCTATAGCCTTGGATGGCAACTGGTCTACTGCAGAAAGAAATGGCAACTTACTGCGGGAAAAAATTTGCCCCATCAATCATGTATCAAAAGATACATGATCGCCTAAGTGTGTATCACACATGGCGTATAACTGACTGAATTTATTATCTCCAAGATAGTTTTCTTGCATAGCTGATTTAGAATGATGAAATTTACTGGTCCAATCTTGTGTCCACTGGAGAACTGTGCTATCACTCAGTGCCATATTTGCTGGTTCGGCCATGTCCTGCAACGATCTGATGACCACCAGTTCAACCTGCCATCTGCAAACTGGTGATGAGGTTGGACTCAATGCCTTTACAGGATATGATTTAGCAGGAGCATCAGTTTTATACCAAATAGAAAATAGATAATAAACATGAAAGAATAAGAGCAGAACACACAAAACCATGAAAAATACTGGCAAACATGTAGAAATGTGTCTGCAAAAAGACAGAATATCAAAAAGATGATTTTTCCCATGACACTGCTTTTTTTAACTACCTTCACTATTCTTTAGCAATGTTTATTGTTTTTAAAAAGCAATGATTAGGATTGGAATAAAACCTAAACATATGAAAGTGAATTTAACAGACAACAAAAATAATAAAGACTATTTATTTATTATTTACATTATTTATTGGAATGGTTGGCAAAACATCAACTAGTTAGCAGTTGATTCAAACATTATAATATAGTCCTTTATAGTTCACATATTTTACTAATTTAGTAAACATTTATGAATAAAAGATTTTGTTCATATTTATTTCTTTATAAATTGGTAAATGTTAAAAATTACATTGCATTAGTTCTAATTGTATTAGTTTTAAAAATTCTGTAAAAACAGTCGCTCTCTCACAGACGCGATGTTGCCTCGCTCTGTCTTTTTTACAAATACTTTCACGGTAATTGCTCTGAGGAGCTGCTTTCGCTTGTCCCTAGGCCTCATGAATTTAAACGTCCTACGAGGCTGGCATCCCATTACCACCCCTTCACCGTTGAAACTGTTAGATGTAGACGTCTCTTCTACTCCAATAGCTTCATGTCTCGCACATCTCGCCTGTGGAACTCCCTTCCCTATTATTGTTTCCCTGACAAATACAATCTCCAACGGTTTAAGTGTAACGTCAATCAACATCTCCAGTTGCCTTGATCTATCCACTTCCCTTCTCCACATCCTTTCACCTTTCATTCCTATCTGCTCTCGCTCCAAATCTTCTGTAACCCCCTTGCCTTGATTGACCCACTGTCTTTCTCTTTCTCCACATCCTCTCCTTTACCACTCCTATCTGCTCTTCCTCCAACCCTTCTATAACCTCGTGCGTGATAGTGGCCTCCAGCCTTGCTTGGGGTGATACGCTTAAAAAAAAAAAATATATAAAATTATACTTGTAAAGAGAGGCAGTCTAATAAATAGTGTTGAATATTTTTGTTGTAAATTTTCAAAAACAAAAAAAAATGTATAAATTCACTTTCATGATATGTTTAGTTTTTATTCCAATTCTAATCATCACTTTTTAAAACAATAAACATTGCCAAAGATTTGACATAGTTAAAAAAAAATGGTGTCATAGGGAAAACTGTCCTTTTGACACTACATCTTATTGCAGGCACATTTCTCTGGGTTTGCCAAAATATTATTTAAAAATGAGTAAATAAATTTAAAAATATTATTTTAAAAATTAAAATTAAGAAAGTACACTTTTAAATAATATTCTAATCTAATGGAAATTGACAAGCTGCCATTTTCAAAAGCACCATTTGATTAGAACTCATTATGTAATCCTTCTTTGAAACGACTGAAGTTTTCTTGTGTATCTTTGATACATAAATTAACAAACATGGATTGCATAGCTTATCTATATACACTCACATCTGATTGTTATTCAATGGATATTATAGGTAGCAATTTTAAAATCCTCTCCTTGATCAGAAATTACTGTGCAATCTTTTTTTTTAAATTATTGAAGTCTTCAAGTGTATCTTTAGTACATAAATTAACAATCTGAGTTGTAAAGCTTGTTCATATGAGTATAAACTCAAATATCAATCAACTGGAGATTGTATTTATCAAAGGTTATCTGTCATAAATTTCAATAGTTTTGTTAGCTTAAATTTAATTCATATCCATAAAAATAATGTATTTTAATTGTTAAAAATATGGAAACTAGACAAAGTTTTAATTTATAACATAGAAAAGAAAGCATTAACCATTTAGAAAAAAAAAATCGAGAAACTGATATTCTAAATTTAACCCCAAAGCCATTAAATTTTTGGAGACCAAATGTACATTTTTAGTAGAAAGATGCTCCATAATTTCTACATTTTGTGAAGGCTTATGGCCTGCTGTTACAATAACTGCCTCAAAATGATACAATAAAAATGGTCATCACTTGATTGTCTGAAAAGCAGAATATACTTCTTTGGAAATGTTATGTTAAAACCAAATGAATTTATTGAGAAATACTTACTGTACTTGGAACTATCCTAAAATTATGCAAATGTGACCATCACTACACGTTTGACAATGAGAGTAAGATTCCTTTTTAAATAACAAATTGTTGACTGAAATAGTTTTCAGTTATTAAAATTAAATAAATTTCATGATTCTACTTTCTAAATTATTTCATAAAGAGCAAAATAATTAATATTTCATTAATTATTAATAAGGATCATTAATATTTCTTATTTCTTAATATAATATAAAAATAATTTTTTTGACTCACCATTATATCAAGTTGATTCTTTTATTTCATCTTATAGCAGAAGATAAATATTAATTAATCTAAAATTGAATCTATTAGAAAGTTAAAAGACAAAAATATTAGGTGTGTACAAAAGTTTCTAGTCTCTGTAGATACTGAATCCAGTGTGAAAAACTATTTTTTGATGGAAAAATTTGCATATACCTAATATTATTTACAAAAATAACTTGCTTTTATTTTAATTATTTATATTTTTTCTGTAATTTGTGTGCAAAAATCGGTTTGCTTTAAAACTGTCAGGATATCTTTGAAAGAAAGATTTGTAAAGCCTACGTGTTGAAGTCGACAACATAGCAAGCAGTATTGAGTTTATTTCCTACAAAAATGAAAGTGCTTTTTCTTAATAAGTTTTATTTAGCAGGCTAAGTTATTTTTACTGTGAAAAGAAAACATGGTATTTACAATATTTAAATTGAAAAGAAAAAATATGAAGTTTATATTCAATGTAAAAAATTAAAATAAAATTTTCATTCAGAAAAAAAGGACATTTACATTATTTACATTGTTCGGACTGTTGTGCTCATCTTTATTGTCATATTCATGACATTTCAGCCATTGTACCCTTTGGCAGGTGATATATGTTGGAATTTGAAACTCTACCCTTTATTTAGTCCATAGGGGTAGATTGTTCTAATTCTACATGCCATGTCTCTTACGGATATCTCAGTTTCAGTTAATTCCCTTTAGTAACGCAACTCTCCAAGTTTTTGTTCACCTCTTCTGTGGCCAGGTATTGAGCTTGCAACGCTTTGGGTTAAGTCACTAGATTACAAGAAATGCTTTTATCCACTGGGCCATGTGCCATGAGTTCAATACTTCATCACAGCACAGGTTAACAAAAACTTGGAAATAACTGAAGCTGATATATTCAGAAAAGGCATGGCACATGGAACAAGAGCAATCTACCCTGGTGGACAAAATAGAGGGTTTGGTTCAAAATTCCAACATATATCACCCGAGGAAGGCCTGGAGATACACTAGGTGGAATACTGTGAATATAACATAAAGTTGAGGACAACAGTCCGGACAATGTAAATAGTTACAATACCTCATCTCAGAAATAGAGACAGAGTTGGTTATTTCTTTAAATGAAAGGATGACAACTCTACAAATGGGTTTCTTTATTTTAATTTATTCATCTTTAAACAACAAAAAAGAAATAATGCAGCTGAAGGTTTAGAAATCTTCCATCATTTATTTATTTATTTTTTTTCTACAAAAATGCTAGTTTTGGAAATGATATTTCATATTTAGGTTAACAATTAGAAAAATTTGTCAACTTGTGAAGCATATCATATTACACGCAGACATTTTTAAAATGGACTTTTTTTAAAATCCCAAATTAGTTAACATCCCATGATTGATTTTTGGCAACACATCACAAAATATTTTGAAGACATTTCAAGTTTATTTTTTCCTTCATACTTTTTCTGCTTATTTAATATATTATGCAGGTGGTTGCCAGTAGTCTGATATTCCTACACACTTTGATCATTAAACCAAAGTTTTCTGTCTCAACTGATTATTATTCACATGTTTTTATCTACTTTGTACATATGTTGAAACATACTCTTACTGCTCACAAATCAACACCTTCAGTAACACTCTACCTTTAGTGGCTCTTGAGCCTAGTATAAAGTGAACATTGGTATAAAAATAGATTGTTATTTCAAAAGGTTAATCAAACATTAAAAAAATCATTTGTTTTTCCTTTTCCTTTTGTTTTCTTTGACCCACTGAACCCAATGGACACTTTAAAGTACAAATGAAACAGAATGTTAGTATTTTAGAGTTTAAAATCTAACCTCATCTCATTAATTTATATCAATAGTACCAAATCTGTTTTCAGTGACACTGAAGATTTGGACTTAATTAGATAAATTTTCCTGAATTTACCAAATATATGAGGATGGTCTTTGGTACAGATATTTACCCAAATATTAAAAACAAAGACTAAAGAGAAGTTGGAAGAATATAAATGAAGATTTTATAGAAAGAGTGCATGCTAACAAAGTATAGAAATCTATTAATACCTTCTCTCCAATCTTGAAAAGGAAAGCTAGCAGATGTTACAAATATCTTTTTTACCAGCACATCATTTTGAGAGAGTTCATGTTTTACTCATGTGTCAGGCAAGCATCTTCTTGTGGCATCTATCCCAGGGGTGTTCCTGTACAGAGTGGGCTTCACTAACTGACTGTTAAGAGTCATATAATTACCAAAGCATGGTGTATATTAACCTTTAGCACTCTGTATGTGTATTCATTTGCTATACAAAAAGTTTATCCTGTCACTGAAGGTGACTCTGATCCTTGAACAATAGTGTTTGAATTTCATAGCTGTGTTGTCATAACCTGCTATGGAAACAGAAAACAACTTTGAGTGAAATTAACACTAAGGATGCTGCAATTGAGAGGCCTTGAAAAAGAATTCAGTGAAAAGGGGAGTAATGTTAATAATGCATGGTGCTAAAGGTTAATTAGAGAAAAAGAAGGAAAATTATCCCAAAAGTTTGATACCTTATACAGTTATGTTAACGATATTATTAATGTTAATTAATAACATTGTTTGAAATTCTGTGATTCAGTATAAAGCTGAAGAATTTCTGTCTAGAAAATAAATATTGCCTTTGTTTGATGTTATTGTTGTTTGAGGATTATGACTCAATTTTGACACTGGTCAAATTGAATTTCTTTCTGGGAATCATCTCTACATTTGTTCACTTCTGTATGGTCACATTTAAATGTTAAATATCAAAGAACATTTTTCTTTCAATTGTTATTTTATTTTTCCTTCAAGAACCTTTCTGTATTGATTCCTTTTACAATGCCAAATCTAGAGCAAGGAAACTCCTGAAAAGCAAACAGCAGTCCAATAGTCTCAATCTCAATACTCTGATCCTTTGCTGAAATTATCCAATTAAAATGTCAGGATTATTTTCTTCCCTGTTTTATTCCCAAAACTAGAAGACACATATCCAATTTTATTAATTTTTTTTTATATCTGAATCTTCTCTTTGTATAGTTGCTGTTATCAACAAAATGTTTTGACCAGTCCACTCTTTGGTCCTAATCAGATGTAATCCATGAGAACAAAGGAAAAAAACTCTTTTCTAAGGAAAAACCAAATTGGCAATGGAAATTGTTCATTAATATACTCACTTTATTAGTCTGTTTCCACAGCATCAGGTTCGTCAAGAATGAAGATGCTTTTAGCATAATGTTTAAGTCCATGCTAACTCAAATTGCATGGTCAACAGGATGATGATATACACTGCCTTTCAGGTTTTTCACTCCCCATTGATACTCCCTGTCAGTTATCTAGGCCTTACCCCAGACAGGGTTGTGTGTAATGCTCTTTCTCCTGTATTGATTGTAATATTTGTTGTCATGGACTACACATTACAAAAACTGAAGAATGGATCATATAAAATATTTTAACAAGCGAGACCATATAAAAAAGAGATTTGATAGTTGGAAAAAAGGTGTTGAATTTTTCTCAAAGTTATAAATCATAGAAAACGCATCTTTGTTGTTTTTATTAGAATGTTTCAGAAAATGTATTCCTTATTCATTCTCAAGTATATTTAAAACTGTTCTGTTCTTAGAGAATTAGATGTTTTAAAAAGTACCTTGCATTTTACTCATTGTCATATATGGTTCTTATCTCTTGTTTTTCTGTCCTGCATCCTTACATTAATTGAACTTTTCTCTTAAAGTAAAACTGACAGCTGATCTCAAAAATGACCTTCAATCAGTTGTTAGGTAAAGCAAGAAATGGCTTATAAATTTGAACACCTCTTAAATTTTACTGCAGTCTTTTAGTCATCTTAGAAAACAGTTCTGTCTTCATTCATCATGGCTGATGATAACTTCCAGGAGAGAAAACTTTTGCACCTTTTTGACTTTCCACTGACATAAAGTGGAAAGATTATATCGAATCAATTGCTAGATCTGCTGCTAGGAAAGTAGGTTCACTGTGACTTGCCAGATACTTTTTCTCACCAGAATTCATCTTGCATGTTTATAAGTCTACCATTCATTCATACATTGACTATTTCTACCATATCTGGTCTGTGCTCATGCTATATCTCAAAATTCTCAACAAAATCCAAAGAAGGAACTGTAATATTATCAGCCCTGATCTGGCATCTCGGCATCAGTCACTTTGCCACTGCCATAACATGGCTTCTCTTAGTTATTTCTATAAATATTTTCATGGCAATTGTTCTAATGCATTCTTCTTCTTGATGCCTTGACTACATGAATTCAAGCATACTACTAGAGTGGCAGCTAGGTCTCATTGTCTTACTGTTGAAATTCCTAGATGTCTTCTTGAATCCTGTTCTTTTATTGTCTTCTCCTCAAAACATTTTTTTCATTTTCTTTCACTTTTAGTAACTACTTGCATCTTAGTGGCATTATTGCCTTGCTTGGGTGTGAAATAATTAAAAAAAAGATCCTGTTCTTTTATTGTCTTCTCCGCAAAACATTTTTTTCATTTTCTTTCACTTTTAGTAACTACTTGCATCTTAGTGGCATTATTGCCTTACTTGGGTGTGAAATGATTAAAAAAAGATCTTTTGAAACATACAGCAAAGATTAATATATGAATATGAAAACCCCAAAATTTAAAGAAACTAATATCACCTGATGGTCAAAATTGGATTATATTTTTGCCAAAAGATTTCTGTCAGCTTTTCTACCAAATTAGCTAACCTGTTTTTCTTATTGGAAGTTATTCTTAAGTGATTGAGCATAACTTTCCTCTCTTGGTAAGATTTCAATACATTGATTTTTAGCATTGATGCTGAATGCTGATGTTGTTTCATCTTTTCTTGTTAAGAAACCGTCATAATATTTATGTCACATGTTTCAGGATTGAGTTATATATGAAGTGAATTAGATCACATTTGAAAGCTCAGCACTTTTGAATTTTTAACTGACCTTCCTTCTGCTTCTTCACTTATTTTGAAAAGTAACCCCTAAATATTGCAAGTAGGGAAATTCAGAAATTAGTAATGTCGGTAACTCTTCCAAAAAGTGAAGTGATTATATTGAATCAATTGCTCGGTCTGCTGCTAAGAAGTTTGGTTCACTGTGTCATGCCAGGCAATTCTTCTCATAAGAATCCTTCTTGCACATTTATAAATTTACCATTTATCTGTGCATTAAATATTGCTGTCATATCTGGTCTAGTGCTCCTGCTGTATATCTTGAGATTCTTGACAAAATTCAAAGAAGGGTATGTAATGTAATTTATCCTGACCTGTTATCTTGACTTCAGTCACTTCCTTACCGCCATGATGTGGCTTCAGTCTGACTTTTCTCCAAATATCTTTATGGCAATTGTTCTGATGAGCTTTCTTGGTGACTCAGCTGCATGAATTTAAGTGTGCTACTGGATTGGCAACTAGGTCTCACTATTTTACCGTTGAATTAGCAAGATGTTATATACTGTACCTATAAACACCAATGGGTATGTCCCAATTCTCATAAATACATTGGTCACTATTGTAAGTGGGGGTAATATGTTAAGTAGCCCACCACTAGCAGTGGTTTACATACTTCACGCTGCTGACGAGTATTGTATTTTGTTGATGTTATAAAGATTACCATTTCATTTCCAAACTCCATTTTGGTTATTCCTCATTCAGCAACCCTTTCTAGGTTACAACACCAGATATAACCATGTTCAATTCTAACAGTTTCTTTTCTTTCTGTTCTTGCCTATGGAACTCTATTCCGGGTTCTTCCTTCTCTGTCACCTAAAATCTTGAAAATTTTTAATGCAATGGCAATCACCATCTTTTGTCTTCTTGAAACATGTTCTTTTATTGTCCTTTCATCTCGCTAAAATTTTTCTTTCTTTCACTCCCAGTAACCCCTTATATCCTTGTGTGTTATTGCCTTGCTTGGGAGGAAAGCATCAAAAAATATTGCAAATAACAAAATCAAAGATTAGTAAAGCTAATAACACTGCCAAGAACTATGTTTTTCAAAGTAGAGAGTTCTATAAAATCTATTATGCAAAAAGTAATTATTATTTATTATTTTGATATAAAACTGAACTGATGTCTCATTTAATATACATACATACGTACATAGCCATGTTTTTTTTATTTATTTCAAGCAAGGTGGGAATGCCACTAGCATGCAAGGGGTTACACAGAGTGAGAGCAAGAGTTAAAGAGGTATGTTTGAAGAAAGAATAAAGAAAAAGATGGAGATCAAGATCAAGGCATCAGAAGATGTTGATTGACATTACATTTGAATATTTGAAGATTACAGCTATCAGGGAAGCAAGTAAGAGGAAGGGAGTTCCACTGTCAGGAAGTGCAAGATAAGAAGCTGTTGGAATAGAAGAGATGGCTACATTTAACCGTTTTGACAATGAAAGGGTGGGAGTGAGATGTCAACCTAGTAGCACGCTTAAATTCATGCAGTTTGGGAACAAGTAGCCCGTCAAAGCAGTTGCCATGAAAATATTCATAGAAAAGACAGAGGCAAGCTACAGCATGTCTGTGAGAAAGTGACTGTAGGTGAAATGCCAGATCAGGATCTATCACATTGCATATCCGTCTCTTGATTTTGTTGAGGACCTCAAGATGATTTTATTTGATAAAATATAGTTTTATGTTATGCTAAATTTATTGCTTAAAGTGCTCAATATCAGGGATAGAGTATATGTAAATCTAAAACACCCTGCATTGACAGTCTGTTTCATATTTATACACAGCCATCAGGCCATTGTGCTTAAACATGAAACAGATTGTCAGCACTGGGTGTTGACATCAATGTCCACTTATATATATATATAAAAGTGAACATTGAAGTCAACACCCAGTGGCAAAAATCTGTTTCATGCTAGAAGCAATTGTAAGGCTGCAAGCGTTAAATTTTTTCAAGAAGAAACCCAACACTCGCGCCCTGATGATTGCGTCTAGCATAAAAGAGTGTTGACTTCAATGTTCACTTTTATATTTACATACACTTTATCTCTGATATTGAGCTCTTTAACCCATAAATATAGCACACATTAAAACTATATTTCTTCATATATATATATATATATATATATATATATATATATGGTCCATTAGGTTCTATAAGCTCCTCTGCCTTTTAGCAGTTCTTGCTTTTTCATCCTGCGGAGTGACATGCCACCTTCACCAGCATAATATTGAGGCAGCTGGTTTAGATGCCAAGCACCCGTCCATGCTGCAGGTTGTACTGGGTTACATGTTGCCAGTAGCAGGCCTAAACCTGCCCTGACCAAATTTGTTTATTCATCTAATATTTATTATCTACAAGATTGCCAGATTGGACTAGTGAATCAGGCTACGTTTTGAAACCCAGTGCTACTAAACTCCTCCTTCTATGTGCTGTGTCCTTTCAGGGCACTCCACAACTTCCTATCCTTTGTATCTCTTAGCAATGTTTGTTTTTGTACTATTTCTCCCAGTCCCTGTTCTGCTATCCATTCACTACATAGGCTACTCACTGTTTCCCTCCGTCTCTCTTGACTTCAATATATCCCGTGAGTGGAATTTTGCAAGCCCTGTTTCTTCATTATGTGTCCTAGTAATTTTAACTGTGTCTGTTTCTAAGTTCAAATGTCGTTTTTGTTTCCATTTTCCTTAAAATTTCCTTGTTACTCACATGTTCAATTCATGGTATTCTTAGTACTCTTATATAGAACCACATTTCTCTGTCAGGAAATTATCCAACATTCATCATACTTTCCTGTTCCTTTGCTTATCTTTTGGAAGGTCTATTTTACTATATTAATGTGCCTTTGGATTTTTGCCACTTTCATTTGTGACTTTTCTCATAGATCCTGTAGTTTTCTATCTTTGTCTGTGATCAACATTGTGCATTCTACATAAAAGCCCTAGATCACCAGGCTTATTTCCAGAAGAAATCCAGAAAGTCACAAGTTGTGAAATTCAGCATTTAATTACCTTTTGGGCTTTCAAAAATATCTCAGTTTGGTAACATTGAAGTTTTTGTTGTATCCTGAGAAGGACCACCTTCTTCAGTTTCAAGGCATAAATATGATTTTTTTTTTTTAAAGAAAATATTCTGTTTTATTTCATAAAGATTCATAGATACTAAAACAGTATATGTTTTACTCTATATCAGTTCTAATATTTGCTTCACCCAAACTCCCATTAAAACAGTATTTTCAGGCAACAATGTTCATTTTTATCAAATCTCATCTTCATAAGAAGACTTGTCAAATGTAAAAGTGTCAATTTTTAAATTGCCAGTTACCAGGTAACATTGAAAATATTTGTAATTGTAGTCCTTAAAACATAGAAGCTGATTGGCCAAGAATTTAAAAAAAGAATAGGTGAGACCAATTTGTTAACAGCTACAGGAAAATGAGTTTTATATTTCCTCTGTGTGTGTGTTTTTTTTTATTTAATGGGATGGCAATTTCAAAATTTTCTTTATTTCACTGTCAAATTTTAAATTTATTCTTTAGGGAAAAATACAACTCACTGGGATTAATTAATACTAATTTCCTCATTCTTCAGTCAAATAAAATAGATGATAGAAAAATTTTTAATTTTTTTATCAAAATTTGACAAAAAAAAAAAATTATTAATTTGATAATATTTATATTCCTTTGCAAAGACTTCAAGAGGATTTCTTTATAATAAAAATAAAAGATCAAAACTTTTTTTCCTAAGAAATTATTCCACCTAATTTATTTTGCAAGATTTTTTTCTAAGTTTACTTATGAAATGTGAACCTTTCACAAAAGAGAAAAAAGTTCAATAGTTACTTTAGTCATTCTTTACACTTTTAAATTTCAGTTTTATACAAGATTTTCCAACTCCTTAATAAATTATATATACAAATTTTACCTTGTAAAATATTTCTAAAATTCCTAAAAGAAATTGTGAATTTAGTATTAAAATTTAGTGTGCGTATATTTATATATATATATATATATATATATATATATATATATATATATACATAAAGTTTTTTCACTTAACTGAACAGTATTTCCATTATGCTGACTTTGAAGTTTTGTGGTCACATAAATATGTGACTACTCTTCTAAGCAGAGTTGGACAATATATATATATATATATATATATATATATATTTATCTTATTGTTTTAACTTTAAAAGTCAAATTTCTCAAGGATTTTCTTTATATACTGGCAAACATCATTCTTTTCCGAAAATGATAATCAATGATCCCCATTTGTTTTAAATAAAAAAAAGAAACTTTTATTTTTTTTACATGCTAAGTCCTAAAGTCATGAAAATCCTAGAAGGAAGAGGTGCCAGAAATTTCTTTGCCTGACCAAAAGGAATGACCTCAAGCCATGAAACAAAAAATCCACATATTCACTCCTCAATCCAGCACATATTGTTACTCAGATTTACTTGATCCTTCTAATAAATACATTTTAACACTTGGTCAGTGTTGGGGAAGTTGACTGGGTTGAAAACTTTTCAGCACTTTCTCATATATAACAAGTTATATTTATAATTGATTAGTTTTATAAAATTAAGGTATGAACGAGGAGGCATGGTGGAGTAATGGATAGCGGCTCAGAATGAGGAATCGGAGTGCCGAGTTCAAATTCCAGTCAAATCCATTACATTCATTTACGTGCAAATACCTTTGGGAAAGGTATGAATCCTCTTCTTCTCTCCCCATCTATGGATAAATAGTAGAACAGACTGGGTTCTATAGCCTTGGATGGTAACTGGTCTACTGCAGAAAGAAATGTCAATCTACTGCAGGAAAAAATCTGCCTTGTCAGTCATGTATCAAAAGATACATGATCGCCTAAGCATGTATCATGCATGGCGTGACTGAAGGCATAAACTTTCACAAAGAATTCTTAAGAGTTCCAATATTTGATAGTATATAAAATTCCCCCAAAACAGCTCAGAAAATATCTCCCGTGTCTTATACGAAAAAACGGTTTATCGCGTCGGCTACCATTTACCCAAACACCGTTAACTACCAGTATTTGCACTTAGCCCAACTTTATGATACTGTAATATTAAATGTAAATAGGAGATGTCTTATATTCCATGGAAAGGTGAGGGTATCTCATATGCCATAAAATATGGTAATGAAGAAAAAATATATATTAGTTACTAATTTGCTCAATACCATTTATACTCGTGTATCAGTTGACTTCATTTATAGTGTAATCCCTTTTTTTGCATGAATTTTAACCCCTCCGGAAAAAAATAAAAATTGTGTATAGTGTAACCAGTAATATAAAAAGCATGAGTTTTAAACTCATAAAAAAAAATTACTTATGTATAGTGCGACCCACTATTTTTGGCATCAAAATCTGATCATTAAAACTCATTCTACACTTGAATACATACGGTATTTTGTCTATTAGTTTTGAATTCAAACATCAGAAGCAAGATTTCTTCTGTTTCCTTTTCTGCTAATTCAAACTAAACATTGCATTTTTAAGATTTTGGTATTTAGAATTATAATTCGTTTGTAAAATTTAGTTAAATCAATGAAAAACTCAGCCAATGGAGATAAATTATCTGTTGATTCCAAGATATGTTATCTTTCTTTACTCTGTCTTTTAGGTTAAAGAAAAGATTTTGAAGGATAGGAATTCATATATAAATATATTCATAGCTCATATAATAAAGCCCCTTGGAAATTTTAAAATCAGTTTTACAGATATTCCTCTTTAATAAACTTTTTGTTAATTTATTCAAATTTCTTTACATATCTAAACTTTGAATGTTACTTTAAATTTCCCCAGAACAAACAAAACTAATATTTTTCAGAAAAATATTTAAATAAATTTAAATTGTTCTTAAATGCTTAATTTAATTTTTGCCAGGTAATTCTTAAAAAAGCAAAGTTTGTTTTTTTTTCCAAAATTATTGGTCAAACAAAATTTTTTCCAATTTTTTTTTTTTTGTAGTATGAAAATAGAAAAGAAAAAAGTTTAAAATTAATTTGAATGCTGACATTTAAAAAAAAAAACAAACCCCAAAGTGGAGTAGAATCCAGAATTTGGAATCTCATATTTTGGAGCAGAGTTCCAGACGGAAAGAAGCTTTGGTAAACTGAGTTCTTTATGCGGCACACAATTTTTATATATTTACTTATATAAATAAATTACCCATTTATTAAAGGAAAAGAAATTGACAAACGCCACAGAAATGACATAATTTGCTATGTGATTTGTTCTACCCCCCATACCCCTCAACTTCCACTCAAACTCACTTTTCTCACACTCACACTCACTACTACTACTACTACTACTACTACTACTACTACTACTACTACAACTATTATTATACCTTTCTATTCTCTTGGACTTCATTTTTCTTACCTTTAAAGTAATAATTATTTTGTTTTACTTGTCCTCATATTGTGTATGCGCTTTGAAAAACATTGAGGAACACTGTCTTCAAGATAACAAAAGACAAATTTAAGAAAAGAACCACAAAGTGCAAAACATAGAAAATTAATTCACCAAGATTGATCACAGGTAGAGATAATCCACATCATTTCTATCTCATAAAGTTGTTCTGTTGAGAAGATGAAAACAGTCATCTTCAAGTGTTTTACAAAATGCGGTTTTAACACTTCTCATGAAAACTTAATCAAAAATCTAAAAGACAAAAGTCAGTGTTCTTGAAAGTTTTTACAACAAAATGCATATTTGGAATATGAGGCCGGGTAAATACCACAAAAAAACGAACATTTGTTCATTTTCTCTCTGGAGTCTAAAGTAAAAGAGAAAGATGAAGACTGGCTTGGAAAACCCTCAAAAATGACGCTGATATTCGCAATGATGATGATGATGATGACGATGATGATGATGATGATGACAACTGCAAGAGCAGGACAGAATGTAATAGAGACTTTGAAGGTTTGGCTGAAAAATATACAGAAAATTCTTCTTTCTGGATGGAATGAAAGAAATTAAAATTAAAAAAAAATGTATATATTCCAAGAAACGAAAAAAATGAACAGTTCTATTTTTTTTTTTTTTTTTGGCTCAGCCATGAAAGACCATATAAGATTCATGGAATAACCTGCTGTGAAGAGGGATATTTGACAGAATTCACTTCTTACCATTCCTCTCTCCTCATTTTCTCTCTCTTCCAACATCATTCTAATTCTCTTCCTCAGTTTCTTACCTACTAATAACTAATCGAAGTTACTCAACTTTCTAATCTGCCTAACACTCATTCTCTCACTTTCTCTCTCTAGAACTTTTTAACCTTTCTTTTTTATCTTAAAGATTAATCTTTCTCACTCTCTCTTTCTTTCTGTTCTTCTATGTCCTTAAAAAAAAATGACCTCTCCTTTCCCACCTCCACTCCCCAAACTCCCTATTTGGTTGCTATCGCCACCCTGATAACCCTAATAATAATAATAACCGTAACGTTATGTTGCCTTACGTTTTGTCAGGCACGAATCCTTGTAGAAAACTCAAGTGCAACAAGTTCAAACGATGCAACATCACTCATGGGGTAGCGGAGTGTGTGTGTCCCACCTACTGTGAGCCGGTGCTGCGCCCTGTGTGTGGGAGTGACGGAATTACTTACGACAATGAATGCCAACTACAGAAAGATGCCTGCCAAAATGAACATCATGTCACAATAAAGCAGAGAGGACCATGTGGTAAGAAGACAAGAACAACAACATACAAGACAAAATAAAACCACAAAATTAACAAATACACACACATGCACATGTATGTATCCACAAACATACATACACACTCCCAAACATCCAAAAAAAAAATTCATTAACCCATGTGAATAAATATATATATATATATACATATATACCCTTTGTACATTACATCACCATCATTATTACTACTAGTGATTATAATAATTCAATTCCTTGAAAATTTTTCAGTGAAAATCATTGATAATTTTGTAGATAATTTTTTTTTAGTTTTCTTAAAATCTGTAATGATAATATTTCTGTGGTTCATTAAACTTGTTGATGTATATCTATATATATAAAAGAAAAAATGGACTTTTGATTTTCTTGAAATTGTTTTCTTTTTAACTATTTTGTCATACAACTTGATCAAATTTTGGAGACTGAGTAAAAATTTTATTTCATGTTTTAATTTAATAATATGTATTGTAAAGAAAAAAGACTTCATGTGTGATACAGTCATATATATATTTATATATATATATATATTTATATATCATTAAAAAAAAACACAGATTACTAACACATTATTCTGTAGAAAACATTTTTACCAAACACTGCTGTCTTTAAAGTGGAAACCCAAAAACTTTCTACTACTACTACTACTACTGCTACTACTACTACTATTATTACTACTACTACTACTGCTGCTATATATGAAAAAAAATAGCCTCTCTTTCATCTTCTGCTTTTCTTGACAATACAAAATGGCGTCCTCTTCTGCTTTACATATCTCCTTTACTCACTCATTCCTGAACTCTCTACCAACCTACCTTTACTATTATTCCTAGTATTTACTCCTCATTCCAAGTACTCTTATAATTATTAGTATTATTCACCACCTCACCTCTTCCTTTTTGGACAACTCACATTGAAAAAGAAAGACTTATTTTCAAGATGTCTTCCAATCTTTGGAGAAAACATCTTTCTTTCTCTGTTCTTCTGTCTTTTCTTTTCTTTCTCTTTCTCTCCTAATCATTCTTTATTTTGTAAAAAAAAAAAACTTTTGTTTCTTGGAAAAATAGAAGTTAAAAAGAAATATGCAAAAATTAAAAAAAAAATTATAATTACAAAGAGAAAATCTATTTCTCAATCTCTTTTGCCATCTTTGTCTTTCATTTCTCTTTCTTTTCTAAAACTCACCAATCTATTTTTTTTTTCTTTCTATTCATTTTTTATCTTCATGCTTCTAAAACTAAAAAAAATCTAATCAGAAATATATATATTTTTTTGTTTGAAACATCTTTTATGCCCAACAACAGCAAACAGAAAAGAACGAACATTTAACTTGGCACACCACTCAATCACTTTTATTTCTTTCACACTTTTACATCTCTTAAACATAATCCCTTTCGAAAATCACTATCAAATTTTTTTTTCCTGTAGTTCTTCTCTTCTAACTCATAGAAATCTTAGAAATTTTCTGCTTCATCCTGTCTCCAACTCCATGCTCCAAATTCTACAATCTTGGTTTCTGAAATCTGCTACTCTGCTGCTATACCTTGAAAAACCTTTTTTCTCTTTTTTTTCAATTATTCTTTTAATATAAAAAAAGAAAAGAAAGAAGATAATTTACTTTTCAACTATTTTTATTTCTTTCTCAGCTTTTTAACTTCCATAGTTATCTCACAACTTTAGCTCATCCTCTCATGAACCAAATGGGAAAAGAAAAATATCTTTATAAAATTTTCTTTTTTAATTCAGTCGCTAATTTTTTTCATCCATCCTCTTTCTTCTCCACGTCTTCGTATTTTTTTTGCATCTTAATTTTTATATCTTACTCTAAAAACTATGTTCCTTCAACTCTTAAACTTTTTATCTTATTCTTATGATAACCCTTTTTATAGTTCTAGTCCCAATTTTTCAAGTTTCTCTTCATGCATAATAATTTTCCTTCTTTCAAATCTTTAAACACTTCAGAGTATTTGAAACTCGGGTTCACATCAGTAAGTTTAATTCCATCTCAGTGTTTATCAACATAACTAGTTAATTTTAAGGCAGTATTTTTGTTCGTTTATTTCTGATTGTTTCCAAACCACTGAGAGGTCTTTTAAATTGTTTCTTATTCTTACATTATTTACTCTCTTAATAGAATAATAATTGTTATTTCTCTGAAAGAAAGTTTCATCGTAACTGTTATTTATTGTAATTCTTATTTCTTTGCTAATAAGTATTATTCATCAAATAATGATCTCTTTTATTAATTGTTCAGTGTTAATTGTAATTAAAACATATATATATATATAATCAGGCAGTTTGCAATTTAAAAATTAACTTTTTATATAATTTGGGTTAGTTTTTAAACTATTTCTCTCACATTTCCAACTGGAATTTCCCTATACTCAAAAATCCCAAAGATCACAACTAATTTTGGAGAAGAAAAAAGATTCAACAAAAAGAGTTTATTTTCTTAAAAAAATATTTGAAAGAAACAAACTCATGATAGGTTATGATAATTTCAAATTATCAAAGCCATTTTGATTATTATTGTTTTTTTTTTTCATTTTCTGCCTCTTCTCTCCAGTTGCTTTGTCTTCGTCTAACAACCTTTTTTCAAACACTCTGCATTTCCTTCTTCTGCCATTCATACCTGATTCTGTTCCTTGAATATTCTGGGTTTTCGCTTCGATTAACACTTGAATTAACCGAAATATCTTCCAAGTGCTTTGTATATTTTGATGTTATTTGAATTTGTATATATGATGAATTTTTGTTTTCAGTTTTGGATTACGATGTTATGCTTATTGACATTTTCTCTTACCAACAGGTTTTTTGTTTTCTCTTTTTTTCCAAACAGATTATTTTTGTGAATATATTTGCCTGTTTTTCTTTATTCTGTTTCTTTACTAATTTCTGTGAAAAGGATGTAATCATACATTCTAACATTAGCAAAACCTTTTTTTTTTACAGAAGGTAAAAAATGTATACATATCTAAAGCATACTATTTACATTATTTGGACTATTGTCCTCATCTTTGTCACCATATTTATCAACATTTCAGCCATTGTACACTCCGGCCTTCTTCAGGTGGTTGGAATGTCGAAATGAACCCTTTATTTTGCTTGCTGGGGTAGACTGTTCAAGTTTCACATGTCATGTCTAATGGATGTCATTTATCAGTTATCTCCTGTTAATTCACCTCTATAAGTTCTCCACTGCCTTAACCAGGTATTGAACTCACAACTCTTTGGGTCCTGTCACTGGATCTAACCAACGCCTTTATCCACTGTGCCATGTGTCCTTAAGGATGGCAACAAAGATGAGGACAATAGTTCGAATAATGTAAATAGTGTACATAATGCCTCATCTCAGAAATATATTGAAAAATAGTGATAGATCCTGAACTTAAAGGTTAAAAAATCACTATAACCAGACATAAAAATAAAACAGATATGCTAATATGCTACTCAAATTTCAAGAAAATATAACAAACTAAAAAATCTAGAAAGATACTGTTGTCCTTCAACTAGTGTGTATTCTGATATCATTCAGGAGAAACTTTCTCCTTGATAATTTCACCCTAAGCAAAGCAATAATGACACTATGACACAAGGGCTTACAGAGAGTGAAAGAGAATAAGATAACTTTATTGAAGAGTAAGGACAATATAAGTAAAGAATTCAGGAAGACAGCAGATTTCGTTTGATGTTGCATTTAAATTTCTATAGATTGTACAAGGTCATCTGAAAGTTTTGTCACCCCCTACCAAAACAAAGTAATGAGAACAATAGAAGAACAAGTACTACAGTAATACAAAGCACATGTACTGGATTCGGTTTATTCACTTTCATTCACACTGTCACACGTCGAGAAGGTCTGTATGAACACCATCATTTTCGTGGCACAAAATGATATGGCACCATGTCCTGTGTGATATTTTACAACGTTTCTGTGCTTTGTTAATTGTTGCAAAGGCTCTCCAAATGATGTCCTTCAACTTTTTTGTATTCTGGTACTATTCATGAAAAACTCTCTCTTTGATAATACCATACAGAGCGTCAAAGTAGAAAATAATATTATATTGTGGTGACAAGACTTTCAGACCATACTGTAGGCATCAGTGAAGCAAGAAACCAGAAAAGTGTTCCACAGGTAAGAATTGTGAGAAAAGAAACTATCAGAATAGAATTTACAGATACATCTAGTTAATTCAACAGTAAAATGGTGAGACCTAGTATCTAATCCAGTAGTACAATTAAATTCATGCAGTCAAGCTACTAAGGAGGAAAGTTCATCAAAACAATTTCCATGAAAATATTTATAGAAAAAACAGAGGGAAGCCATGTCATAATCTTTCCCATTTATATATTCATAAGATTTTTTAATCATTTCACCTCCAAGCAAGGCAATAATGTCACTAAGACGCAATGGGTTACTGGGAGTGAAAGAGAACGAGAAGACTTTAGTGAGGAGAAAGGACAATAAAAGAACAGGATTCAGGAAGACAGAAGATGCTGATTGATATTATATTTAAGTTTTTGAAGATTTTAGGCAGCAGAAAAGCAAGAAATTGGAAAGGTGAGAAGTATGAGAAAAGTGTTAGAATAGAACTTGTGGTAACATTTACCTATTTCAACAGTATGCTTAAATTCATGCACTTGAAGCACCAAGAAGGAATGTTTATTATAACAACTGCTATGAAAATATTTCTAGAAATGACAGAGGGAAGCCACGTCATGGCTGTGGCAAAATAACTGAAGTCAAAATGCCAAATCACGATCAATAACATTACAGAAAAATTTTTAAAAATTTGTCAAGAATCTCAAGAAATATAGCAGGAGCACCAGACCAGATATGGAAACAAAATTCAATTGACAGATGTACAGTAGATTCATAAATTGTCTGGTATAACACAGTGAACCAAATTTCTTAGCAGGAGACCTAATAACCGATTCAATATAATCATTCCACATCATGCGTGTGGAAAACGTAAGACCAAGAAGGTCCAGTTTTAAAGCAAGAGTTACATTTTAGTGATGCCACTGCTGCTGATCTTTGTAATAACAAAGTTAACTGTTTCCTTATGAGAAAGAATTTATTGACTGAACAATTTGCATTACTGTTCGTTGGAATTTATTATATCTTTATCCTAAAAAGCGTCTTTCAGGAAAATAGGTTTCTTAAGTTAACTAATTGTTATCATTCATTTTTATTATTTTTAACCTTTTGTTTAAGTATAAACACTTATCTTGATCATGTTATGATTTTCTGAGTTACATGTTGTTGCTGCTGTTGGAAGTCTTCAATTGATAGGATATTTTTTATTTGGTAAAGTAAATATATTCCTGCTTTGAGTTCAGGATCAGACTGAATTTCCTTCACTCTAGATTATTTAAAAAAAATAAAAATGGCTGAGGGAAAAATTGTTAAGGTTTCAGGAGAAAGAGAATAATCTGTGTTAATAGTATAGCCCTTCAACTTTTTATCTGCATTATCTTTCTAATGATAATAGTATAAAAATAATACTTTTAGCAATTTATTCAGTTGAATCACCAGAACCTTTTCTAAATTGAAATTTTCGAACTATACAGCAAAGCCACCCTAAGGGAATTAGCGTCCTACCAGGATTCATTATTGGTGCCCACAATCTAAGCAACATAATAAAAAAACTATTTTCTCCAAGATTTATAGTGCACTCCTACTAATAAATCCCATTAAATCTTTATTCAAACTGCTAGGTAACCATGACATATTTGGGAAGGATATTAGAATAATCCAGAACCTATGCTGTGAATAAACCACCTACATATGTATATAAAGTGAATACAATAAATATATAATAGAAAGAGGTTTAAGATAAATATATATCTTCTCACAAGATTTATTCAATCTATACAGAGAGGCAATTCTGAGAGAATTAGAAGTCCAATCTGAATTCATTATTGGTAGCCACAATCTTAACAACATCAGATATGCAGATGACACAGTGTTGACAGCAGACATGGAAAGAAAACTACATGAACTCCTACAGAATTTAGTAAAGGAAATTGAGAAGAAAGGATTAAACATCAATTACAAGAAGACTGAAGACATGGTTGTTAGCAAAAGAAACAGTCCAAAATGCAAATTATAAATTGAAGATACTGAAATCAAACAAGTACAACCATTTAAATATCTGGGAAGCGTTTTAACAGAGGATGGAAAGTGCAATATTCATATCCAAAGGTGCACTGGGTTATAGAAAGATGCTATCAAAAAGCCAAGTAAAGTATTAAAAAATAAAACAATTTCATTAGAAACAAAGAAAAGATTACTGAAGAGTTACATAATATCAGTCCTGCAATGTGGCAGTGAATGCTGGAAAATCTTCTCCGAGACAAAGAAGAGACTTGTAGGAAAAGAAATATGGTTCTACAGGATGATACTGAGAATACCATGAACCAAACATGTGAGCAACAATGAAGTTCTAGGGACAATGGCAACAAAAAGGGTACTTATCAGGAAAAGATAGTTGAAATTTCTTGGATACGTAATGAGGAAAGAGGGTTTGGTAATTTTGATACTCACAGGTCAGATTGAAGGTAAGAGAGACAGAGGAAAGCAATGCATAACCTACCTAATGAGCTTGAGTCAATAAATGGCAGAGCATGGTTTGGGAGAGAAGGCAAAAAGAGAAAAGGACAGGAAATTGTGGAGAGCCATGATCAGTAAATTTTTGAAGAGGTATGGCACATAGAAGAAGCAGCTTTATCATTCAAAGATTCAATTTGCTTTTTATTTTAATTTACCAACCAAAACTCTGAGATAAAAGCAAGAACAAAAACTCAAAGAATATCTCTAATTCTTTATATCACCATTAAAAATTGCCTAGGTTCAATTCTGTTACTATTCTAACTTTGTTGATTTTGACTTCAACTCACAAAGGCCTTGAGAAAGTTTTTAAAATTCACTAAGCCCAGGAACTTGAGCATTTAAATGACAGTAATTATTCAGAGGTGTATTGGAACAACAAAAGAATCCTTCCAAAGGCTAAGCAGTGTATTAAGAAAGAGGAAAATAACATAGCATAAGGTATGCATATGGCATAGCGATGATAGCAGACATAGAAAAGAAACTACAAGACATCTTATAGACAATAGTGAAAAGTACTAAACATCAATTGCAAGAAGATATATGATTGTGAGCAAAACAAACAGTTGAAAATGCAAATTCCAAACTGGAGATACCAAAATCAAACTGGAGATACCAAAATCAAACAAATACAATAATTTAAATGTATGCAAATTGTTTTAACGGAGGATGGAAAGTGTCACACTAAAATCCAAAGGTGCATTGGGATAGCGAAAATGCCTTCCAAAAGCTAAGCAAAATATTAAGAAAGAGGAGAATTTCATTAGAAACAAAGAAAAGAGTACTAAACTGTTATTTAATATCAGTCCTCCTCTATGACAGTGAATTTTGGACAGTCTCCTCAAGAATGAAGAAGAGATTTGAGGCAAAAGAAATGTGGCTTTACATAGGAATGCTGAGAATCCCATGGACGGAACATGTGAGTAACGAGGAAGATTTAGGGAAAATTGAAACAAATGGGATACTTATACTTAGAATCAGAAAGAGATAGTTGAAATTTCTCGGACACTTAGTGAGGAAAGAGAGTTTAGAGAATCTGACACTCACAGGATATATTGAAAGCAAAAGGGACAAAGGAAAGCATTGAGTAACCTACTTAATGAGCTTGTGTAAATAAATGGCAGAACAGGCATTGGGAAAGATAACAGAAATGCATAGTAAGTAAATGCATATATCTTTTAGTTATCTCTTTTTATATAGGATAGGAAATTGTGAAGAGCCATGATAGCCATGTCCTAAATGGGCAAGGTACATAAAAGAAGTTAAAGTAAAGTTATAAAATTTAATATAATATACCATAGTGAATACTAATTGTTCCCTATAATACATTCTTTGAACTCATTCTCCACCAATTATTTTGGGAATAATATTTCATTTTCAGACAAATTAGTTTTTTTTTTAATATAATAACTAAGAAACTGAGACACCTTGAAGTACCAAACACCACTACCAGATGTATCAGTTAACAATTGAACTCGTTTCAAGCTCAGAAGGGCATAAAATGAATAAAGTTGACATATAAACATGTCTGTAGCTGGTTTTTGAATGCTATGTTTTGGACATGTTTATTCATTCATGTCTGAAAAAGACATTTTCAGTAAAAACGTATATACACGTCTATGCTGGGGAAGGAGTTAAAATAAATAATAATTAACAACTGAACATGAGTCATAAAACTAGCAACAACCAAAAAACCTTTGTACAAACCTTATTTATAGACATTAAGCAGAAACTGTTAGCATGTAACTTACGGTTACATTTTCTATTCATTTTTTGTTCTCTTGAGATAATTAGCCTTAAATTTAGCTCAACCCATTTGGCTTTTTGGTCAGATGGTATTTCTTTTAACTAAAGTCTTTATCATTTGCTCAGTAATAAGACATATACTGTATATGCTCAAGTAACATGCAATATTTATTTTAAATATAGCTGTCCTTTTGACTACAGTAAATGGATATATAGTTTGCATAGCCAGTGCCATCAGTACATACACTGATTTTATATCTTGTGTAAATTAGCTTCAAAATTAGGCCTTCAAAAGTTGCATGATATGTGAGTATATATGGTATTAAAACAGAGCCATAAAAGTCATAAGATGTCTGGATAAATATACTGATAGTCTCTCCCATAAAATAGTGTATAAATATTTATTAAGTTAGATGAGATAAATTTGGCAGAGAGCTGTGTTGATGTGAAGCATTAGATTTGATGAAATATTTTGCATTATGGATTTTCATTTGATCTTTTTTTTAAATCCTTCACAAATGTTTGAGGCAATGAACAGGAAATAGATTTCAATCGCTGTTATTTGTAGGTAATTACAAAGTTTAGTTTATAGACTGACACAAGTCTATATAGTAGTGTGCCTCGTAAATATCTTATTCTGATTGATTGATTTATCTGTTTCATGGTATATCAACACCTTATGGGTCATTTAATGCCAAAAACTGGTGGTATCTTGTTGATATTTCATGAATCCAGAGTGATTTTCCTCCTTTGTGACACTTTTCATTGTCCAGCTATCAGTACAATACACTCTTTTCAAGTCCCTCAATTTACTGCACTAGAGCTACACATTCTTCAGATGAACGTTAGATAAATGACAATTCACTAAAAATGACCCTGCTGGTTTTGATATTGACATAGAAAGAAAGTTTATTGATTTGTTTGTTTAACAGCATATCTACACCTTATGGATCATTAAATGCTGAAATTTAATTTTCTTGGGACCTTTGAAGTAATAAAAATATGATATATGCTATTCTGCTTTCACAATTGGTAGATGATACTCAGCTTTTGTGCAGATACATGTTTGTGTGGACATAATTACTTGAGGCAGTGATATGTGTGTTTTATACTGTAGAATACATAGAATACAGTTTGATTTCTTTAAGAAATTGTAGGATTTTATACGTATTAATGTCATGAAAGAGTTCTTTCATGTTGGCTGTTTGATTTTGTTTAGTGGCATATCAACATCTATGGGTTATTTAAAGTATAAATCTAAATATTTTGAACACAATTTTATGGCTCCAATTAAATATATTTTGAATGTAATTGTATATGGACAACTACAGATAAAATGTATTGTTGGTCCTTTTGCTATAAAATGTACTGTTCATAATTCTTGTAAAATGTATTGCTGGTCATTTTGCTTTAAAAATGTATTGTTGGTCATTTTACTATAAATATGTATTGCTGGTAATTTTTTATATAAAAATGTATTACTGGTATTTTTACTACAAAAATGTATGTTTATACTTTCATAGTGTTTTGTTTTTGTTTGTCCATTCACTATTTGCTCATAGCTTGGACCCTAAAAGGTGCTACCACCCTTGGTCATAATGGACCTGAGAACAACAACAAGAGGTGGTTCCATGCTTGTCAAAACCTCCAATAGCTCAAGGGAATAATCAATGCTAAAACAAACTTTAGAGTTTGATTTACAGCTCCCATCAATGTAAATTGTCTCATGATTAAATGAAGTGAATATATTTACTTTGTGAACTTCAAAAAATAGAAACTACATTTGTTATGACCTGCAGAAACTTTAAAGATAAAGTACAGATAATACAAATAATAAAGTTTATGTTGAATTAAAACAACTTGGCCTGGATTTTTTTTCCCAACCCTGTACTGTTTCCGGTATTCACCCAGTTATCTGAGCCAGCTCTGTCAAACAAACTCACTGCATCTGAACAAAAAATGAACAAGTGTAGTAGAGATCATATTCATTTGAACATGCAAATCCATAGTAGGATTTTCAGTGGGAATTTTGATCCACAAGCACTCCCTAAACAGATTTATACAAACTTTAGGATAGTGCAATCCAGTTTGAATTCAGAGTTTCCTTCTCCAAGACTAGTTGCCACCCAAGGCATGTATGTAATGTATATACCTCTACCAGCATTCACCAGATAAGTTGAGCTGGCACTGTCAAACAAACTTGCTTCATCAGAACAAAAACTGACCAAGTGTTGCAGAGACCAAGTGTTGCATATTCATTTGGATGTGAAAATCCATAATAGCAGTTTCAATGAGGATTTGGATTCACAAGTGGTCACCAGCCACGTGTATACACACTTTGAAGTAGCCTGTCCTGCTAGTTTACCCATAGTTGGGGTGGGTAGGAGAACAGATGGATTCGTATCTTTCCCAAGTATGTTATCATGTAAGTGAATGTAATGGACTTGTTGGGAATTTGAACTCATCTCTCTGACTCCTCAATCTACAAGCAATTCATAGGCAGGAACAAAATTAAAAAGAAAGATTATATTTGGATAAATTATATATGAAGCTTTAGTGAAAATAGGTTTTCTTGATGTTCTTCATCTATGTGCCACATCCCTTGAAGACATGGGCAATCATGACGATGTTCTAAGTAAATCTCATTCAAATCATAATTCTGTTTTAGTGAAACCAGCAAAGCCCTTATCAATAATTTGCGTTCAATCTAAAAATCATCAATACAAAACTACAGTCACAGTAGTTGCAATGTTATGCTATTCAAAATAATTTTCAATCTGTGATTAAATGTAAGACTAATGCATATGCAAAGTAAGATAAATTCCGTTGGCAGAGCTTCAAAGTAAAGATCATTCAATTCATAATTCAGTTTTAGTCAAAACAGTAAAATGGTTATCAAGTAATAATTTGCTTTCAATCTGCAAATTATCAATGCATCACTATAGTAACAGGAGATGTGATGTCATGCTATTCAAAATAATTTTATGTGAATGATTAGTTTCAAGTCAAATGCATATGCAAATTAAGATAAATTCAGTTTGCAAATGTTCAAAGTGAAGCTCATTCAATTCATAATTCTGTTTTAGTGAAACCAACAAAGCCCTTATCAATAATTTGCTTGCAATCTAAAAATCATCAATACAAAACTACAGAAATAGTAGTTGCAATATTATGCTATTCAAAATAATTTTCAATCAGTGATTTGCTGCAAGACAAATGCATAGGCAAAGTAAGATAAATTCAGTTTGAAGATTTTCAAAGTAAAGCTCATTCAATTCATAAATCTGTTTTAGTGAAACCAACAAAGCCCTTATCAATATTTTGCTTTCAATCTAAAAAGGATCAATACAAAACTACAGTCACACTAGTTGCAATGTTATGCTATTCAAAATAATTTTCAATCAGTGATTAGATGCAAGTCAAATGCATATGCAAAGTAAGATAAATTCAGTTTGAAGATTTCAAAGTGAAGCTCATTCAAATCATAATTCTGCTTTAGTGAAACCAGCAAAGCCCTTATCAATAATTTGCTTTCAATCTAAAAAACTACAGTCACAGTAGTTGCAATGTTATGTTATTCAAAATAATTTTCAATCAGAGATTAAATGCAAGACAAATGCATATGCAAAGTAAGATAAATTCAGTTTGAAGATTTTCAAAGTAAAGTTCATTCAATTCATAATAATTTGCGTTTAATCCAAAAATCATCAATACAAACCTACAGTCACAGTAGTTGCAATGTTATGCTATTCAAAATAATTTTCAATCAGTGATTAAATGCAAGACAAATGCATATGCAAAGTAAGATAAATTCAGTTGGCAGATGTCACAAAGTAAAGCTCATTCAATTCATTATTCTGTTTAGTGAAACCAGCAAAGCCCTTATCAATAATTTGCTTTCAATCTAAAAGTCATCAATACAAAACCACAGTCACAGTAGTCGCAATTTTATGCTATTCAAAATAATTTTCAATCAGTGATTAAATGCAAGATAAATGCATATGCAAATAAAATAAATCCAGTTGGCAGATGTTCAAAGTGAAGCTCATTCAATTCATGATTCTGTTTTAGTGAAACCAGCAAAGCCCTTATCAATAATTTGCTTTCAATATAAAAATCATCAATACAAAACTACAGTCACACTAGTTGCAATGTTATGCTATTCAATATAATTTTCAATCAGTCATTAGATACAAGTCAAATGCATATGCAAAGTAAGATAAATTTAGTTGGCAGATGTTCAAAGTGAAGCTCATTCAATTCATGATTCTGTTTTAGTGAAACCAGCAAAGCCCTTATCAATAATTTGCTTTCAATCTAAAAATCATCAATACGAAACTACAGTCACACTAGTTGCAATGTTATGCTATTCAAAATAATTTTCAATCAGTCATTAGATACAAGTCAAATGCATATGCAAAGTAAGATAAATTTAGTTGGCAGATGTTCAAAGTGAAGCTCATTCAATTCATGATTCTGTTTTAGTGAAACCAGCAAAGCCCTTATCAATAATTTGCTTTCAATATAAAAATCATCAATACGAAACTACAGTCACACTAGTTGCAATGTTATGCTATTCAATATAATTTTCAATCAGTCATTAGATACAAGTCAAATGCATATGCAAAGTAAGATAAATTTAGTTGGCAGATGTTCAAAGTGAACCTCATTCAATTCATGATTCTGTTTTAGTGAAACCAGCAAAGCCCTTATCAATAATTTGCTTTCAATCTAAAAATCATCAATACGAAACTACAGTCACAGTAGTTGCAATGTTATGCTATTCAAAATAATTTTCAATCAGTCATTAGATACAAGTCAAATGCATATGCAAAGTGAGATAAATTTAGTTGGCAGATGTTCAAAGTGAAGCTCATTCAATTCATGATTCTGTTTTAGTGAAACCAGCAAAGCCCTTATCAATAATTTGCTTTCAATCTAAAAATCATCAATACGAAACTACAGTCACACTAGTTGCAATGTTATGCTATTCAATATAATTTTCAATCAGTCATTAGATACAAGTCAAATGCATATGCAAAGTAAGATAAATTTAGTTGGCAGATGTTCAAAGTGAAGCTCATTCAATTCATGATTCTGTTTTTGTGAAACCAGCAAAGCCCTTATCAATAATTTGCTTTCAATCTAAAAATCATCAATACGAAACTACAGTCACAGTAGTTGCAATGTTATGCTATTCAAAATAATTTTCAATCAGTCATTAGATACAAGTCAAATACATATACAAAGTAAGATAAATTTAGTTGGCAGATGTTCAAAGTGAAGCTCATTCAATTCATGATTCTGTTTTAGTGAAACCAGCAAAGCCCTTATCAATAATTTGCTTTCAATCTAAAAATCATCAATACGAAACTACAGTCACAGTAGTTGCAATGTTATGCTATTCAAAATAATTTTCAATCAGTCATTAGATACAAGTCAAATGCATATGCAAAGTAAGATAAATTTAGTTGGCAGATGTTCAAAGTGAACCTCATTCAATTCATGATTCTGTTTTAGTGAAACCAGCAAAGCCCTTATCAATAATTTGCTTTCAATCTAAAAATCATCAATACGAAACTACAGTCACACTAGTTGCAATGTTATGCTATTCAAAATAATTTTCAATCAGTCATTAGATACAAGTCAAATGCATATGCAAAGTAAGATAAATTTAGTTGGCAGATGTTCAAAGTGAAGCTCATTCAATTCATGATTCTGTTTTAGTGAAACCAGCAAAGCCCTTATCAATAATTTGCTTTCAATCTAAAAATCATCAATACGAAACTACAGTCACAGTAGTTGCAATGTTATGCTATTCAAAATAATTTTCAATCAGTCATTAGATACAAGTCAAATGCATATACAAAGTAAGATAAATTTAGTTGGCAGATGTTCAAAGTGAAGCTCATTCAATTCATGATTCTGTTTTAGTGAAACCAGCAAAGCCCTTATCAATAATTTGCTTTCAATCTAAAAATCATCAATACGAAACTACAGTCACAGTAGTTGCAATGTTATGCTATTCAAAATAATTTTCAATCAGTCATTAGATACAAGTCAAATGCATATGCAAAGTAAGATAAATTTAGTTGGCAGATGTTCAAAGTGAACCTCATTCAATTCATGATTCTGTTTTAGTGAAACCAGCAAAGCCCTTATCATTAATTTGCTTTCAATCTAAAAATCATCAATACGAAACTACAGTCACAGTAGTTGCAATGTTATGCTATTCAAAATAATTTTCAATCAGTCATTAGATACAAGTCAAATGCATATGCAAAGTAAGATAAATTTAGTTGGCAGATGTTCAAAGTGAAGCTCATTCAATTCATGATTCTGTTTTAGTGAAACCAGCAAAGCCCTTATCAATAATTTGCTTTCAATCTAAAAATCATCAATACGAAACTACAGTCACAGTAGTTGCAATGTTATGCTATTCAAAATAATTTTCAATCAGTCATTAGATACAAGTCAAATGCATATGCAAAGTAAGATAAATTTAGTTGGCAGATGTTCAAAGTGAAGCTCATTCAATTCATGATTCTGTTTTAGTGAAACCAGCAAAGCCCTTATCAATAATTTGCTTTCAATCTAAAAATCATCAATACGAAACTACAGTCACACTAGTTGCAATGTTATGCTATTCAAAATAATTTTCAATCAGTCATTAGATACAAGTCAAATGCATATGCAAAGTGAGATAAATTTAGTTGGCAGATATTCAAAGTGAAGCTCATTCAATTCATGATTCTGTTTTAGTGAAACCAGCAAAGCCCTTATCAATAATTTGCTTTCAATCTAAAAATCATCAATACGAAACTACAGTCACAGTAGTTGCAATGTTATGCTATTCAAAATAATTTTCAATCAGTCATTAGATACAAGTCAAATGCATATGCAAAGTAAGATAAATTTAGTTGGCAGATGTTCAAAGTGAAGCTCATTCAATTCATGATTCTGTTTTAGTGAAACCAGCAAAGCCCTTATCAATAATTTGCTTTCAATCTAAAAATCATCAATACGAAACTACAGTCACAGTAGTTGCAATGTTATGCTATTCAAAATAATTTTCAATCAGTCATTAGATACAAGTCAAATGCATATGCAAAGTAAGATAAATTTAGTTGGCAGATGTTCAAAGTGAAGCTCATTCAATTCATGATTCTGTTTTAGTGAAACCAGCAAAGCCCTTATCAATAATTTGCTTTCAATCTAAAAATCATCAATACGAAACTACAGTCACAGTAGTTGCAATGTTATGCTATTCAAAATAATTTTCAATCAGTCATTAGATACAAGTCAAATGCATATACAAAGTAAGATAAATTTAGTTGGCAGATGTTCAAAGTGAAGCTCATTCAATTCATGATTCTGTTTTAGTGAAACCAGCAAAGCCCTTATCAATAATTTGCTTTCAATCTAAAAATCATCAATACGAAACTACAGTCACAGTAGTTGCAATGTTATGCTATTCAAAATAATTTTCAATCAGTCATTAGATACAAGTCAAATGCATATGCAAAGTAAGATAAATTTAGTTGGCAGATGTTCAAAGTGAAGCTCATTCAATTCATGATTCTTTTTTAGTGAAACCAGCAAAGCCCTTATCAATAATTTGCTTTCAATCTAAAAATCATCAATACGAAACTACAGTCACAGTAGTTGCAATGTTATGCTATTCAAAATAATTTTCAATCAGTCATTAGATACAAGTCAAATGCATATACAAAGTAAGATAAATTTAGTTGGCAGATGTTCAAAGTGAAGCTCATTCAATTCATGATTCTGTTTTAGTGAAACCAGCAAAGCCCTTATCAATAATTTGCTTTCAATCTAAAAATCATCAATACGAAACTACAGTCACAGTAGTTGCAATGTTATGCTATTCAAAATAATTTTCAATCAGTCATTAGATACAAGTCAAATGCATATACAAAGTAAGATAAATTTAGTTGGCAGATGTTCAAAGTGAAGCTCATTCAATTCATGATTCTGTTTTAGTGAAACCAGCAAAGCCCTTATCAATAATTTGCTTTCAATCTAAAAATCATCAATACGAAACTACAGTCACAGTAGTTGCAATGTTATGCTATTCAATATAATTTTCAATCAGTCATTAGATACAAGTCAAATGCATATGCAAAGTAAGATAAAATCATCTCCTATATTCCATGTACTGTTAAAGCATTGGTGATCATGGATCTCCACGATTTCCTGCCCTTTGTAGCTCTGATTAAATTTTTTTCTTTTTTTATCTCTCCCAAGTTTTGTTCTCACATCCGTCTAATCAAGCTCACCAGGTAGGTTATGTGTTATTCTGTCCTTATTGCCTTAAATCTGTTCTTTGTGTATCATATTTACCAAGCCCTCTTTCCCCATTATATCCAACAAATTTCAACTATCATTTCCTGATATTATTTATAAGTGTTCTTATTGTTTCTCTAAAACTTTGTTATTGCTCACATGTTTGGTCCATGTTATTCTCCGCATCATGCTGTAGAACCACATTTCTTTTGCTACAAGTCTCTTCTTTGTCGCGGAGAAGATATGAATTTTGCACTTTCCATCCTCTGTTAAAACGCTTCCCAGATAATTAAATGGTTGTACTTGTTTGATTTCAGTATCTCCAATTTATAATTTGCATTTTGGACTGTTTCTTTTGCTAACAACCATGTCTTCAGTCTTCTTGTAATTGATGTTTAATCCTTTCTTCTCAATTTCCTTTACTAACTTCTGTAGGAGTTCATGTAGTTTTCTTTCCATGTCTGCTGTCAACACTGTGTCATCTGCATATCTGATGTTGTTAAGATTGTGGCTACCAATAATGAATTCAGATTGGACTTCTAATTCTCTCAGAATTGCCTCTCTGTATAGATTGAATAAATCTTGTGAGAAGATATATACTTATCTTAAACCTCTTTCTATTATATATTTATTGTATTCGCTTTATATACATATGTAGGTGGTTTCTTTACAGCATAGGTTCTGGATTATTCTAATATCCTTCCCAAATACAGGGGTTGGACAAAATAATTGGAACAAGTGCAAATTCCACTCCTATGTTTCAAAGACATATTATATTAAGATCTTTATCTAAAACTTCGTAATTGCAGATTATATCTATTGTAAATATGTTTATTTATCTAATTTACTGTCTTTGGCTTATTTATTTTTACAATTTATTAAAATTTAAGCTAAATGCGTGACCTCTCTGAGTTCGAAAATTGGAAAATTGTTGGAGCTCACATGGCAGGAGCCTCAATCACTAAGGTTGCTAAACTGTTTGGTTTTTCAAAAGCTACCATATCAAGAACTATGACACAATTCAAGAAATAGAGTTAGACCTCTAGCAAGCATAGCAATTTGGCCCGGACTTGCAAACTTACTGACAGGAACCAACATGCATTGCAACGCAATGTGGCGAAAAATCATCGGACTACTGCGGCCAAAGTGACTGCTGAGTTGAATAATCATCTGAATAGTCCAGTTTCTACTAAAACTGTTCATCATGAGCTCCATAAGGCTGGATATTATGGAAGATCCACCGTAAGGAAACCTCTTCTCTCCACTCACAAAATTCAGAAGTGGTTGAAGTGGTGCAGACCAATGGAAGCAAGTCATATTCTCAGATGAGTCCAGTTTTTCTCTTTTCTCAACTTCAGGGCAATTTTATGTGTGGAGGCAGCCCAAAGAAGCTTTCAACCCTGACTGCCTTCTTCCAACAGTGAAGCATGGTGGTGGATCAGTGATAGTTTGGGCCGCTATATGATGGAAATGTCTCAGTCCAATAGTTGCACTGCGTGGTAGAATCAACAGCAAAGATTACCTGAACATTTTGGGTGATCATGTTCATCCAATGGCCCAGACTTTATTCCCTGATGGTGACTGCATCTTCAAAGATGATAATGCTGCAATACATACCGCTAGAGTAGTTAAGAATTGGTATGAAGAGCATGAAAGTGAGCTAGAACATATGGAGTGGACTCCCCAATCTCCAGGTATCAATATCATTGAACATTTGTGGTGCATTTTGGAGCGACAAGTTAGGAGCCACTATCCTCAACCGTCATGTCTTAAAGAGCTAGAGCAGGTGTTAATGGAAGAATGGCTGAAAATTCCTCTGGATAAAGTCAGGAAGCTGTATGATTCCATTCCTAGATGTATTAAAGCTGTATGTGAGGCTAAAGGAGGACCAACTCCATATTAAATAAATTTTATTTGAATTTAACTAGTGTTTCAATTATTTTGTCCAACCCTTGTATGTCAAGGTTACCTAGCAATTTGAATAAAGATTTAATGGGATATGTTAGTGGGAGTACATTATAAATCTTGGAGAAAATAGTTTTTTATTCTTGATATTAGTTTCTTCATGTTCTTAATTATTAAAATTAAACTCTTAAACATACATCAGATGGATGTGGTGTGTTTTTTGTTTTTAACCATTTTGCCCCAAGCAAGGCGGGAGTGCCACTAGCACACAAGGGGTTACAGAGAGTGGGACCAATTGTAAAGAGGTGTGATAAAGGAAAGGATGAATAGTAGGACTGGGAATAGATCAAGGTATCTGGAGATGTCGATTGACATTGCATTTGAATATTTGGAGATTATATCTATCAAGTGAGCAAGTCAGAGGAAGGGAGTTCCACTGCCAGGAAGTGCGATTTAAGAAGCTGTTGGAATAGAAGAGATGGCCAGATTTAACCATTTTGACAGTAAAAGGGTGGGATTAGAATGTCAACCTAGTTGCATATTTAAATTCATGCTGTTTGGGAACCAGTGAAAGTAGCTCATTAAAGCAGTTACCATGAAATTAATTGTAGAAAAGATAGAAGGCAGCGACGGCACATCTGTGAGAGGGTAACTGTAAATGAGATGCCAGATCAGTCTTGCCTCTTATATTGTTGTCTATGAAATTCAGGCTCGAAATAAAGAGAACCAATTTGCAGATGCACTTTATGATCTGGTATAGTTCAATTTCTAATATGAGTAACAATGAATTCTCAAAGTAAAACAATTCTCATTTTCCTGCAAATTGATAACTCAAAGTTAATTTACTTATCAACAATTTGGACAACAGCTGATGTCATACAAAACTTAGACTTATTGTTAACAAGAAATAATTGGATGCAATTCTGTTTTCATTCTGCTCCTGATTGGAAATGCTAAAATCGAACTAATGTAAAGCCATTGAAGATTTGATAGTTTGAATTCTCAATACAAAAGCATTTCATGCCTGATCTACCAGAATTTTGAATCATTTATAAATGTAAATTAGATAATTGAAAAGCAAAATTTCTTTTTTATTATTTACCTTTTCTTTACTTATCCAAATCCAAATCCAAAATTATTCTGGAAAAAAAAAGACCACTTAAAATTACTTCCAAATCCCCACATGAGATCTTGAGTTGATTAGGAAGAAAATTACCTAGAGCAAATTTCTGAATTTGGGAAAATTAATGAAGCCAAATTTACTAGAAAGTATTTAGCATTGAAATGTTCTGTCATTTTGTCTTTCTTGAACAGAGTTGGAAATAAATACTACAGGAAGCAATAATGAAAAGAAGGATAAAAATACTAAGGAAAGATCTGAATTTGTAGCCTTTGTTGTTTGAAGAGATGACAACTGATGGAAGATTTGAGATTATTTTTCCCTAAGCTCAAGATTAACTAGATTATAGTTTTCCTGTGGAAAATGGACAATAACAAAATCAGTTGGTATTTACAGTTTCTTACACCATTTCTAGTTAAGACATTTTTATGTTTGGCAAATGTACAATGAAAGGATAAAGCCAATATCTTTTGTATGCCTTGAATGCAAGTTTTTCTATCAGTATCACCATCATCTGGAATGTTTAAATTGAAAGGATGTGAAGCAGTTGAAGATTTAATAGTTTAAATTCTCAATACAAAAACATTTGTTACCTGATCCGCTGGAAGTTTGATTGATTTTGAAGTAAAGATTTGTTAATTGAAAAGTAAAAGGTTCTGTTTGATTCTTGACTTTTTCTTTCCATTCTGAGGCAAAATCCAAATGCAGAATTATTCTAAGAAAGAAGACCAGTTAAAATAGAAATCGCCTCCAGACTCCACATGAGCTGTTTGGCAAGAAAATTATCTACAGTAAATTTCTAAATTTGCCTTGACAAAATTAATGAAGTGATCCCTCTGAATAACTAGAAAGCATTTAGCACTGGAACCTTTCGTCATTTTTTTTATCTTTGTTTTTGAGTTTAAAAGCAATAAAGAGGGAAGCAATGATGAAAATGGAGATAAAAATTCTGAGCTAAAATCTGAATTTGTAGCATTTATTGTTTGAAGAGAGGACAACTTCTGAAGGTGAAAACATATTGAGATTCTTTTCTTTATGCACAAGATTAATGGGATTCATTTTTTTCCTATGGCAAAGCAGACTATATCAAAACCAGTTGGTTTTCACCATCTTTTTGCTCTATTTCTTGCTAAGACATTTTTACACTTGGAAAATGTACAATTAAGGGATAAATCTGGTGTCTTTCGTATTGCCTGAGTACAAGGTTCTCTGTCAGTATCTCCATCGTATTTGAAAACGAAAATAAATACATGTCAACTAATTCAAGACAAATCTTAGCAGCAAAAGTGATTAACACTTAGGTTTGTAAGTTCATTCAAACAATCAACCAGCATTGCATCCTCTTATCATTGTGATTTGTGGATATTGTATCATGGATATCAACATCGAAAAGTTGTATCATGGATATCAACATCGAAAAGATGTATCATGGATTTCAACATCAAAAAGTTGTATCATGGATATCAACATCTAAATGTTGTATCATGGATATCAACATCTAAAAGTTGTATCATGGATATCAACATCAAAAAGTTGTATCATGGATATCAACATCGAAAAGAAAGAGGCACAGAGTAACCTTTTTGTTCCCCTATCATCAAGTTCGCCATACTCCATGGTCTTTTGAACAGGAGTAGATGTTTACCCCTTAACTTCCTGTTTAGGATTGGGTTTCTGGTTTCTTCTAAAATCTACTTTGCATCCTGGATATTAGTAAGAGCCAAACAAAAATGGCTAAATTGATGACTATCAAAAATTTCCCAACTTTGTGCTGTTGATGCTATTGAATAGTTAAAACATAATATATAAACTACTATCATCTACTTTTGGAGGTCTGAGTTTAATTGACTCCATTTGCTGTTATTGAATGAATTGAGTGTTTTTGATACAAAGTACTGCCAGTGAGGTAAAAAGAAAAAAAAACATAAACTAAGATAAATCTTTTTGTATTGCTGATATGGAAGATCAAGGCAGAATATCATTTTGTGGGTGAGGGAAGTGACTTGGAGGAAGGGGATAGTCAGTAGGGCCTGGAGTTGATGCATGTGTTGGGTTAGTTGACAAAGGTCATTGGTGGTAAGGTTGACAGCTTGCTGGCATTCTTTGAACACTGACAGTGTCATAAGCAGATTTCTTAAAAGTGTTTGAGGTTTGATCATGACTCTGTTTTTTGTCATGCTTTTTGCTTTAGTGGCATCATTCATGGTTGGCTCTTTTTATATTGTATTCTATATATATTTTTAGAGTTGATTTGATTTGTGAGCTGGATGTGTTGCTCAGAGTCTCTCCATAGTGAATTTTTATTTTTGCTTTCTTAGTATTCACATCTGGTTGACAGGTTTTGATGTAGAGTGAATCAGAAAGAGACCTAGTTTGAAGTGGAGTATAACAAACTCAATAAGTATCTTTAGAAATTATAATAAAAAATAAACTAATGTCATCTTCTTTTGGAGGTCCAAGTTTAATTGATGCCATTTTCTGTTATTGAATGTACTGAATATTTTCGATTCAGTTACTATCAGTTCAATAAAACCTCTTTAAAATTTATAATAAGATAAATTACTGTCACATTCTTTTGGTGGTTATGTTTGCTTGGCTCCATTTACTGTTATTGAATATATTGAGTGTTTTTATTGTCTAGTTGCTATCAGCTCAAACTCAATAAATATCTTTAAATTTATAATAACAAAGATCAAAAGAGTTTAACACTTATTTACTACTAAGAATTTTCAGTTGTTTGTATCTGTAAGCACCAACTCAAATAGCAACTCAAGAGAGTGGCTGCTTTAGATTGCTTCAAGACTTATTTTACAAATAAGGTTATTCCCAAAGAAAATGGAAGCAGGTGACTTGTCATTGAAGCTGCTTTAAAAATATACAAAGGCACGGAAGAAAAAGTAAATTGAAAAAAAAAGCAAAAAAACTTAAAAGTTGTAGATATAAGTTTAAAGCCAAGAAATAAATAATCATAGGTGAAGTGGGAATGTGGAACTTTGCCCTGCAGAAAGATGAAGGAATTTGCAGGCAAAAGTAATTAGAGAACGAAATCTGGAAATGTAATAGCAAATGCCGAAAAAAGTAATTAAAACACAAGTTTCTCCTACATAATTTATGTTCACTTCTTTCTGCGATAAATTGAAAAAGAACTCTCCAAGAATTATGCTGCATGCAAAGAAATAAGAACTTTATGTACTCAAGAAGATGTACAAGATTCTGCCCAATGATAATAATTCTCATTGCATTACAACTTACTTCCCTGACAACAGTTTGCCGCCTACTAATATATGTATATAACTAATTACAAAGTGGTGGATAATTTTCTCCCAAAAGTAACTAATTTACTATCAATGACTAATCTTACAAAACAAAGAGGAAGAAGAAATTGGTCATAATCTGAATATCTGCATGTTTATATTTTCTCTAAGAGTAAAAATGGATGAGCAATCATGGATATCAACATCGAAAAGAAAGAGGTTCAGAGTAACCTTTTTGTTCCCCTATCATCAATTTCGCCATACTCCATGGTCTTTTGAACAGGAGTAGATGTTTACCCCTTAATTTCCTGTTTAGGATTGGGTTTCTGGCTTCTTCTAAAATCTACTTTGCATCCTGGATATGATGATAAACTACATCTGGCAGCGTTAGGAGCATGAAACCACCTCTTAATTACTCTTCTTCTATTGGTCCACCCTGTCTCAGGATGGTAGCACCTGTAAGGGTCCAAGCTATGGGTAAATAGTTAACCCCACCAAATTGGGACCAAAACACAATGAAAGTATAAAAATAGATTAATATAGTAAAAATGCCACCAATAAATTTAAGAAGAGAAAATATTACCAGAGATTTTATCGTGTTATTGGGTGTTGACTGACTTCTCTCTTGACAACACTCCATACATAGTAATACAATGGATTCAGATCTGGAGAGCTAGAAGGCCATATGTTTGGTGAGGTGATGTGATCGTGGAGATTGTAAATCATTCATTCTTGTGTTGTCTTGACTTTATGAGATGATGCAGTCTTATTGATAGGTGTTTTCCTATGGTCACACTTTCTATCCAAGGCCTCACAACCATCTCCAACACCTTCTTATAGTCAGCAGTATTGATCCTTAAGTCCTGAAGAAAGAAGTGAGGAGGTATAACATTTCTCTTGTTGCTCATGACTTTCAGAACCATCATAATTACAGGGAACTTTGTATACATGCCTGTCGGAATGTCCTTAGGATATCTTCATAACCATCTATCATTCTTTTGGTTGATCTTTAGTTGACCTTTGGTCCTGATCAATGTTTTTCTCCGCAGAGAAAAATCAAAGTATTCCAGTCTGTTGATGTTTAAAATTGAGGAACAAGCAGTTTGCATGGATTAGATGGTTATCTTTTGTCTTCGCAGGCATGAATGTATGGCATGTATCAAAGACGCTCATGCACAATTCTTCCTGTAGAGTGTCTTGGAGCTTTGAGCTCATGAGCAATTCTGTGATTCTTATTTGTAATATTCTATTGCGTGATCTGATTATATTAGGACACTTAGCAGGCATTTTACATTTCGCTACTGCTGTAGAATTCCCATCAGCAGTATCCCACACTTTGTGAACAAATGAACATGCAATGTTCAGGAAGTGAGCCATCTCTAAATGACAATGCTCTGCCTTTACAGCATACCTTTTCTTCTGCTCAGTGTTTGCCATCATTTATCTGAAAAGAAAGCCATTGTCATGTAGCCTCCCTATGCCCTTTCTATAAATACTTTCATAGTGATGAACTTTCCACAACTTGTTATTTTATCTACCCCCCCCCCCCCCCAGACAAATTGTACATATGGGAACTAGTTAAGACTTCATAGAAACTTAAGGTATTGTGGTGGCTGTAGTAAGAAAGGTAAGTAAAAATTTGTTTTTGGCATAAGGAATGCCGTAGTATAATTGGGTCGGTAATTGTGGCTAGCTAAGTTTAATTATGAGACAGATTAAAGACCAGCCCTTCCCATCCCCCTTTTTGGCCTTGTATCTTACAAAATAAATATTACTTTCCTCTGTGGTAACTAGAGAGACTATGGATTTAAATGCATTATTGGATTAGCAGCAAGATCTCCTCGTTTTCCAGTTGAAATGGCCAGATGTAACCATAAGTTCTATTCTGACTATTTCTTTTCTTGCACTTCTAACTTATGTAACTCTCTTCCAGCTTCTTGCTTTCCAGTCATCTTTGATCTTCAAAAATTTAAATGCAATGTCAATTGTTACCTCCTGCCCTTTTAAATTCTGTTCCTTTATTGTTCTTGCTCCTTAATAATGTTTTTTCTTATATTCTTTCATGCTCAGTAACCCTTGTAATAATGGCCTTCTTTGGGCTAAAATGATAAAAATAAGAAAAAAAATTGATAATCAGGACAAGTTAGAAGAATTATTAAAAGACATGTTCTTAAAGACCTGAGAAACTCGGTATCATTATATGCATAGAAAATAGATGCACTCTAATCATTAATACAATTGTAGATAACTTACAGCAGTTAAGCCCAGCGAAATTGCAAAAACTTTAAATGCTAATGTTCTTGGCAAACTGGTAGGCCCTTAAAGTTTGTGCCAAATTTTCCTTGTTAATATAAAATGACCACTACTTGACACTGACATCTGCTTTCATGCTGATTTCTGGAGTGTTGTAGATTGAAATCTTTCATCATTCAGTTGCAAGTCAGACTTTGTTGAATGTTCAAATTTTCTATTCTTCTCTGAAGAAATTGTCCAGCATTTATTGCTATGTTTCTTTTTTAATGAATCCAACCCCAATCAAGGCAATAATGCCACTAAGATGCAAGAAAGTACTGGAAGTGAAAGAGAAGAAAAAAACTTTAGAAGGAACCAGAAACCCAATAAATAACAGCACACATCTCTGAGTTTAGGCAGAGATGTTAGAAGAAGAGTGTTGAAGAAGGATTTAGAAGTAACCAGAATGCCATCCTAAACAAGAAACAAGGGATACACCTCTACTCCTGTTCAAAAGACTGGAGCATTACAATTACATATCATTTTAGTAATCTTCTTTGTTTCTAATGAAATTTACCTTTTACACTATTTACAGTGTTCCAAATGTTGTCCTCATCTCTAGCCTTCTTCAGGTGACTGGAATTTTGAACTGAACTCTTTATTTTGTTCACTAGGGTAGATTGTTCTAGTTCTACATGCCATACCACTTCCTCAAGGACACAAGGTCCAGTGGATAAAAGTGTTGGTTAAATCCAGTGACTTGACCCAAAGAGTTGTGAGTTCAGTACCTGGCCACAGCTGACATGAACAAAAACTTGGAAAGTTGAGTTAAAGGGAGATAACTGCTACTGAAACAGCTGGAAGATGCATGTCATGTGGAACTAGAACAAAATGATAACAAAGATGAGGACAACAGTCCAAACAATGTAAATAGAGTAAATAATTACAATACCTTGTCTCACAAATATAGACCAAAAATTTACCTGTTTCTAATATTTTATTTAGCTTTCAGAAGGCATCTTTCGCTATTCCAATCCTCCTTCAGATTTCTGTATTGCTTTTTCAATTGTTTCTTAAAACACTGTACTTGCTTGATACTGATGTCTTGAATTTATAGGTTACATCTAAGTGGTTTCTATTGCTAATGGCTATACCTTAGGTTTCAGAAACAAACATAAATAAAATAAATAAACTAACAAAAAAATAACAGAAGATTTACTTTTCCTGTAACATAAGATCTGTGCTCCTGTATGTGCAATTCTTTGATGCTTTGCATTTAATTAGAAATCATTTGACAAACCAGTTTCTTGTTTAGGGTTAAAGCCCCAGTAACTTTAAAATTCCAAAGAAAAAGAATTTGAGATGTTCCACTCAAACAGCTTCTTCCCATGAACTGATACTCTGTAGAAATGACTCCCAACAGGATACTTTCTTGACTACTCCAATCTTAACCTATTCATGCCAAGTGTTAATTGTTATCTTTCTCATATATCTTCATAAACTGTGCCTCTTACCTCTTACTGCTCACACAACAAACTGCTTCAGTAACCATCTACCTTGCGTGGCTCTTAGGCTTTGTATAGAGTGAACATTAGTAAAAAAAAAAAATAAAAACAGTAAAAATTCAAGAATTATGAAATGTGATGTTTTCATTCTATTACCATTTATTATCTCTGTACTATCATTGATGCTATTTACTTATTTTGTTAATCAAGTTCACCCCAAGCAAGGCTGTAAAGCCACTAAGATGCAAGGAGTTACTGGGTGTGGAAGAGTTAGAAACAGGAACATTGCTCATGAGTGAGAACAGAAGAAGAATAATTGAGAGGACAGCAGATAGTGATTGGCATTGCATTTAAATTTTTTGAGATTAAAGTTGGCCGGAAAGCATGAAACTGGGAATTCCACAAGTGAGAAGTGCGAGAAAAGAAACTGTTAGCATAGAATTTGTGCTTCCATCTAGCCAACTCAACTGTAAATTGGTGAAACTTCATCACCAGTCTAGTACTGCACTGAGTCTAAGTGTCATAGCAAAGAGATCATTCAAACAATTACAATTGAAAGTATTTATAGAAAAGGCAAAGAGAACATTATGGGTGTGGGAAAGTGACTGAAGCTGAGATAATCATGGTCAAGATTTTTGATAATAGGAAAGACTGCAAGGAAAGTCGAGTTCATGCCTCTTACAAGAAGATAAAGACAAAAATAATAACAGCTGCTTCTATCATAAGTTGAACCATGCCCAGTAATTAAATGGATACTGCTATAGCTGTTGTGAGATATTTCGGTTGGAGAGTTGGTGAAATTAAATACACTGGATAGCATACACAAATAACGAAAGCTAAAGAACCCATCAGCTGAAATGTTGCTAGACTCAAAACAGTAAAGATGAGGATATTGCTGTTTTAATAAAAATGAATATAGTTTACATTGAAAGCACCATAATGCATAAATCCCTAATATAAGACTGGGCCTCTACAGTTTATCACCTGTTCTTACCAAAACCATGTTGAAATAATATGGGTTACAAAAGCCGAGCTGAAATTAGTAACATCTACTTTAAAAAATGATAAAGTAAACATGCTATCCTCTACCTTTAGAAGAGCCAGACCAGGCCAAAAATGGAGTACTGTTGCCATATTTGGGCAGGAGCTGCCCAGTCCCCACTTTCCAGTCTTGATAAAGTTCAAAAGTGTCTTTAAGTACTCGTTAGAGAAGAAATAGTTCCATCCTCCAACATCTCTCTCACAGGCCGGATATGGCAAGTTACTTTTCAATCACCCTGTAGATATAATTTATTCAGGTATATATAACTGAAATAATGATGAGATTTGATTTCAGAACTTGAAATGTCATTAAGAAGACCAGAGGATGCACTGACTAAAATGTTATAATCAAAACAAGCAAGATGAGTATACTAGTCAATCATCTATTGAATAATGAAAAGAGCTCAGTTTGAGAATTTGAGACAATATCTCTCACTGTCATTAGGGATTTAACAAATGTTTATGTAAGGATGTGATGAAAGCAAAGCTGTGTCGACAGATTTTATGAAAGCTTCTGAACCAGTTTACAGTAAGAATTCAATTCATGAGAACCGTTGTTTTGCATACATAAATTTGCATGTATGAACCAATTCTAAAATCTTGAACAGTTGCCAAGTATGGACAATGTTGTCAGCATGAATACACACTAGGAGAAAAGCCAGAAGTTTATTCATCATGTGATTTTCAACAAAAAGAAGCCTGTCCCCTGCCACAAGCCAAAATGCAATGTTATTATGGACTTTCTCATGGTTTGTTGATAAAGGTGACCATTGGTCAATACCAGACCAACATTGACCAATATTTGGAAACTGAAATGCCAAATATAATTCCAGAAGGTCATTTCACTATGAATACACATGCATAAAAGGTGACCTGTGTCCACTTAGAAGCAACTAAATGGATGGATTATAAATGAACTACTCAAAGGTGTCTACTTTTGTGAGCCTACTTTAAGATGATCTTCTTTGTTACTAAATGATATAGTTAAATCTAAAATAAGCTATTTGTTTGCAATTTACTCAAGCCTGTACACACTACTTACAACAATGCATCATTCTATCTCTCTCTCATATATATATATATATATATATATATATATATATATATATATATATATATAGGAAGTATATTGTGTGGAATCAAAATTCTTCATGAATGCATTTTAATATGAATGAGAGATAAGTTCAATAACTTTTTGTACTTTGCCATGCTGTGTCTAAATTCTTTTTGAAATGAATATAAGCATTGTTCAAAATATTTGTATTGGTATCATAGAGTGATTTCTGATGAGCTTATAGCCACTGCCAGAACATAATTTCTATTTAATTTTTACTTAACAGGCTTCCTGTCCAAAATTAAAATTGATTTCTTGAGTTTTTGATCAGATTAAATAAGAGAAAATATAACTTGTCAAATGCCCTAACCACTTAACCATGATGAAAGTTGTTTTAATCATATCTGAACCCAGACCTGATTTTTTTTAATCATTTCACCCCAAGCAAGGCAATAAAGCCATTATGACTAAAAGTGTTACCGTTAGAGAATATAAGAAAAAGAAAACATTATTCAGAAGAGAGATCAATAAATGTATAGGTTTATTAAATTAAGAAGACAGAAAATAACAATTGACATTGCATTTAAATTTTTGAAGATCAAAGTTGACTGGAAAGCAAGCAACCGGAAGAGAGTTCCACATGTGAGAAGTGTGAGAGAAGAAACTTAGCATAGAACTTATGATTACAGCAAGCAATTTCAACTTTAAAATGACGAGACCTTGCTACTAATCTTGTACTGTTCTTAAACTTATAAACTCTAGGTGCCAAAGAGGAAAGTTATTCAGAACAATTACCATGAAAATATTTATAGAAAAGGCAATGAGAAGCTATATTGCAGTGATGGGAAAGTGATTTGTCTAGTGATTTATCCACACATCTATCCCTCAACATATGAATCAAACTTAACTCTAGACCCAGTTGATATCACTCTTTCCATTTAAACATTATCCAACCTTGGAGATTGAATCATGGACATAATGGTCTACATTCAAAGATTATCAACTATCACACATCTTTTCATGTCAGGGAATCAGATCAAATTATAGACCCAATGAAATTTAGTCCTTTTCTCTAACCATTCAGATAACTTCCATCCTTCGTTGATTCAATAATATTCAACTGTAAACCTCATTGCTTTCAATCCAATGATTTAGCCATTCAACTATGACTCTTTCTTGTTCTTGGAGTTGGTTGAATCAATTTGAACAATGGACTCAGTGGTCTCTGGTCCAAAGCTCTATCCATTCAACTATCACCCAACATTGAAATTGATTGAATCAGATTAAACTATAAATATGGTGGCTGTCACACTAGACAAACAAATGTCACCCATCCTTGGAGTTGGTTAAATTAGTCTAAACTAAAGAACCTGCAGGTTTCCAGTCCAGAGCTATTCAACTATCATCCATCTTTAGAGTCGGCTGAATTTGATTGAAAGATAGACCCAGTAGCCTCCAACTCCAGTACCCTAAATAATCCATCTGCTACTCTTCCTCAGATTTGGTTTATTCAGATTATACTCTAAACACAGAGTCACCATATCTAATGTTCTAGTCATCTAACTATCCCCATCCCTGAAGTCATCTATAATCAGATTCATCTATAAACATCAGTAACTTGTTTTGGGGTTTGCCAGCTTTTATATATATTGGCTACAGAAACACAATATCTTCTCATAAATAGTATAAATAATAATAAATTTGTATTTTATTTGACATATTCATACAAGCTACTTGATATTCTATGACCTTTATCTATCTTTCACCTATTTAGTTTAACTTTTCTATTATTTCACCTTTCATATTACTGGCAACAGTTTTTATTGCTTCTCAGAGATCTTTGAATATATTCTCTTTTTCTTTTTATGTGACGTGTCCTTTCAGGACATAGACAATCATAGCTCTCCATTTTCCCCTATCCCTTGTAGCTCTCAATAAGTTTTGTGCCTCTGCCAACTCCCCCAGACCATGTTCTGCCATCTACTTGCTTAAGCCCACCAGGTACATCATGCATTGCTCTCCTTTGTCTCTCTTTCCCTCTATTCGACCAGTGAGTATCAGATTCTCTAGACGTTCCTTTCTCATTACGTGTCTCAGAAAATTCATCTGCTTCTTCCTTATACTCAAAAGATATTGAAGAGCTGGCTTATAGTGGCAACAAGTCATTGCAAATAATGGCAAATATATAAATGAATAAAACGTAATTGTACTTTATTCTTTTGAAGTATAAAGTTGATGAACAAAAACAGAAATTTACGGCTCAACCTAATAATGTTAGAAACATCAAAGCAGTTTGTAGGCACCAAATTAAAAATTAAAAAAATATGAATATATCTCATTTTAGCAACTTTTATACCATCTACAAGAGTTGGTCTGTTATATACCAACCACTATATTCACCTGACCTTGAACTAGGCAGTTATCTTTTTTGATCACTGAAAAATGCTTATGGGAAAATTTTCTCTAATGAAAACCAGATTTTTCATATCAAAAGGTATCAAAGAGCTGGCTGATAAGTGGTAACAAGTTATTTCAAATAACAGTGAATATATAATTGAATAAAATGTCATAGTAAATTTTTTGGAGGAATAAATTTAATAAACTAAAAACGGAAATTATTTATGACTCAACCTAATAATTTTCCATTCTTATATATATTTCTTTTAATGAGTGACCATAAGTTTTCTTTTGGATTTATATTGGGTACTATTCCATTAATTTGGCATCCTTTATAGCAAGGTGGGGAATTGTCAGCTTTACAGAACATTGTTTTGTATGAATATATGCATTAGATTAAATGATTGATTAATTCATTTTCTATGGCTTAAAACCAGAAAATATTTTTAGATTATAAGAATTTTGATAATAATTTGAGCAGCGATAATAATGCTTTAATCACATAAGTCTTACTAATTAACTCATAGTTTGGAGGAGAATATGCGGATTCATATTTTTTGAAAGGGTATTTGAACATAAGGGAATATAACAAACCCAATGTAGCATTAGTTGGTTGGTCTATGGATTATTTAATGCTGAAATGTAAATATCTTGCACACATTTCTTTTGAGATAATAATGGTTTTAGTAATAAAAGTCTTACTAATTAACCCATAGCTGGGCAAAGAGGAGGTGGATTCATACGATTTCAAAGGGTATTTGCATATAAGTGAATATAATGAACACAACTGGAATTGGAACTCAGCTCTTCAAGTAACAATTCTGAGCCATTATCCATTACACCACACACACATCCAAGCTTACAGCACCTGGTATTCCTAAATGTTCACTCACCTCGGTACTGACCAGGCTTGACGTTGCTTAACTTCAGTGAACATTTGGGAACTCGTGTTTCAATGTGATGAGGCCATAAGGCTTCATTTTCTGCAGTTATCTTCATTATTTCCATGAAGAACTCAATCAAATCCAATCATCAGGTTCATGTACATTCATCACTAAGATATCTTACGTCACCATATAAGTTATTGTGAATAATTCTAATAAAAGATACCATAGACTTAAATTCATGGAGCATATTTATTATTTTATGAGCTATGTCCGTTTTTTTGGTTTAATCATTTTACCCCAAACAAGGTAATAATGCCACTAAGATGCAAGGGGTTAATGAGTGTGAGAGAATATGAAAAAGGGAAAACATTATTAAGAGAGGACAATAAAAGAACAGGGTTTAAAATGACAAAAGATAATGATTGACATTGCATTTAAATTTTTGAAGCTCAAAGTTGACTGGAAAGTAAGAAGCCGGAAGAAGTATGAGAGATGAAACTTATCATGGCTCTCCACAACTTTCTGTCCTCTGTAACTTTAACCATTTAGCATTCGACCTGCTTTAACTCAACCTGTCAATATTGGCCCCTCAAAGTCTCACTGCTTGTGGTCAGAGTCTCTCTGTTGGTGTGACTTCCTGTGTTATTTGCAATAATGTCATGATATATTATGGCAGAGTATATATGGTGTGGGTTGAACATTGAGAACTGATATTTTCAGAGGAAGGTTTGGGTGGGTTGAATGCTAAAGGTTAAAGCTATACTTATATTTTACTATTACTGCCGCACCCTGTTCTGACATGGATTTACATAAGCTTGTTAGGGTGGTTACTCACTGTATTCCTCTTGCTTGCAGTATACCCTGTTAATGCAAAATTTTCCAAGCCCTCTTTCCTCATTATCTGGCCCAAATATTTCAACTCTATATAATTTATTAAAAAAAGTATAAATTACTTTTCTGTTCCTATTTATCTTAAAATTTCCTCACTGCTTACATGATGCATCTATATTCTCAGTATCCTTCTGTAGAACCATATCTCTATTGTCTTCTCTTCATTTGTGAAGAAATTGTTCAACAGTCATTGCATATAGGAGGGTTGACATTAAATAGCATTTCCGCACTCTTTATTGCAAATGAAATTTTCCAGTTTCTTTATACTTTGTTTAGCTTGTGAAAATCATATTTTGTTATTTCAATGCACCTTTGGATTTTGGTGTGATTTTCTGCATTGTTTAGTATATTTTAAAACTTTTTCTAACATAAGTTGTTTAATAATAATTCTATTGGGAAACATTGACTTATATAATAAATTTTGACATCATATAAAACCCTTATTTGGAATTGCTTGAATTCATGTTTTCTTCAGTCATTTAACTATCAATAATTCTTGGGATGGATGAATCAGATAAACCCAGTGGCCCTATAATTTAGCCACTTAAATATCACACATCTTAGGTTTTAGGATGATCAGATGAAACTATAAACCCAGTTGACAGCAGTTCAATGCAATTGTTATTTAACTATCATCCTTTCTTAGAATTGGTTGAATCAGAGAAAAACAGTGGCTCTATACTTTAGCCACTTAAGCATCACACATCTTAGACTTTAGTATGATCAGATAAAGCTATAAAAGCAATTGACACCAGATCCATGCAATAGTCATTTGAATAAGATGAATCCAGTGACCTCCAACCATATACTTTAGCCACTTAAGCATCACACACCCGAGGTTTTAGTATGATCAGATGAAGCTATAAACAGTTGCTAGCAGTTCAGTGCAATAGTCATTTAACTATCATCCATTCTTGGAATTGGTTGAAACAAATTCTACTATAGAACCAGTGGCTTCCACTCCAATGCTCTTATTTATGTACCTACCTTGCTACTCCAAATAACCAATTTCATTATAAAAAAAAAAGAAAAAATACCATTCTATATTGCAATTACTACAAGAGATCTGTAAAATCAACCTTGTCATAGTTACACAAAAGCCAAGACTCACTAAAATACCAATGTGGCCTTTGGTGGGGACGATGAAAATGTCAGGAGGAAATTCTTCCTTACTTGAAAATGAAATTAAAAATTTTGAACCAAAATGTTAACTTGATTGACAGCCTGGAATATGCATGACAACTATTGATCATTATAAGCGTATATTGAGTCAAAACAGTTGGATAAAAGTTAAGCCTTTCTCAGTGTCCCCCCAAAATGATCAAATCAATGAATTTTCGTACTCTAAATGAAAACATTTTAACATTTATCACTCTGTATGTGACTTAATTTGCTGTGCAGAAAGTTTATCTTACCACTGAAGGTGACTCTGATCCTTGAATTTGAATTTGTTTTAATTTCATAGTTGTGCTATCATATCCTGCTATGGCAACAGAAAACACCATTGAGTGAAATTAACAATAAGGTTACTGCAAATAAGAGGTCTTGAAAATGAATGCATTGGAAAGGGGAAGTAATATTAATAATGCAGAGTGCTCAATGTTAAGGTTAGTTGGCAGTTAACAGTAGTTGAGTTGACCAAAAAACTTGTATGTTTGAGGTACAATATTAGTCATCCATTGTCCCAGCATTAGTACTTTTGGGTTTTTCAAACACTTCCATTTAAAATTTTATAGATATATCATTTAGTTCTTAATTTTCTATAATAATATTTCTAATATATATTGTCCTCAGTGTTCTTTTGTTTTTTTATAGGATCAATAAAATTGAAAAAATGAAATGGCTTATTATGACAGATCAAATTAAAAGATCAATATTAAAAATGAATTTCAAAGTTTCAAAAATTTAAATATGCAAAGATAGGTATCATTTTATTTTTAGTATGATTTTTTAAAGCAGTTTATCATCAATCTGGTGCCTCTTCAACTGTTTTTCACATTCTACACAATGAACAAGGCTACTGGGATTTTACACATGTTTCTAACAATTATTACAGACAGTCTTTACTTTATAGCCATGTGCTTATAATTCACACAGTTTTTTTAATCACTTTACACAAGACAATAAAGCCACTAAGATGTAAGGGGTTACAGAGTGTGAGAGAATGCATGAAAAAGAAAAACATTAAGGAGAGAGAGCAATAAAAGAACAGGAACTATGAAGACAGTACATTTAAATCTTTGAAGATTAAAGTTGATTGGAAAGTAAGAACCTAGAAGAGAGTTCCACAAGCAAAAAGTGCAAGTGAAGAAATTGTTAGCATAGAACTTACAGTTACATCTAGCCATTTCAACTGTAACTAACACCAGAAGCCCCCTGTAGTTATTTGACAGCAAGCTTGAGGTAGAGTGTGATTTTTGGGGGGACATTTGTGTGTATAGTAGAAGATAACAGTTAACCCTGGCCTTGAACAGGTTAAGATTGTAGTGATCATGGAAACATCCTATTGGGAGGTGATTATTTCAGAAAATAAGTAAATTTGAACTTTGCTAAACCTTGTACCAAGATTGATGAATTTCACGAACACCATACTGATTCACCTATTATTTTCGATGCAAAAAGAATGTAATATTGAAATGTGGACAAGCATTTTAAGAAGCCAACGAAGGTCAGGTTATGGAATTAGTATTTGATTGATTGACTGAGTGATCATTCTTGATTTGGCCAAATTGTTAATATAGAAAATCTTTAGAACTTTGAAGGTAGCAAAAACTAATAATGTACTTTTAGGAAAGGTAGGAAAAATCTAATAAAGTATTTTTATTCACTTTCTTGCTCTATAAGCATCACTATTAATTAAACTCATTAGCAGTGGGGTTAAAATTTAAGCTGCCAATATTATTATTAAAATTATTTATGAAAAGAAGTGTGTGCCATTACATGAGACTAATACATAATTAATAATGATTAACATTATATTTACTCTCAGCCTGTCTGTGTTATGTAAGTGGGCCCAGTCTTTCATTCAATGCATGGACCTTATGTTCTGTCTGCACTGTGTGAGAGACTGCCTGAGAATGCCTAGGGCTATTGTTGATATATACATTTGTCTAACATTATTATTCTCATAATTACAATACCAGATTCAGGTGTGGGTTCCTATACTTCTACATTCAGTGGTTTTGAATGACCTCAAGTTAACCCTCTGATGTAACTGGCTACCTTGATAGCTGGTATGAATGTTTAATGCAGTATCTATTGTGACATAATGCCACATTTACATTCAAACTAATGCCCTCATCTTTGTTGTTGTTATCACATTTCGGCTGTTGTATCCTGAGGCCTTCTTCAGATGTCTATCGATCCGAGTAACCTTCAGGGAATTTCGAACTGAACACGTTATTTAATCTATGTAGATAGATTGTTCTCACACTGTTGCCCATGTTTAGTGGGGTATCTTTTGTGCCTCACTCTGTTTTGACTTTGTCTAAGTCTGTACTACCTGGTTCAGGGATTGAACTCACAATTAGTATGCCACCAAATCCATGAACAAAACTTTAATACACTAGGCCATTGATATGTGATAATCATTTCTCTATTGCAGATGATTTAAATATTTACTAAGTTTAGATTTTTCGGGCATAAGGCCATCTATTTGAAGCATTCAATGATAATCAAACCATCAATAGCTAGCAAAATTAATTTGATAACATTATGTGATATCCCATGAAACATGTATTGCAGAATATCATTTCATGAGAGATATGACACCATGTGATAAAATGAAATAATCAAGTGAGAGTAAAAAAGAATTATGAACTGGTTAAAATAGTAGAGTATACTGGGCATTATAGCCATAGTTGGTAATCAGTCTAGGAGAAAGAAAACTCTGAATTCAAAACTGTATGTGGCCCTAGAACCAAATTTGAACAGCTTGTTAAGTTAACTTTCTGTGTCAATATCCATACATTCGCATAATCTTTCTAACTGACCCACGATTCATTTAAGTGACCTTTCACAGGTGTATATTTTTGTTTATTTATACTAGTAGTATTAGTAGCAGTAGCAATATTATTATTATTATATGGAATATATTTGAACAGCTTGTTAAGTTAACTTTCTGTGTCAATATCCATACATTCGCATAATCTTTCTAACTGACCCACGATTCATTTAAGTGACCTTTCACAGGTGTATATTTTTGTTTATTTATACTAGTAGTATTAGTAGCAGTAGCAATATTATTATTATTATATGGAACATTGTCAACTATTATTATTAATTTAGATTAGCATTTATTTTTTCCTATTTTTCTACTCAAAAATTAATAATGAAAATATTTGATAATGCTTTCGTTCATATTAACAAACTAAAGGTGATATTGCTACTAATATTTCTTTAGTTTGCCAAACAATGATTGTAATTTGAGTTTTGAAATAATTTTTTGCAAATTTAGAAATATTCTGAGAAGAAAAATACAAAAATTTAAGAGCGTAAATATTCTTTATATTAAAATAATTGCAATTATAATTGAATATATAAAAAAAATTCATTACATTTCTTTCAAACTTCTCAACAGAAGCCATTGCAAACTGGACATTAGATAATTTCTAAGTTCCTTTAAAGACATTGTTAATTTTGAAATGAGATATTGGAATATTAATTTTCTGTGAATTCATATCATCGGTTAAAGAATCATTCCAATTAAGTTTAAGCCATTCTTTGGTGACAGGTTTTCTCATGGCAAAGAGAAATGAGGCAAAATAATAATAATAAAAAAATGAAAACAGATATCGTTGATTAAATGATAATGGTCATTCACTTTATAACTTGAAAAATAAAAATGAAAAAAATTTAAGCTTGCAAAAAAAGGAACAAAATTCAATTATGAAATTCAGATATTTTTCTTCATTAAAATCATCCCCAAAGTAATTTTAAATGAAGAAAAAGACAGTTTTATTTTCACTGAGACCAATTTTCTAAGCTGAACTTAAAATTGAGTTCTGAAGTTCTTTATAAAAGCACTGCTAAAGGTTTTTTTTATAGCTTCAATTTTTTCTTGTATCTAAATAAATAAATGGAAAATTCTGTCTGTCTGTTTGTCCATGTGTCTGAAACCCCTCTAACTTGTGCCACACTTGCTCTACATAGACATATTATACTTTTTGGGATCAGGATGATCCCAGGATTGAAAATCTACCCTTCATTTGGTGCTTGAACATCCTGCATTCGGATTTGTGTTCAGATGAAGAGGGAACAGTTAAAAATTCAGATTTTAAAATAACTGAAAAAAATTAGTGATTAGTGTTTTTAATCTATATTGAGTTTAAAGTAACATAAAAACTTTGTGAATTTAACATTTTTTGCTTTAAATTCAGTTTAAAATATCTGCAAAATTTTGTGAATTGAAGAAATCAATTTTATTTCTTCAAAATGCCAAGGAATCAGAGTTAATGTGAGAGGTTTCATGGTGTGAGATTTTGAAGTTCTGCAGAGTTTGTAATTTGAAGAACTTGATTTTTGGACTGAATTGGAATTAACCCTCTACAAGAGCTAGCTTGAAGGTCTGCACATAGTGTGGCTTTTAAGCTAGTATTCTCTTTTCTCTTGATTCTAAGATACCAATATCTTGATTCAATACTTTTAAGCACTGACAATTCAGGTCACAATGTTTGATGAAATTTTATTACTATTGAAGGAAGAATCAATTCTCTCGGTTCTTTCTATGTGCAGTGTCTCTTCAGGATATGGAAAATATTGGCTTTTCACACCTTCCTCTCTTTTGCTGCTTCTCAAAATTCACTGTCTCTCAAAATTAGGTCTTTATAAGTATTCATAAAGGCAATAAGTTTAAGGCACCCAGTGAGAATCAAGACCACTAAAAACTAGCTTGTTATCCATTACTTCATAGTGAAGTACCTTAATACTTTGCCTCATCAGATCAAGACTTTCATATGAATGCCATGCATGGTGCCAAACCTGTTCAGAAATATCTAATCTGTCAGCTGTATATAACCGCTTCTTAAGATTAATGGTGAAAAAAGGCTTTGAGTGAGTGAAGACTGGGGGACTTGGCAAAGACCATCCATCTTTGAATATTGTGGACTGGTGCTACAGATTCACAAATGAAGAACTATATCAAATAACAGAAATCATATCACATGTGGACTACCAACAACAGCAGCAACTAAAATGGATAGCACATGTACTATGATCTGAAACTGGAATGAAAGCAATGAGAAGCATGTACTCTGAATACATCATAAAACTTCAGGATGTTGAATTAGTAAATACTAAACAGTTCAAATACCTCAAGTATGGATAAGTTATAACACATTTAATGAAATTGAACATAGAATAGGCAGTGCCAGAGGTTGTTTTACCCAACACACCAAATTGCTCTAAAACCAAAACATTAACCTGAAAACTCAAGTTATGTTCTGAAATCGCCTTGTCAGATTGAGACTTTCATATGGATGCCATTCATGGTACCAAACCTGTTCAGAAATATCTAAATTATCATCTGTATACAACCACTTCCTAAGATCTATGGTGAAAAAAAGACTTTGAGCAAGTGAACCCTGAGGGTCTTGGCAAAGATGATCCTTCTTCTAAACATTGTGAATTTGTGCTACCGAATCACAAACAAAGAATAGCACCAAATAACTGGAAATCACATCACTTGAGGACCACCAACAGCAGCAACAACTAAAATGGATAGCAACTCAAAGAGAAAATAATGATATAATCAAGATGTTAACATTCCACACTACTTCAAGTAGAAGGTTCAGAATGAATCTCCCATTAATACTGCAAAGTGTGATAATAACTTTTGGACTTGAGAAACCTGTTTTCCTAATAAAGTTATTTTAAAAGAAAGGGCTTATAAATTTCAACTGAAAACAGTACTGACTGTTCGGTCAATGTATGCCAAATGTTTCCTTGTAGGGAAACAGTTAATGTTACCATTACCATTATAAAATGCAATTAATTTCAATTGTAATATTCATAGCATTGACAAGATTTTTTTTCTAAATCTTAGAATTCAAATCCAGTCAATGGGTTTTGATCTGGTGTGAATCAGAAAGAGATCTAGTTTGAAGCAGAGAATAACATGATTTGTAACATCAGTTTATAGGATCTGCTAAAGGATTGTCTTCATTTTGAGCTAATGAATTCAGTCACTTGAAGCTATTTTAATCATTATTCTGAGAAAATGACACCTTATAGTTCAAATAGTTCACAGATTCAGTGTAACAAAGGAGGGTACCGTGTGAATTTTCTAAGAGCAGGTAACTTGTTACTCTGAAGAGCAAGTCAAAAGGCCAAGAGAATCACTGCTTCAGATCCAAATAAGCAACAAATTCATTTTACAATATTTACATTTAGACTATTGTCCTCATCAGTTATTGCTTGCTTTGTTTCCATTGAGACCACGTATACACTGCCCAAAACTTGGAATTACTATGTTGCCAAATTTATGAACCAGTGCTTTAATTGACTAGGCTATTGTCCCATAGGGTCAGACAGTGTATACTTGAACTCAGTGGAAACATGGCAAACAATAACTAAGCAGTATTAAAAATTTGAACTAGACTACATTTATATAATTCCATTGATAAAAATATTACTTAAGCTTGATGAAGTCTTTTTAAAGAATGAGACACAGTATATAGAATTTTTCCCAATTTGTCATTCAATTACCTAAAACACACACACATATAAAAGGTGTATTTCAGCAGCAAGAATTCACTCAAACCTGTTTTGTTAAATAATATGGATAGACAGAATTTGCCCATATTATTTCATAAAACACTCTCACACACACACACACACACACACATATATATATATATATATATATATATTCATATTATTTACATTCAGACTATTGCTCTTCATCAGGTGTATATCAATCTTGGTAACATCTATCCCTAGACATGAGCAGTGGTATGAGAACAGTCTACCCCAGTTGATTAAATAAGTGGTTCAGTTTGGAATTCCCTGTAGGTGACCTGTATCAACATAGAGTTGGTGAAGGCTGAAGGGCACAATGGGTCAATTGTTGTGATGACAACAACAAAGATGAGGACAAAAATGTAAATAGAGTAAATCCTCATCCCAGAAATTTGGGCAGAAAATTCATTTTGTTACAAATATTATGTTTTCAACCAAATTATTTCCATATAAACAAGCCTCGAATGATTTTAAGAACCAACTATTTGAGTGGTTGAGTTTTCAAAGTGTCTTGATGTGTTTTAATTATAAAACAAACTTCTGTTCCGGTGTTATTTTGATAAACGCATAAGATGGAGTAAGTGCCTCTAAATTGAAAATCTCATTATATTTATTAGGAGACTTATTCAATATTGATGGAAAGAGTCAAACAATAATTTCATTAGGCAAACCTGAACTCATTTTCGAATATTCACGTTAAAATTATTTTCCTTCTCAAGATTCTATTTCAAGAAGCAAACTCTATTAAAGTCCACATACAAAAGTTAAGAATTAAAGCAGTTTATTATAATAATTATATGAGGATATGCCGGTAGTGTAACAGATATCGATGTAGAATGCAAAATTTGCAAGCTGAGTTCAAATTCTGTGTTATTCTGCTGCGTTCACTTTTACAAAAATTATCTTCAGAAAGACACGAATCCATCTTTTCTCATCAAACTTATGGGTTAAATAGCAGGGTAGACTAGACTCTCTAGCTTTAGGTGGCAACCATTCTCCGAGAAGGAAAACTCTGAATTGCAAACAGGAAAAACTCCATTCTTTCCCAAGAATACATGGCAGTTCACAGACAATGAAGAAAATAAAATTGTATCGCTAACCTACAGGGGATTCTGTACTGAACACTTTCTTTAATCTACAGGGGTAGACTTTTCTCAGTCTACTACCCATAATATAGTTGTTATTTTTTTAGTACTACTCAGTTATTGCTTGCACTGTTTTCACTGAGTCCAAGTACAAGGATTGAACTCACAATTACTATGTCTCCAAATTCATGTACCAACTAGGCTATTGTCCCAAAGAACATTATAGAATTATTAGTATAAGCGTTAATACTTTATATTATTGACATTGTTCAGACTGCTATCCTCATTTTCGTTGCCATTTTCTTGACATTTTGGCTGTTGTCTGCTCCAGGTTTCTTCGGATGACTGGAATTTCAAACTGAACCCTGAAACATTGTGAATATGGCAACAAAGATGAGGAAAACAGTTCGAACAATGTAAATAATTACAATACCTCATCTCAGAAATACAGACAGATATTGAAGGGTTAATACTATTTTTGACTTGGTTGAAACGGGTATTTAGTTCAGCTGAAATAAGTTGTGTGTGGATGAGTGAGATTCAACATTGTTTAGTTCAGAATAAAAATAGGAAAAACAAAACGGTTAACAAAACACAAATTTATTTTATTAAATGAAAATTAGTTCTTGTGAAAAATATTCTTGTAAAAATAAGTATGGTTTTGAATAGTAATAGAATTTTCTAAAGATATAGATTTAACTCAATTCTACAGGTGTAATACTTTGCCAGCAAGAATATTGGTAAGACATCATGCCAGAAGGTAAAGTTGATGTGTTCTATCTCTGGCAGCCTGTGCAAAAAATAGCAAAGCTTTAAAAAATCATGCCACCTATATCTCTCATCCAAATGCAGTAATCCCACAAGTTCAGTTTGCTTATCATACCATGTTAGGTAATAAAGAAAATGTTTAAAAATGGAAAATGGTTACGTTAAAATTCTTCTATGTGCTGTGTCCCTTCAGGATGTGAGTGATTATGCCTCTCCACAATCTCTTATCCTATCTTCTTAGTAGTGTTTTTCCCTCATATTCTCTAACACTCTTTTACCCCTGATGTCTTAATGACTATTGCCTTGCTTGGGGTGGAATGATTAAAATAAATTTATATATATAAATATATATAGTTATATATTTATTATGAAAACTTGGATGTTTCATTTTGTTCTGTTTACCATTATTTTTAATAAATCCTTATTTTTAAACATTTTGATGGATGTAATCACACACACACACACACACATTTAAAAAGTCATGCCACCGGTATCTCTCATCTAGATACAGTAATCCCACAGATTCAATTTGCTTATCATACCATATTACCACATTAGGTAATAAAGAAAATGGCTTCAAGTTAAAATTCTTCTATGTGCTGTGAGCAATCACAGCTCTCCACAATCTCCTATCCCTTGCTGCTATTAGCAATGTTTGTCCTTTTACTAAGACCCCTACACCTCATTCTGTCATCTATTCATACAAACTCGTTAGGTAGAGAGTGCACTGCTTTCCCCACTGTTCTATTTGCCTTTGATATGCCCTGAGAGTTTCAGATTCTCCAAGCCCTTCTTCCTCATTATGCATCCCAAAAAATTCTGGTCTCTTTCTAATTGTGACTATTAGTGTCGTTTTTGTTTCCATTTTCCTTGAGACTTTTTCACTGCTTATGTACTCTCTCCATGGAATTCTTAATATCCTTTTGTAGAGCAACTTTTCAATCAAATGTTGATGAAAAGAAACATTTATTTTTAAATGAGCTTGTTTTTTTAAATTATATTTGATAAATTTGGTAATTTATACAACTGAAGAATTCATCTCTTCTGTGCATTGAAAGTGAAGTTAATTTTAATAACTTTTGAAGGGCCATGATCAGCTATGATATGTTTTTTACAGATATGTTCACCCTATAAAAATCCCTATCTCCACTCAAGGTAGACAGTTACAAATTAAGAAGCACAGATTATGTGGATATGTGTGGAAGATAAAGGTCAACCCTAGACTTGAACAGGTTAAGATTGTAGTAATCAGGGAAGCAATCTCTTGGGAGTCAGTTCCTCAAGGCAATGGTTTGTTGGAAGAAGTTGCTTGAGTGGAATTGCCAAAGGAATACAAATGGAATAATGGTGGTTTTCTACAATGTGTTCATCACGGTGGGTTTTAGATGTGAAGGTTAGGACTTGTGAAACTAAGGAGTGTAGCTTATCCATGGAAAATAGCAATAGAGCAGTGAGAGGCATTTGACATCTTTTTCTGTGAGAAAGGGTTTCTAGCTCCAGATCTTCATTTTCTTTATTATCTATGAATTGGCATTCATTTTTGGGAAAAATAATGGAGTGGTTTCCTGTTACTTTCTCTATGGTTTTGAATTTAGTATTTTCCTTCTCTTAGACTGGTTACCTCCCAAAGCTAGAGAGCTGTTGACCCTGTTATTTATCCCATGGCTCGGAGAGAAGAGAGAGATTCATGCCTTTACCATGGACATTTGTGCAAATTTTTCCTTTTCTGTCACTGGTTCATTTGACTTTTCTTTACTCCTTTTATTTCTTCTTTTCATTTCATCTTTTTCTTTTCTTCTTCCTTTTCCGTGTTTCACTCACTGCTTTCCCCTGTTCATGTTTCTTTTTTTTTTGTTTTTCCATCTTATGATACTTATTCTGATATTCATTTATGATAACTCGCCACAATTATTTTCTTCATTATCTGTGAATTGTCATCCTTTCTTAACAATGGGTTCCCGTTGCCTTCTCTATGGTTTAAAATTCAGTGTTTTTGTAATGTAGTATACACAGGAAGTAGTATACACTTAACTGCCTCATGGGTAATATCTGTAGCTATTTATAGTTTTTGTGACTTTATATGCAAATGCGCCCTCTCATCTCCCTGTACTGAAGAGGTTTTATCCCCTTATTTTCCCCAGCTGTAAATGCATTAGAGTCATTTGCCGATACTCCTCATTTTGAAGGCTGTTTACCAATTTTATTTGGATCAAATCTTCTTTGATTGACTGGTTTTCTGATCCCAGTTTCTCAAATTCAAAATATTTAGTAGCCTGTTTAAGCAAAGAACATATTCAATAAGTTGTTTATTCACTTTAAAAAATATTCATAAAATTAGCTCTCTCTGCATTCACTAGTTTTTTCTTGGGTGTTATGTTTTTCCCTATTAGTTGACTTATATCATCAAATGCCATATCCTCCAACTGTCTTGGGTATGCAATTTCAATAATGGCTTCACAACCAGCAGTTGCCAAGAAGCGATCAATTATTTAGTTTTCTCCTCCAACTGATTTTATATCCTTTATGTTTTTTGTTCTAGCTTTCATTGCTAGTATCTATCCGAAGCCATACCTGTGTGTATGCATAATTATACAGTGATAATTGTTTATTAGATACTGGCAACACCATTGTTGTGTAGTGTTACTGACTCATGGGAAGTAGTATGCACTCACCTGCCTCATGAGTAATAGCTGTAGCTATTTATAGCCTTTGTGACTTTTTATGTAAATGATTCACCAGTTTTCTTTCTCTTAGAGTGGTTACTATCAAAGATTAGAAAGTCCAGTCTACCCTGCTATTTAACCTACAGTTAAGGGGTACAGAAGAGATGGACATATGCAGTGAGAACCAAAAAGTGATGAAAAAACAGATTGTTCCATATCCAGCACCTAGTCTGATACAAAGCCTTAACAGGGAAGTATTTAATGACTATCAAACTGATGATTTTTAAAAATGAGCTTGCTAATCAAGGTTTAGTCTGGCACAAGTCCACAACAATGAGGCACTCAAAGCAGATTAAGCTCATTAACAAAGGCTTTCAACACTTCATTTGTTAACTATTTCTCAAAAGAATAGTTACTAACTAAACTCAATTTAGTCTGTTATAACTGTAAAAGCTGAGCACACTGGTGGTCACAATAGGTGTATAAATCTTCTCTTATATACCAAATACAAGTATCAAAATAATTAACTTATTTCTTTACATTTCTCCACTCCACTACCTGCTTATTTGAAATGGTGTTCTTATTTCAAAGGGTTTTTTCCATGGCATGATTACGTTTTCTCATGTTTATTAAACTTATATAAAAATGCAGAAGGATTATTTGAACCAGCATAATTCTTTTGTAAAATTCCCACTGGAATGACAATTCCTGATGGCTCTAATATTTAATACAAAAAGAGAACAAAGAGAAAAATGTTTAAACCTTTATAGATAATAGAAATATCAACTTTATTCAGTAATATTTGATCCGTGAACAATGATGTTTTGCATTTGATATAAAAACAGTACAGAGAGAAAAATTTTGAAATCTTCATAGTTAAGGGAATTATCAATTTTCAATAATAATTTGGCCTTGAACCAATAAATTTGAAAAAAAAAGATAAAAAATACAATTTTGAGAAAATATTCTGATGTTCCTGCTATAATGAAGATGATAATTTATTACCCATTTTTCTCTGTAGAACTTTTTCTTTTTTATTTCTGAATATTACTGGGGGAGAAAATAATAAAACAAAATTAGGATTTTAAATTGGGAAGAGAGATTTTTGTCAAAAAAGCTTATAGAATTTATCTTTTCTGGCCTTAAGTAGGACATTTTCTCTTTGGAAATCTGTCTTCAAATTGATTGCACAACTCTTGGGCAAATATATAAATTTTGAAATTCTTGGATTTTTTCATGATAAAATTACATATATAAATTAATATTTATTGGCACATATGCTGTCACATTTGCATACATACTCATATTTTCAAGTTTATATGCATGCATTTATAAAATTAAGTTCATATATAGAAAAACACACATGTGCAAGTGCTTATATGGATGTATATCTCTTATACACACAAACAGAAACACACACACACACACACACACGTTTCATGTTCTTGTGATCTTTGCAAGAGTGTGAAACTTAAGTAGTGACATGACTCTTTGAGGCTGAAACGGTTTTTGCTCTGTCTGGAAGGCTTAGGCATTGAGCACTTTAATTTACTCCTTAGGTAAGTCTTTGCCTTTTGAACTTATTTTTTCCTTCTTAGTTTGAAATTTTTTTTCTTGTCAAAGGTTTTAGATCTTTTGGCATGTAGTCTTTAGTTGTGCCAACAATTTTGGATTTCTCTTTCTCTCTCTCTCTCTCTCTCTCTCTCTATATATATATATATATATATATATATATATATATATATATACAGTGCTGTTCGATAAAAGTGACTCACCTGACTTTTTTACTTAAAAATTTTTTCGAATATTGTTTTTGGGATCAAACTAATTTTTAATCTTACTAATATAAAGACCCCTTCCCGACCACCTAGTAAAAAAGTTTACTCACCCTAAAGTATTCCATTGATAATTATAATTTTGTATATAAATGAGATTTAGAGAAAAACTGCGCAAACAAAAAAGTGACTCACTTATTTCCTGAAACTAGTAATCAATAGAAACATAACCGAACAGCTTTAAATAAAGAATAATAGAGGTATAATTTATTTATAATAGGTAATATAGTTTGAAATATTTAATAATCTATGGGTCCTCCTTTATTTTGAATAACCTTTTCAACCCTTTTTGGCATTGACTTGATTAGGTTCTGGCAAATCTCATCTCCAAGCATTGAATTCCATTCGGATATGAAATTCACAATCAAATCCTCTTTGTTGCTCAACTGCTTTCTTGAGAGCCTGTAATGCTCTATAAGTTTTCTATAGGGTTGAGGTCAGGAGATTGGGCGGCTATGTCATAACACTCACCTGCTTCTCATCAAAGTATTCCTTCATCAATTTTGATTTGTGACAGGGAGCATTATCCTGCATAAAAATGAGCTTGGTGTGGTCGATTTGAACCCTTTCAGCAGAAGGGAGCAGACAAGACTCTAAAATTCTCTTGTACTGCTCGCTCCTGGGGGTCTTTTCAATAGGTTTTAAGAAACCAGTTCCATGAAAAGAAAAGCATCCCCAGAACATTATACTGAACGGATGCTTGACAGTACTTACTGCTAAATTCAAAGAGCTTTCAAAGCTTCTTCTTCGGATTTTAGATCGCTTATCCTTTGAATTTAGCTCAACTTTTGTTTCATCGGAGAAGAGAACATTTAATTAATAAAATCAGGTGAGTAACGACCTATAAGTATCTGTAAGTCAACAGACTGCAGAGACTAGCTGGGATCTGTTCCAGCTGGACAGTCAAACTCTGCCTCTGAGCAGAGAGGAACCTGGACAAGGCTCCGCCGAAGGGCAGAGTCTCGTTCGGGGAGGTAGACTGACCCTGAACCCGTTTATACGTGTTCGAAAGGGAATATTTTTGCCCAAGCCTACAGGCTCGGAGATCCCATGCTATACCCGTCCTTGTGCCACATACAACCCTAGCCAGGATCTGTTGAGTATGACTCAGACTTACACAAGAACTACTGACCTTCCAATAGTAGCACTCACTACTGGATTGACTTGTGATGACCTTGTGCATAACTGTTGCCTTTATTCTTATTGTACTGGTTTTTACAATAAACCTTTACCTATTTTATTCACCATGCTTTTCATGTATATATTCCTATTTACATGGAATATAACAGTGACAATTTTTATATTTGTATTAATCCTATATATATATATATATATATATATATATATATATATATGAGTACTGAAAAGTTCTTAGGCCAACCTATATCTCAAAAATATAGGCATTTTGAATAATAAGAGCTTCATGGTCATTACTCCCTTATATTTTACAATAATAATAATAATGACTTCTTTTTCCATGTATTCTTGTCTGCTGACATGGCTAGCTAGCTAATCTCTCTTTCAGATGCCTGCTCAGGCACATTTGTCTTTTTTAACTCCTCAGAACTAACCTATAGTTTATATTGAAGCTATGTTGGGTGTGCCATATTCACAGTTTCTGGGACACGGTGCATAAATTGGCATGATGAGTAGTTTAACAAGGCCAGTATGCTCAAACTCTTGGTCATGATAAATTGTGACTTCATGCTAGTACAAGGACCAATGGCATCCCTACACACATAAGTTGTATATTCCTTTACTTATATAAGAGTGCTCTATTTTAAATGTATTTAAAAAAAAAATTATTATATATATACATAGTGCACCAGGTCTCTGTATTTAGCTCTTCAAAAGTGTGGATGGTTCAGCACAAAACCTTCACCACTATAATCAAATCACATGTGCTGTCGGTTCCTAGGAACTGAGCTGTTTGACCCTCATACGTCGAGAGAGTCGAATATATATATATATATATATATATATATATATATATATATATATATATACCATAGAATCATTTATTCAAATGTAGATATATATTTGTCTTAATGGCTTTATCATGTATCCAAGAATTAAATTTCTTCTTTGCTGATTTGAGTGTTGATAACTAAGTAAACCAATTCTTGCATGGAAGAGATGATAGCATTGACTGCATGGCAATGTTGATGGAGGATGAGGTTGATTTTGTTGAGCCTTTCTCGCTTGTTTGACTTCTTCCTTTTCTCTTCTATTGACTTCGATGTTTTTGGTTCCAATAGTGATGGAAAACCACCAGTTAGTAGAGTCTTGGGCTTTTATTTCAAATGACTTAGGCTCAAATCCAATGACTTTCAGTATTGAATAAGAGTTGATGGGGAAATCTTGACTCCTCCATTCTTGCTACATGTCCTGACCATTGAAGATGGTGTTTCAGGATCAGTGATTCAATGCTTTGACTGTTGACTCTTTCCAGGACTTGGTTGTTGGTCACATCAGTCAGTTATGTGCAGTTCATGATACATGCTTAGGTGATCATGTATCTTTCAATACATGACTGACGAGGCAGATTTTTTCCCACAGTTGGTTGCCATCCAAGGCTATAGAACCTGGTCTGTCCTGAGAAGAAGAGGATTCATACCTTTCCCAAGGGTATTAGCACATAAGTGAATGTAATGGATTCAACTGGAATTTGAACTCAGCTCTCCAATTCCTCAATCCGAGTCACTATCCATTACTCCACCGTGCCACCATTCCCATTTTATGTTCAAGATTGAACAAAGCTTTTGCTGGTGAAATTGTTTTAATTTTCGAAAGCTGTAACAACATAGAGTTCAGATTTCACAGCTATATAGTGAAGTTAAAATTACAACAGCGTTATAGACCATAATTTTTGTCATTATGTTTGGCATATTTGTTGTTGAAGATGCATTTGATTAGCTTTCCAAATATCCAATGTGCAGGTTCAATTCTGTGTTCCACATTCTTTTTTAAAGTGTACTTTATTTAATAAAAGTCTGCCTAGATATAGAAAATAATCTACTTGTTCGAGAGGTGCTATAAGAGATGGTAATATCAAAATCTGGTAAGATGGTATTTGGGGCTGGCTGTTCAAGAACCTTAGTTTTCTTAATGTTTACTGTAAAGCAACAGTGATGGTAGGCTATAGCAAAGTTGTTCACAGGCTGTTGGAGTTCTTCTTTTGAAAGACATAGGGCAGTATTGTCATCAGTATATTGAAGTTTTGTGATGTGTTGTGAGTGTGTTGTATTTGTGTATATATTCTATAATATAAAGCATAATATTTTTGTTTATTACTTGATCTCCCCTTCTTAATCATGAAATATCCCATTGTTTTGGTAACAGTAGTCATTACTCAATAATAGTAAACAAATATCTCATTATAACTTAGGGTATATCAGGCTGCTTGCTTTTTATTTCTTTTGTTTCAATTTAAATTTCTTTGGATATTTTTATTTTAATGATTTAAAAAATTGAATTCTTTCTTTTTATACAATAAATAAAATTTCTGAACTTCTTGGGCAAAAAATATAATCTCTGCAATTGAAAAAATATTTATTGCTGTAATTTTTTTTGATACTATGGGTAAAGTAGTATATAAAAAGTACATAATATATATAATATGTATATAAAAGTACATAATATATACTTATGTGTATGTATGTATGTATGTATGTATGCACTAACAACCACTTGTCTTTTATAAATAGATAGATATATAGAGAGAGGTAGGAAAATCCTTTTAAATGATTTTTTTCCTCAAAATTTTTTGTAATTCTTCATTTGAAGAATTACAAAAATCTGTCAGCTGCAATTGAAATCTCAGAAAAGAATAAATCAATAACCGAATAACAAAATATCCCCAATGTTGTTTCTTCTCAAGACTTGCCTGAAATGCATTCCTCGATTTTTTTCAATATTGATAAATAATGTATTTAAACAAAAATCAGAAAAAAAGAAAATGAGGCAAAAATTTAAAACAGGAAGTGCATTTATTCTCTGTTGCTTCTAATCAAGTTTTTTTTTTCCCAAAACATCAGAAATCTGGGTCTGTGAAACTGTCAAAATGATACAATAATCTTAAACCTTAAAGACATATTTTAGAACTTCATTTTATACATGACAATAAATAGTGTTTTTTTTTTTACTACTTTATTTTAAATGCAAAAGTGTATTTAACCATTGCTTGAAACCATGACAGATTTTAATCTGTTATTTATGCAAAATCATTTCTTGCACAAAAAATATGGAAATCATAGAGCACATGTTTTATTTCCTTATTAAATTTCTTGTCCAAATAAATAATATGACAAAAATCAAACTTAGAAGATATTAAAACAAAAACCACCTTTGAGATTTCTCCCTTGAGAAAGGATGCTTAATTTGGGAAATAGATTATCCACATCATTATTACAAGAAAAGTAAAATGTTTTCTCAAACTAAAAAAAAAATCTTCTGTCGAAGACTCAAATACCACTGAATGAAATTGATGTTCCCCTTAGCTATGAAGATTTAAATCTTTTTCTCTCAGTAGAGTTATATAAATATATAAAGTTATATATTTATTGTATATAAACCTTCCTTTTGTATATAAACCCTTTTCATCTTCCATCAGAATGGCTGATGCTAACCTCCAGAAGAGTGACTCCTTGTGTCTTTTTGGGCTAATGTTTTCCACTGACATAAAGTGGAAAGAGTATATTGAAGCAACTGCTATGTCGGTTATCAGGAAAATTGGTTCATTGTGTCATGCGAGACAATTTTTTTTGCCAGACTCTATCTTAGATATTTATAAGTCTATCATCCATCTATGCTTTGAATACTGCCGCCACATCTAGTTTGGTGCTTCTGCTATGTAGAGATTCTTGATAAAATCCAAAGATGAATCTGCAATATTACTGGTTCTGAACTGGCATCTTGATTTCAGTCACTTTCTCACCACCATAACATAGCTTCCCTGTGACTTTTCTATAAATAGTTTCATGGTAATTGTTCTGATGAGCTTTCCTCTATAGTACCTAGACTTTATGACTTTAAGCATGGTACTAGATTGGTGGCAAGGTCTCATCATTTTACAGTTGAAAGTTGTAAGTTCTATGCTAACTTTTTCTTCTCTCACACTTCTCTCTTGTGGAATTCTTTACTGGTTTCTTGCTTTCCAGTCAACTTTGATCTTTAAAAAATTAAATACAATGTCAATCATTATTTTCTGTCTCCTTAATTCCTTTTTTTTTTTATTGTTCTCTCTTTTTAATAGTATTTTTTTCCTCATATTCTTTAACAATCAGTAACCCCTGATGTCTTAATGACTATTGCCTTGCTTGGGGTGGAATGATTAAAAAAAATCTATATATATTTATATATAGTTATATATTTATTGTGTACACTTGGATGTTTCATTTTGTTCTGTTTACCATTTTTTTTTTAAGAAATCCTTATTTTTAAATATTTTGATGGATGTAGTCACACACACACACGCACACACACACACATATTAAACGAGGGATACTTTCTTTTTAGGAATTTTTTAAGAAATTTGGTTAATAGTTTGCATCACAACATAATAATTCTAAAAGAGAAAAGCTGAAATAACTACAGACATCAGGGAATGCCTCATGCAATAAAGGAAAGATGCATTCTAAGGGAAAAGAAATAAATGAAATTGTAATATGTCCAGATAGGTTAGTTATGTGATATATATACATACACACACACACACACACACACACACACACACACACACACACACACACATATATCTATATCTATATATATATATATATATATATATAGATAGATAGATATACCAGGTGTGACATAAACATTTACCCATCACTCATTTTATCATAAAATAAAAATTTTAAATTTTATTTTTATATATATCTACAATTTAAAATGTCCTCTATTTGCTTTCACTATAACCCCTATACTCTCCTCACAACGTCATAAGGACTTCTTTCAGGTGTGAGACACTTAAGTATGAGGTAAATAAAACATCGCTCTCCAAAATGGGCTATAAGATTAATATTAGGGCTTGATGGAGGACAACCCATATTTAACCCATTGCTGGGGAATGGAGAGATGGATTCATACCTTTCCCAAGAGTATTTGTGCAAAATTGAATGTAATGAACTTGACCAGAATTCAAACATGGTTTGCCAATTTCTCATTCTCATTTGCTAACCATGACACTATTTGCACTCCTAAAAAGATATATGTATACATGCATATATGCATTTTTTTTACTAATTGTTCACACTGCAGATCTCATCAAGAGGGTTACTGAATGAAGTTGTGTGAATGTAAGAAGTGTAGATTATGAGGATATGTTGGAAAGTTAACAGTTGACCCTAGACTTGAAGTCATGAAGATTTTAATGATTGGGGTAAATTCATAAATGCACATGTGTACAAAACAGAGTAAAAAATGGATTGAAAAAGATGCTGAACAAATTGAAAAATTGGAAATATCATTAAAAAGCAGAACCCCCCTGATGAACAGACATTTACCACGAAACTTCAAAGTTGGAGAAAACAACAACAAAATATTGATATTTAAAAGTTAATTAATCTTTTTATATGATATTATGTATGTATAATATATATATATATATATATATATATATATATAAGTAAACATTGAAGTCAACACTCAAGGCGACAGGCTGTTTCATGCTACATGCAATTGTCAGGCATGATGATTGCATCTAGCATGAAAAAGGCTGTCGCCTCTAAGTATTGACTTCAATGTTCACTTTTATATCTACACACACTCTATCTCTGATATTGAGTACTTTATCCCATAAATATAGTATACCTTAAGAGTATATTTCTTCATATATATATATATATGAGGAAATATAGTCTTAAAGTGTGCTATATTTATGGGATAAAGTGCTTCTAAGTGCTGACTTCCATGTCCACTTTTATATATATATATATATATATATATATATATATAATTTAGATATATGTGGTACTTATTGGAAAGCATTCAATATCAGTGTTTGTCTGACAATCACAAGGGTGTGAAAGTCAGGGTCACAAACTCATATCAATACAACTATATATATATATGCACACACACACACACACACACACACACACATATATATATATATATAAATATATATATTTGGGCAGCAACCTTTCTTTTAAATATGTTAAGCTGAATATGACAGACAAGGAAAATTTAATCAATTTTTTATTTAGTTTTTCCAGCATTCTTACATTTTTTCATTTGGTAGATGTAAGGGAGTGAAAATATTGTCTGTATTGTAGTCTGAATTGCTTTTGACCACTTTTTTAGGCATTTTCAAAGGGGGGGAGTGTTTTGGGATATTGTTAATTTCTCTTCATTCTGGAATTCAAGTAGGCATCTTTCTATTGTTTTTTTAAAAAAAACTTTCAGCACTCCATTACCACTACTGAATAAGGTGAGGTTGCTAGTGGGAGTGAGATGTTTTATATACAGAGTCTCTCTCACAGTAAGATTATATATATATATATATATATATATATATATATATATATATATATATCATGGCTTTGCAAATGCAAATTTTGAAGGATACACCTACATTTTTGTTGGATTATCGGATAAACCTTAGACTTGTCCTACAGAAATTTTAAGACGGTGTGTGGTGTGCATATAATCAACTGCACCCTTTAAACTAATGGGAATATGGTTCCAAGAGTGTAGATTTTTTGTTAGGGTTTCCTTGTATGAGTTAGTTGACTGTGTTATGTATACAATGCTGCCATCCTCCAGACAAGTAGGCCAGCATTATGTCTTACTAAGGTAGATATGAGTATAAAATAAATAAAATAATATATAGGCTTAGGCTCCCTTAATGGATTTAGAAATACAATGTTTTTAAACCTCTCCAAACTCTTCATGAGAACAAAACTCTAGTAAAATTATTAGGTAAGAAATGTTAAGAAGAAATTAACTTTTATAAAAAAAAAAATATACATCCATTACATATTTTTCTGTTTTAAATTTCCAATGCTTCTTTTTAGCACCACAAATCCTCACATAAATATATATTTTTAGGTAGATTTTTTTTGCTTTCACAATTTTGTTATAACTCTCCACTTACTGGAGGTAAAAAAAGCTCTCATTTATAATTAATTGTTTTGCAGGTCTTTTTTTCCTGGAGTTCTTTTACAAAGAAGTTCATTAGCAAAGACTAAGATTATCTCATCCAGAAAAAAAAAAGAAAAAAAACTCTTCTTTGCACATATTAAGTGCTTTTTTCTTATTCTCTTTTCATTAATAATAAGTTCTTTCCTACTCACACAAAAGTCCCAAAGTTATCGAGCTCTCATTATAAAATAATCAACAACAGAGAACTGAATAAAAAGTCATCTTTAAGTAAACCTCTTGCCTAAAATATGTGCACATTACTTCTGTAGATTCATCCTTTACAGCAATGGCAAATTCAAGCTTTCTGTTACCCGATTTCATTTGTTTTTAAATTTAATACAATTACAATTAATTAGTAACAGAAGAGAGTAGAATGATTAAAAAATGCAATTATCTAGCAGTTTATTATTACAATAAAAATTAGTACTTTTTATTATATTGAAATTTAACTCTGTCAGCCCTTAAAAGACTTAAAAAAGTTATTTTTAATCAAATTCACCTCAAACTAGGCAGCAAAGATACTAATACACAAGGTGTTACTGGGCGTGGAAGAATTAGAAAACATAAAACATTACTAAGGAGCACGGACAATAGGAGAGCAATCAGGAGGACACTAGATAGCAATAGACATTGCATTTAAATTTTTGAAAATTAAAGTTGATTGGAAAGCATGAAGCTGGAAGAGAGTTTCACAAGTGAGAAGTGTGAGAAAAGCAAATTTTAACAGTTTGTTAGCATAGAAATTATAGTTACATCTAGCCAATTCAACTGTAAATTTATGAGATCTTGTTGCCAGTCTAGTACTGTGTTCAAATTCATAAATCTTAGGTACCATTGCGAGGCGCTTATCCAAGCAATTACCAAATATTTATAGAAAAGGCACAGGGAAGCAACTTTATGGTGGTGGGAAAGTAACTCAAGCCGGGATGCCATATCAGGACCAATAATATTGCTGATTCTTTGAATTTTATCAATGATCTCTAAATATATAGCAGGAGCACTGGACAATATATGGCAGCAATATTCAAAGCATGGGCAAATAGTAGACTTATAGATATATAAGATAGATTCTGGAGAGAAAAATTGTCTAGCATGACACAGTGAATCAACTTTCTTAGCAGCTGACCTCACACAGTTATTAAATCCCAGGAGTGCTAACCAAATTTTTGTAAAACCTGAATATGTGATGTTAGCACAATTAAATTGATATATCTCAAACACTGTTGAAAATCAAGTAATAAAAGTTGAATTTATATGAAAGTAAACTAGTTTCTCATTCAAATGATACCAAATTTAACCTCTTTGGTATTAACTGGTTATGAGATATAGTTTTAGAAATCTATGACATTTACAAAGTTGTAGAGTTCTAAAAAGGCTGCAAATTTTCAACATCTCTAGTTGATCACGTGATGGATTTTAACACTGTTTTGAAATACAGCACTATTCAATTGCAGGCTTATTCAGGTGCTCATGTAAACGTGTGAAATTTGTGGCCATAAAAGGTTAAAATGCAGTTAGTACTAATTAACAGCAATTAAATCTAAAGGAACCATTAATTAATTTGGTTGCAAAAATTATTATTGTTTATTCTTGATTATCTATTTATTATTACTGTTATTATTATATATTGTATATTTAGGCAGGAGTCTTTCTTTTATGCATGTCAGTGAGTTGAGTTCTTACACATGAAAGAATATAGATGTGTTCCTGTAGTGTCTGGAAACTGCTCCCCAGTAAGGTGAGATAGCAACACCACTGGCTAGTTAGAAAATGTACATACCAGCATGTTAAATAAAATAGTTAAATTAAAAATCCCTTTTGTTGATGTCTTTTCATCTCTGGACCCCCAAAACATTTTGCTACGAAAAACATTTCAACAATCGACCAAGAGAAGACAAGAGAAGAGAGAGAAGAATACAACATTGTATTAATTGACGCCTTTAACCATGGGGCCCCAGAACAAGACAGGCAATGTTTTATGAATTTTCTATTTAATTTTTCTTGTGACCTTAAAGATTTGCTTTTTTTTGAGGACTGAACATGTGGAGTAATTATCTATAGTGCTGGAGTTCGTACATCTAGACATGTCAGATACCAGAAAATTTAGCATCTCTAAATCTTCACTGCTTCTTCTTAGTACATAATTATAGCGTATGATTTCATTTATATTTTCTCCTCTCATATATATATATGATTCCATCATTAAGAATATTACTTTAGTCTGATGAAGTTCTTTTATAGGATGAAATGCATAAGAAAGATTTATTCCAAATTTGCCATTCAATTACCCAATGCATACATATACATACACATATATATATATATTTTTAAAAAAATTATTTTTTAAGCGTATCACCCCAAGCAAGGCTGGAGGCCACTAGCATGCAAGGGGTTATAGAAGGGTTGGAGGAAGAGAAAATAGGAGTGGTAAAGGAGAGGATGTAGAGAAAGAGAAAGACAAGGCAAGGGGGTTACAGAAGATTTGGAGCGAGAGCAGATAGGAATGAAAGGTGAAAGGATGTGGAGAAGGGAAGTGGATAGATCAAGGCAACTGGAGATGTCGATTGACGTTACACTTAAATAGTTCGAGATTGTATTTGTCAGGGAAACAGGAATAGGGAAGGGAGTTCCACAGGCGAGATGTGCGAGACATGAAGCTATTGGAGTAGAAGATACGTCTACAACTAACAGTTTTAACGGTGAAGGGGTGGGAATGGGATGCCAGCCTCGTAGGACGTTTATGTGTAAGGGAAATTTTATGAAAAAGTGAAAAAAGTTTACTTGTGATGTGTTTTCACCTTCAGGAGTTCATCAGACTAAATTAGTTAACAAATTTAGTCTGATGAACACCTGAATTTTTAATCATTTTTTGCAGTTGGATTAGCAGACTAATTTTTTTTTTGTTTTTTCATCAGTTTCATCCCATCCAAGGCAGTAACGCCATTAAAATGCAAGGGGTTACTGGGTGTGGATAAATTAGAAATAGGAACACTACTGAGGAACAAGATCAAGAGGACAGCAGATAGCAATTGACATTGCATTTAAATTTTTGCAGATTAAAGTTGGTTGGAAAACATGGAACCAGAAGGGAGTTCCACAAGTGAGAAGTGCGAGTAAAGAAACTGTTAGCATAGAATTTAAAGCTCCATCTAGCCGGTTCAGTTGATGAGAATTCGATGCTAGTCTAGTACTGCGCTTAAAATCATACAGTCTACATACCATAGCTGAACAGTTACCATGAAAGTATTTATAGATAAAGCTCAGGGAATCAACTGTATGGTGGTGGAAAAGTGACTGAAGCTGAGCTGCCAGATCAAGACTGATAATATTGCTGATTCTTCTTTGTTATGTTATTGATCAAAATCTAAACGAAATGAGGAGTGCTATAGATTTATGCTGTGTATAATATTTGTTAAAACCAAATTTAAACCATCACAATAATACTATTCATTTCTTTTACTGTAACCAAATAAAGTGAATATTTTATGACATTTTGATTTCAAAAACTTTTTGAAATCAAAATGTCTTAAAATATTCACTATCCATTGCTGAAAAGAAAAAAAATGTAAATAAATATAAGTGAGCTAAAACTGAAAGAAAAATCTACACCACTACTATACACAGGTAACATACAATAGATAGAAAGTCAGGGGTGAATTATACCTGCCATACAAAAAAAATAAAATATTTTGCATTTTATGCATAATAATCAGAGTAACCTTCATAATTTTGCTGGGTTGGGTGCATATTGTGCCACAGAAAGAAAATATAGCTGCCAATCTATTTTATTCAGGAAAGGCACTGCCTACCTAGACAGCAAGTCAGTGATATATATATATATATATATATATATATATATATATATATATGAATATAGCAGTTCAAAAGTGAAGCAGATATTTTCATATAGTGCTCAATATTAAAAATATTCAAATTATGTTAATTTTAAAAAATAGAGCAGTGATAATATGATAAAGTTACTTAACTGTAAATATCATTTTTTGATTTTGTTTTCCTGACTTTGAAATTTCTTGGAATTGTCCATTCTTCAAGGGGACTGTTGTCTGACCAACAATCCCCTTATTATATATATATATGTGTGTGTGTGTGTGTGTGTGTGTGTGTGTGTGTGTGTGTGTGTGTGTAAAGAAAAAAGACGATAGGAAAACTGTGGTTTTAGCTGACATGTTTCATCCAATGTGGCTTTTTCAAAGCAAAAAAACAAAAAAAAAATTTTTATTTTATTTTTTGCCTTGAAAAATTCCACATTAGGTGAAACATGTTGGCTAAAACTACAGTTTTCCTATTGTCTTTTTTCTTATATATATATATATATATATATATATATATATATATGCACACACACACACACATTACAGTTCAAAAGTTTGAGGCCAGCCTTGGTAATTTTTTAAATTAGCCCAAAATGTAGTTATTTTGTACTTTAAATAAGAGAAAATTATTATACATGATTAAAAAGTGAGACTAGAAATTTTATTATGACAAAAAAAAAAGCATTTTATGATTAAATTTTGCTCTCGACAAAATATCCTCCTTTAGCCTTGATTACTGCAGCATAAATTTTTGGCATTTGTTGCAAAAGATTGTCTTTTTGATAATTGGTTCCATTCTTTTTACAATGACTCTGAGAGCTCTTTTTCATTTTTTTTTTTTACTCTTCATCCCATGCTAACACTGAGGGTGGCTTCAAACATTTAAGCTGTAGTGTATGTATTGAAGAAGAACAAAACCATTGGGGGAATCAATGAACAACTTGCCAAAAGATCTAAATAACCTTAAACAAGATAAAATCTTGAACAAGGACAGCAATAAGAAAGCAAAAAAGACTTAAAGGCAATCACATACCTATTCAGTAAAGTGCTCAATCGATAGATTACATAGACAGAGCAAAAATGCTTATATATAAAACTATCCATTACTCCACTGAAACATAATTTACTAAAATTTCCGTTTTTTTTTCTTTATTTTTTAATGCTCTTGCAAAAGAACATGATATTTGTCTATAATTTAAAATCTGACTGAAAATCAAATCATTCTTTACAGGAAAGAAAAAATCATGTAGGATTAATTTCATTCTGTCCAGTTTTTGGAAAAATAAAAATAAAGTAAAAAATTCAGTTCTCATCATAAATTACAATCCAAATATAGAAATAATATGATATATAGATATAAACATTACCTTTTTTGTTTAAGTAAACCTCTTCAAATTTTTGTTCAGCAAAGCTTGCAAAAAGACAATTTAATTTTAGGTAGTGATATATTTTTTATCATAAATTCTCTGTAATCATTCAATTTTTGCATAACAGCAGACAAATGCTGATTCTGAAATATAATCTAAGTCATGAAATTACAACACCAAATATCTGTGCAAAAATCAATCAAAATTCAGATCTATAATTTTACTTAAATTGCATGTAATACTTTATCTGGTTTTACAAGAATAGATACCAATTGCATATGAAGAGAAAAATGGATTTTTAGGAATTTTTAGGCAGAATTAAAAGATGGTATTATCCAAACTCATAAATTAATAATCTAATGATTTCTAAATCTATACAATAAATAAGTAAATCCCAACCTATGGCCACATGGCCAATTTCAGGTGAGCCACAAAAATTTTATAATTAGATATACTTGAATCCCTTGACTAGTGCAGCTAATGTGTACATCAGGAACTATAAAAAATCAGTTTTCAATTACTATGGTTAAACTGAAGAACGTTTTACTGCACCCATCGAGTATTATGTATGCACTAATTGAATTTTGGTATACTAAAATTTTAGTGCACTAATCAAAAACACATTAACTGCAGGATATGTGAATTCTATATAAAATGGGAGTCATTATTCATGTTATAATATTCTGAGTTCAAAGTGGGCCATGAGCTAAAAAAGGTTGGGAACCACTGTTATAAATGAAGAGTAGATTCTCTGTCTGTCAAACACTTCATGTGCCTGTGCATGCATGTATGTATATATGTGTTGTGCATGAGTGAGTTGCATGTGCTTGCATTAGTTAATGTAGACACAAGCACACACACAAACATATACCCACAATTTGACTAAGTTTGAAGTGAAACATTGGAATAATTCCACTCCCTCTGAGTCTGGAAAACCGTTGCACACACACACACACACAAATGCAAATCAAAGATGCCAGCATATAGTTTCAGTAAATTTCAAAATTAAATTCAGTAAGTTTTAACAGATGAAGAAAAAACTTGAGGCAACAGAAATGTCATTCTACAGAAGGATGTTGAGAATGTGAGAAATAATGACGTTTTAGAGAAAATGGAATCAAAAAGGACAATTATACATAAACATCAGAAAAAATAGTTAAAATTTCCAGGGAACATGATGAGGAAAGACGTATTGGAAAGTTTGACACTCGCAGGATATATTGTAGGCAAGAGGGACAGAGGAAAGCAATGCATAACATATGTTACAAGCCAGGATTGCCAACATCCTGAAGGAACACTGCACATAAAAGAAGTTTGAGTAAATGGATAGCTGAACAGGGTTCAGGAGAGATAACAAAAAGACAAAATTTACTAAGAACAAGAAATTGTGGAGAGCTATGATCACCAACATCCTGGAGGGATATGGCACATAGAAGAAGAAGAAGAAGAACAACAACAACAAGTATGTGTAAATGGATGGCTGAAAGGGGTTTAGGAGAGATAGCAAAAAGATAAAATTTACTAAGAGCTATGAGGGATGAGAAATTGTGGAGAGCCATGACTGTCAACATCTTGAAGGCATATAGAAGAAAAAGTTTCAGAATTTCAAAATGACATTCAGTAAATTTAAAAATTAAATTTTAGGAATTTTCTGATGTTTCTCTTTAAAAGAAAAAAAAGATCCCTAGAATTTGATTTGTTTGAAGAAAAAATTAGAATGGAAGAAAAAACTGAATGGAAAGTTTCTGATTACTTCCAAAGAAACATTTCTTGAAGAATCCTTTTTTTTGAAAGACAGTTCCATTGTGGGAAATAATTAATTAATCAAATTTCATAGTGATCGATCATGTTGCATGGAGGTTACCTGGTGGCTGATACTTTACTCCTAGAATCAGTAGTCACATCAGTGGTAAAATCCTGTGTCTTTGATTACAGTAACCCTGTCCCCAGTAAGCTGACTGTGTAAGTTTAATAATTTAATTAATAAATATTTAACTATAAAAGCATCTTTGGTGTCTAAAAACATTTCCCTTTCATGCAATAATGCAAGCAGACATATATATATATATATATATATATATATATATATATATATATATATGTAAAAGTGGATGTTGGAGTCAACACCCATCAGCAACAGTCTGTTTCATGCTTAAATGCAATCATCAGGCCTTGTGTTTTACACATCTTACAAACAATCAACCACCAATAATCAAGTATTCCCACAATCAATTAACTGGAGGTTATCTGACAATTCTTCCAGTGAAACCGTATTCAACGAATCCAAGAAAGATTATGAAACAGCCCTAAAAGATAGTGGATTTTTGGCAACACTCACATGCACATCACACAGCACAAAAAAGCAAGCAGTAAAAGAAACATCATATGATTCAACCCACTGTACAGCAAAACACGTAAAAACAAATGTAGGGAAAATATGCATTAAACACTTACTGCCATCAAGCATTCTCCACAAGATATTCAACAAAACCACAGTAAAAATCAGCTACAGCTGCACTGAGAATATGATTTAAATAATAAAAAAGCACAAGAAAACAACTCAAAAACCACCCACACAAATGAAACCCATATGTAATGGCAGAGTAAAGAATAAATGTCCTTTAAACGGTAATTGCTTGCAGTACAATGTAATATACCAAGTCACTGTAAAATGAGCAGATACCAAAGAAAAATATACATAGGAGTAACTGAAAAACTTTGAAAACAAAGAAACTATGCACACAAAATATCCTTTACAACTAGTAAATATGCAAACAGAACAATGCTTTCTAAACATATCTTGGAAATTGAAAACAAAAACTAAACCACACCAAAATTATCATGGAAAATAAAGAAAACAGCATCAGCCTACTATAATAAATCTAAAAACTGTAAACTCTCTCTTGAAGAGAAAATAGCTATAATTACCTTCCCAGACCAACACAAATTGTTAAATAAATTATCAGAACTTATCTCAAAAGGCAGACAATTAATGCACTAGTTAAAAAATTATAAAAAAATTAAATAAATAAATAAGTAAAATAAATTAATCCAAACCAATAATTAAGTAAATAATAAACAAATTGACAAATTATGAATGCACACATAAACACCAGTAAACATAATAATAAAATAATGAATAATAAATAATCAATAAATAAGTTAACAAACAACACTATAAAATAGCCACATAACTGTATTTGGATCCACAATTATTTCCATTTAATAGCCCCTAAAATAAATCAAAACATCACTGTTACCACCCACCCAAATAACTGTTAGATACAATAGTTTATAATAGGCCTGCCTATAATGCACCACTGGCCAGCATATACAAATAGTCAAGCCAAAACACAACACACATGGCCTAATGATTGCATTTAAGCATGAAACAGACTGTCACCACTGGATGTTGAGTTCAATTTTCACTTTTATATTTATGTACACTATATCCCTG
>OZ038502.1:54963815-54979424 GCA_964036315.1 Acanthosepion esculentum
TCAGGATATGTGCCATCACTGCTTTCATTCCAATTCCAGATCATACTTTCTGTTTTGGAAACTGTGAAAGTGAATGCCAAGCCTGAAATGGTGTATATTGGAGCCACTGAAAGACCTTTTGTTTTGTTTCTTTCAATAATTAAGTCATTATTAGATGGTAGCCTTTTCTGCTACTGACAATTAGAAAATGTCTTGCAAGAATGGAAGATGTAGCTTGACATTTATAATTTTTTTTTCATATGTTTAATGTTTTTTGCCTAATGTCTAAAACAATTGTGCATTTGTTTCTTATGTCGCAAAGCAACAAATAGATTTTGAATGTAATCTTCAAAGCAGGCTGGTAGACATTTGGATGATTGGTAAAGAATATTAGTGCTAAGGAGTTCTCTATTTAACAGCAAATACATTAAAGTTAAAACCTCAATTTAAAGAACTAACTGGGAGGAGAAGGTGTCCTTAAAATCTGATACTTTCTTCTGCCATGTCCCGTGAGGATGTAGACATTATTGCCCTCCACACTTTCCTACCCTTTGTGACTCTTAGTAAGGTTTGTTTATTTATCATCCCTCCAAGTCTCCGTTCTGCCATCAATTTACACAAGTTTGCTTCTTGCTTTCCTTTACTCTCTTGTCTTCAGTATGTCCTGTGAGTGTCAAATTCCCCAAGCCCTCTTTCCTAAATTCTGTGTCCTAGAAATTTCAACTGTCTTTTTCTGATTTTAAGTATGAGCATCCTTTTTGCTTCATTTTCCTGAAAACTTCCTTATTACTTACATGTTCAGTCCATGGTATTCTTAGTTCTTTTAATCCAATAGATCCCTCATTTTGTAAAGAAGGAGCAAACTCTATAGATCATTGAATCTAAAGGGCATCCAATATAGTCAACATACAAATTGGGCAATGTAACATAAAACTGAATAAAATAGTAAATAAAACAGTTGTACTAGATTTTCTTGTTCATATTGAGACGATTTTTGGAAGCGGTGCTCTAGGGTAACCGGTATCTATCAGAACTTGTATTCATAATACTGTTTTATTTCTCCTGCCCTTACAATCTTACTCAGTAGTTCTCTACCTTGAGTGGCTCTTCAGCCTTGCATTGGATGAAGTATCAGTAGATATTTTTAAAAAGATGTAATTTGCACTTTAATTTACTTTATACTCAGGCCTTGTGTGTGCTACCCACAAACCCCACAGCCAGGGGTGGCCCAAGTTTGATTGATTATTAAAGGAATCTACTGACTATTAAAGGAAGGAATATTTTCACAGATTTTGATGTCATTCTGAGGTCTTTTTTTTTTCATCCAAATCCATGAATTTGTTTTGCTCATGCTAAGTCTTGAAAAATTCGCTATTTATTCATTCATAATGTTGAATGTGTTAAAGTTATTTGACTTTTTAACAAGAACAATCTCAAGTTGATGTTAAAAATTGTTGAAAAATATTTTTGATTTATGTAAGATGGAATCGGCTGTTATGACATATTTCTAATTTGTATTTAGACACATTGTATTTATTTTTAATTTTTGTAGTTGAATTGTTCACCTATATTGCAATTAATCTATTATTACACATAATTAGGTTACAATAAAAGTTGCATCTTATATGAATACTATCTTTTTAAAAGATGTAGCAGAGTGGAGTGGGTCCCACCCCCATATCATAGATTGAGGAAGGGTTGTCTCATAGATTTGGTGAGGGGCATGCAACCCTTGTACTGGATCTGTTTGTACTCATAACTGAGGCTTAGAAAATTTCCAAATCTTCATATGTAAATAATTCTATCACTCTTGATGGTTACTATGCTAACAAGATTGTCAACACTGGTTTGAGATGACTACACATTAAACAACCCGAAACATTGAGATAAGTCTCTCTCTCCCCACACACACACACACACACTGTTACCAAATAGAGTTTGTTATTTATAGTGAAAACTGTATTTAAAATTAGCTGAAACCAGCAAGATTTTTCATTCTCAGTTAACTAGGTTGACATGAACCTAGCATCTTTCAGTGAAAGTAAAAAGGTCAGTTTGTTATGGCCTGTAGGATCTACGAGTGGATCCTAAATTTCGATATTCATTAAATTGAGAGACATTAAATCAAGGTTTTAATTTGATTGGTCTGAAAACTGTAAGTATCTGTTTTATTCAAAGGAGTCAATCAGTCACTAAAATGAAGAAGGTTAAATCAAGATTTTAAAATACCTTTTTATTAGGTTGGTGCAAAAATAATGTCATTTTTTGACATGATCTTGAACGTCAAAAAACGACATAATTTTTGCACCAACCTAATATAACCAGACAAAGCCTGCTTTCTTTTTATCTCTACATGCCTACCTGAATATCATAACAGAACAAAACTTATTGTTTACATAAAAAAAAACATTGACAAAAACCAAATATTAACAAATGAGAGCTATTTTAATAAAATTGTTTTTATTTTTCATGTTAAATTTATTTTTTGTTGATTATTTAAAATTATTTAAATCTTTCCTTTTATTTTTATTTTCAGTTTTGTGATCCTTAGATTTTCATATTTTTGGTTTCATAAATTGTTTCTAATTATTTTTCTCAAGAACCAAAATGTTTCTACAGAAAGTAATTTGGAAATTCCAGGAATTCATTGATTTTTTGTTTGTCTCTTCTTTGGTTTTGTTTTGTTGACATGTTTATTTGTCCCTGATTCACCAATAGCCTTTGTGTCACTTGATGACCATAAATTTTTCTATCAGGCAAGTTCTCACACTAAATGAAAACTAATCATAAATTGCAGTTTGATATTAATTTTTTTTTTTTTTTTGTAATGGTTTGTTCAAAATATTTTGTAAAGCAAATTACATTATTGAATGAAAAAGTGAAAAACAATAGATCTTCAAATTATTTTGCTATTTTTAAAAATCATTGCAGTGAACAATGATTTTTCCACCTTCTTTAGTAATTTTTTTCAGTGACGTTGTATAATAGGTGCTGCAACCATGATTTTTGTAGTTTTTTTTACATACTACTATAGTTTTGCACTTCAGACTATGAATATAAAAGTAATTATTTTATTAAATTTTATAAAAGTTAATCTGGGATTGAATTTCCTGTGTAAACTAATTGCAAATTAATTACCCTATGGAAGTCAAAATAAAATAGTCTCATACCATGTGATTTCTTAAAATAGGCTTATGGCCACATCTCTTTGAAGCACCAGTTCCTGTATAATCACTGAAGTTAAGCAACATTGAAGAAAATCATTAGCCAAACCTTCTCTATAGTAAAATAAGTTTGTGGATTATGCATTTCTATTGCAAAAATATTTGAAATGTGCATCTCTATAAGTAAAATCATTAGCTGATGCTTCCTATAGTAAAAAACTTAGAAGTTATTTGAAAAATCTTTAAAATGTGCATTTGTATAAGAATAAAATGTTTTCCAAAGTTTAAACATATTTCAAGTATCCATTTCTAATGGAAAAATCCTTGGAATGAGTATTTCTATAAGAAAAAACCATTAACCAAACCGTACTATGGTAAAAACTTTGGAGTATACATTTCTATTAGAAACATCTTTGGGATGTGTATTTCTACAAGAAATATTACTACCCAAAGTTTTCTATGTAAAATACCTGGATTATGTATTTCCATTGGAAAAATTTTTCAAATGTTTTCTGTAAGAAAAATCTTTGCTATATGCATCCCTTTAATAAAAATTCATGGCTCATACAATTTCTTTAAGAAAACTAATTTTCCCTTATAAGTAATTTACTGTTACTTTATGAGATGTGACTCCTACCAACAATTTTTAAAAATAAAACTAGTAAAAACAACAATTCTACAATGATATTTAAATATATATTTTAATATCATTGATATTTTTAACCAGTTTCCAACATATGAATTATTATCAAATTCACCAAAGATAAAACTTGTGGACACTCTTCAAAAAATTAAAAAAGAAGTTAAAATAAAAATTTCCAAAATATATTTTTTAAGGACAACACCAATTGATATCATCTTCTGATTTACACGAATTTAATGCTGGTTTTGTATGGATTTGGTTTCTAGTGTCTGTAAAACTTTATAGTTTCATAAGAATTTGAATCCTCTCAGACAATGTTCCAAATCCAAGAATAGCCATCTGATAAAGAAGGACAGTCAGATCAAGCAAAGAGGATTCCTTTGTGAGAGATTATTTGTCGCAGCCAATTACTTGGTTGATAGGCTTATGGCTGCAACCAGTTGTCAGTCTCAGTTCCTATATGATTATCAGTGATACGCAGCAGCGAGATTACTCAAAGAATTCCAAGCACCATAAGTAACACGAAAAAAAATTCTGTCTTTTCATTGTTGGGATTTTACAGCAGGAAAGACTGATTTCCTTTCATTGCAAGTCAAATAATAAATATGTTTTCAAATGAATGAAAATTTAGCGCTTACTTACATCTGAAAATTCCTGCACTTCCCTGAAGAATCTAGTGCCAAAATGCTCAATTTAGAGCCATTTCATTGCACTCTTAGAGTTTTAGAAATATTTCTGGGATTCCCAGAAGGATTTAAAATCAAGACACTAATTTAGAGGTTCTCTTCCTTTTTTTTTTAATTTCATTCCTCAGAGGTGAGTTGTTGCTTCTGCTCTGAATGGCACCACTTTCTATTTTGGTAATGACCAAATGAAAAGTTCTCATGTCTTTGGTGTCAGTCTATGGAATACTTCTCCATCACTTACAAATTATGGTAGAGTAATAGCCTAACAGCAAGAAAGTTTAAGGTTTTACCACCATTCAGAGTAGCTAGATTGATATCATAGAAAAGAGAAACAGATTTCTTTCCTGGCTTTAAAAAAAGATAAAAATAGAGAAAGTAATAAGATGCAGTCTAGCACTTTGCTTTTCTTCATTTTATTTGCTATCAAAGTGTCTGTACAACTTTATTTACAAAGAATGCTTGAAAAAGAGTATTACGTTTTTAAGCAAGTTCTGCAAGAAAAATATTTTTTCTGTAAAGTACAAAATGTTTACATGAGGCCAAGGAGGTGCATTGTGTTGTTCTCCACGAGTCTTGCATCAGCCATGCAGGTGGTGGGTAGGAAAGTTTCTCTATGGTGGTTAAATGAGAGCAGTTTCATTTTGGTGGAATTCAAATTGATGAGCAATTTCCTCCCCAGTTAATCATTGATCGGAGGTCCTAGATATCAACATCACGGTAAATGAGCCATAATTTATTTTTCTTTTATACTCATATGAAAAAGTATTAAAAAGCACTTGATATCGAATAAATATTTAGTGATTTATACATACATATCTGTAAATAAACTTACTTCACCATAAACAATATGTATATAAAATTAGTCCACTAAAAATATATACTGAGGATTGGATGCAAAAAATACATGAAACTTCAGATACCTATTCATATAAGTTAAGGGAACTATTATTTTATTTATTACCAATAATACATGATATGATATAATATATATATATATATATATATATATATATATATATATATATATATATATATATACATACATACATACATACATATATATATATATATATATATATATATATAATATAATATAATATAATATATGTGCGTGTTCACTTCCTACAATTGATGCATGGATCCATTTCTTCCCAACCTACAGTTATAGCAGAGCAGACTGGGCTCTATAGCTTTGACTGGCAACCAGTCTAGTAGAACAATGAATTTGAATTCAAAATTCACTTCTACTTCAGCTATGGGTAAAATAATGAGGTGCTGAACTCTAGTGCAAGAGTGCACTCAGTTCAGGAGAGGATCCTTGACAGTATATTCTTGCCAATTCTCAGTTTCAGCATCACATGTTTGACATCTGTAAGATAGGATATAGAAAGACTCTGGACTAAATGAATGATTTATATATATATATATATATATATATATATATATATATGTACACACACACACACATATTGTGAAATATTAATGCGCTGCCAGTTAATGACATTGATGCTATTAGGAGTTACTTATTTTATACATATATACATACATAAATACATATATACATACATACATACATACATACATATATATATATATATATATATATATATATATAGTCAAACCTAATGAGCCAGACAGACCTACCAAGGTTTCACTTAGGCAGATCGTCAGGGTTTGAGAGCCAGCTGACCCTGACGATCTGCCTAAGTGAAACCTTGGTAGGTTTGTCTGGCTCATTAGGTTTGACTAGGTTTGCTCTATGTTTGTACTGAGCTCTTTAGTTAGTTGTTTACTCGTATTGGGGTTTTTTCTTTGGGCCTTGAACCTGTATCTGTGTGATTATTTTCAACAGACTTTCATGTTCCTGGCGCTTTCTTTTTTAAAATCTTTTTTTCCCTTCGTGATTGATTTGGCTATTGTTAAATCAAGAATTCGAAGGTTTTTCGACACGAGTATAGTTATCTATATCTCTATATATATATATATATATATATATATATATATATATTACAGTAAGGTTCACCCTGTACAAGGCTCTGAGGCCACTCAAGGTAGAGGGTTATGTTAGGAGGCAGTTTGAACAGATAGTAGGTGAAGATAACAGTTAACCCTAGACTTGAACAAGTTAAGATTGTAGTGATTGAAGAAACATCCTCTTGGGAGTCAGTTCCAAAGAGCTGTGGATCACAGAAAGAAACTGTTTGTGTGGGCCTTACTTCTCACAGATGGAATATAGAGGTAATGTGGGTGGTTTCCTACAATTTAAGTGGTATGGTGGATCCTTGCAGTGAATGTAAGGCCTGCTGGAACCAAGGAATATAGTTCATCCAATCATTTTTCCTGCAAGTAGTGATAGAGCATTGAGGGACTTGCCACATGCCACCTGTGAGTGAGAGAGATTGGAGGGTGGAAAATAATTTGTTACCCACAAGAACTCTGAGATTCTTTTGGACTCTATGGCTCAAATATGACAACAGACTATATATATATATATATATATATATATATATATATATATATGTATATATATATATATATATATATATATATAATATATATGTGTGTGTGTGTGTAAAAGAGTTAGAAAGTTAGGTAGACAAACATTTGAAAAAAATACTTTATTTATGATTCCATAATTGATAATAATTAAAATATTTGTAAAGTAAGAACTTGTCCATCAGGTGCTTTCAAAATATGAAGGATAAAAAAATTATTTGCATGCAATCAAACACCAATGAGGTGTTGTGGTAGGGTCTTTGTGCAAATTTTCAGCTGCAAATCATTCTGATGTGAGTAAATCTGCTTTTCAAAGTTAACCTCATCATTTTGATCAGAAAGGAATAAATTTACATTCTTTAAATTTTAATGAAATTCATTTGGAGAAAAAATAAAAAAAGTTGTCTGTGTTGGCATAAGGTTTATCCAAAACTAAATTGTGGAATTTTCTTTTGTTCAGCTTCTTAAATATTCTTTTCTCTTTTGATTTCTATTTTTTGTATCAAGGGATGACAAGCAATAGCTGTATTTAACTCTTTTCAGCACCTGGCTTGAACACCTTGAACACTTAAGAAACTGAAATAAACATTAACAACATATAAATAACATATTAATAAAATATTAATATTAGTTGAAAATATTCCAGCTAATAATAAAATTAGAAATAATCTTAATACTAATACACTGTGTAGCATAAATACTGTCTAGAAATACCTCCCATATAATGGTAAGACATTAGCTAAATTAAGACACCATTGCCTCTAATGTTCCACCATCATGTGGGACATATTTCTGTCACACCCTGTACTATTAAAGAATTATTAACGGTTTACAATAATATTACTAATTAACCATCTTATTTTAAAGCTTTCATTGACTGACCTTGTTTCTATCATACCAATATATTGGATGCCATTTTTATTTAATTTTTTAAATATGTTTGATAAGTTGGTAAATGTGGTAATATGAATTAGAAGTATCTTATCTATTAAGCAAAATAAGTAAGTTTTCCACAGGCATGAACTGGAATAACTATACAGAATTAATTGTTAAGCCTACTGCTAGGAAAATTGGTTCACTATGTCATGCTCGGGAATTTTTCTTAAAAGAATCTATCTTACACCTTTATAAATCTACCATTCATCCATGCACTGAATATTGCTGCCACGTCTGGTCTGCTATCTATTTAATTATTCTTGACAAAATTCCAAGAAGGATCTGTAATGTTTTCAGTCCTGACCTGGCATCTTGGCTTTAGTCACAGCCCACCATCATAACATATCTTGAGACAATCGGTGGGGTGGGGTTGTCATCTCTCAGCTGTGTCTCTGACTTTGGGCAGAGTACGACTCAGTTGTGACTCTGTCAACAGATAAAATAAAATACTGTGAGGTGTCCAGTCCTGGGAAACTGCTGTCTGTGGCTCCCCCACCATTGCACTTGAGATAGGGGATCAGTAGTCATATTGATGCCAGCATAACTGACGGTTGTGGTGATTGGGTAATTTTGTCCTTGGCCTGAGTGTACATGTTTGAGTCCCCCATATTAAACCCAGACTTATATGACATCTCATCTTAGTGAGGAGGCTGGAGTAAATGAAATAACAAAGCTTGACAATTGTTCTGATGATCTTTCCTTGTTGGTATCTCAACTTCATGAATGCTTTTTCTGAGCTCAAATCTTTTTTTGTAATCATTTCATTCCAAGCAAGGCAGGAATGCCATTAGTACACAGGGGGTTGGTTACAGAGTGTGAAAGTGAGAGAAAAGACTGGGTATTGGGAGTAGTGAGGAAGGGATAAAAGATGAACAGGAATATCTGAGAAATCTTGTTAGAAAAATATTCTGTGCATATTTTTATAACAAGATTTCTTAAATATTCAGACCAGTAGATGTAAATAAATAAATATACTGTTTAAGAAATAAATAAAAACAGAACATCTACTCAAATATGAGTATCAATTTAATAAAAAAAAAAATCATTTAAACAACTAAAGTAAAATATATATATATCTATATATATATATATATATTTTTTCAACATATGAGTGTCAAGCAACTCAGTTCTTAGAAACTGACAGCCAGACTACCTGCACAAATCATTTGATCATAATGGTGACGGCTTTGTGCAGAATCAACCGCACTTTTTGAAAGGCCGAATACAGAGACCTGGTGCACTACGTGCCACAAGGTTCCCAAATGACTCTCTGCAGGTTTTTTTTTTTTTTTTTTTTTTAAGCGTATCACCCCAAGCAAGGCTGGTGGCCACTATCACGCATGGGGTTACAGAAGGGTTGGGGGAAGAGCAGATAGGAGTGGTAAAGGAAGGGATGTGGAGAAAGAGAAGGACGGAGGGTCGATCAAGGCAAGGGGGTTACAGGAGATTTAGAGCGAGAGCAGATAGGAATGAAAGATGAAAGGAAGTGGAGAAGGGAAGTGGATAGATCAAGGCAACTGGAGATGATGATTGATGCTACACTTAAACCGTTGGAGATTGTATTTGTCAGGGAAACAGTAATAGGGAAGGGAGTTCCATAGGCGAGATGTGTGAGACATGAAGCTATTGGAGTAGAAGAGATGTCTACATCTAACAGTTTCAATGGTGAAGGTGTGGGAACGGGATGCCAGCCTCGTAGGACGCTTAAATTCACGGGGCTTAGGGACAAGCGAAAGCAACTCCTCGGAGCAATTACCGTGGAAGTACTTGTAGAAAAGGCAGAGCGATGCAACATCACGTCTGTGAGAGAGCGACTGCAGAGAAGATGACAAATCAGGGCCAATCACATTGCATATCCGTCTCTGGATCTTATCAAGAACCCTGAGGCAACATGCAGGGGCCCCAGACCATAAATGGCAGCAATACTCCATGCAAGGGCGAATGGTAGACTTATAGACTTGGAGGATCGATTCCGGAGAGAAGAATTTCCTCCAAAGCTATAGAACCCATAGAACTATTCTGCTACTTACCCATAGATGGAGGGAGAAGAAGATTCATATCTTTCCCAAGGGTATTAGCATGTAAGTGAATGTAATTTACTCAACTGGAAAATCAAACTTAGCTCTCTGATTCCTCAATCCAAGCCGCTATCCATTACTCCACCGTGCCTCTTTATATATAGAGATGTGCTACACATGAAATATTTGTTTTTTTTTTGTATAATTTCTCTGTTTGTCATTGCACTTAATTCATTGGTGAATATTAATCTGAACATTAATGAAAATCTGAGATCAGAATGCAGCTAATAAGCATGCATCAGACTGCCAACATTTTCAACATCTAGCTATTATCGATTATCTATACGTTTATTTATTATAACACTGATATCTTTGTCTAATCAATTTAAATTAAAGGGGTTTTAATTTTGATATGTATACCTATTGTGCTTATGACTTTGAAAATAATTTCATTGATGACCTTTAAAAATTTTTATGGCACACTGGTTGATAATCTCTGATTTATGGGATTAAAAATGAATTCTTTTTATAGATTTGAGAGAATCTTTATGAAACTAAATTGAATCTTGTAAACTTTAAACAGTTTCATTTCCCCTGTCAGTCACAGGACCAAAGTGGAATTTTCTCTTCTCCAAGACTTTTCCATTTTTCCATTAAAAGTCTTTTCACTGTCCCAGCAATAAGACTGCAAGTGAACAGCTCTCAAGATAAGAGCAATTACCAATATGAGTCTTCATAACAGTAAGTCAGATGGATTACCTTGAACAATTGCATACAGCATTAACACTGGCACCTGGGTTAGCCAGAAAGACAGCTTATATTGATTCTTAATATAATGCACTGCATGAAAATGAACTTTTACCTCCGTGTTTGAAATAAGTAAATGTATTTCGCTTAGTATAAGTAGCACATTAGTCTCAAACATCCAACACAAATTACTTTATATAGAATTATTTTCTTTTCCATATGAAATGTAAGAATCTTCTTATTGTTGATGCTGTTTGTTCTTCTTTTTTTTATGGATATACCAAAAGCCATCCTGTGTCGTAGAGATTCTTGACTCACTCCAGACAGATGTGAATCAGTCTTCTCTCAGAACTAGTGATTCTTGACAAGCAGTCAAACAAGTTGACATATTTTTACCTGTCAACCATCATTGATCAAGGAATAAGAAGAAATGTACTCTCTCTCCTAATGCAAGAAGTTTTTAATCAAGGGAAAGATTTCTTTTGTAAAAACAGTTTCTCTTATAGTCAGTAGGTTGCTTCTCTGTGAGAATGTTATTTAATATCAGCAATTATTAAGACAAGTTGAAAGTTCTTTGCTAACCCAACTCTTTGGCTAAGAACTTTCTAGCACCATTTCAATTCTCTACTATTGAGCCTAACAGAGCAGATATTTAAACTATGTCGATAATCTGGATTTTACAAGTATGAAATTAACCAAGTGTTTTATGAATTTATTGAATGTGGAAGTGGTATAATGGTGAGTGGCTTGGAATGAGAAATTTGCAAACTTTCAAATACCTTTGGGAAAATGCATGAATCCGCTTCTACTCCCTCCCCACCTATGGGTTAATTAGTAAAAGTTGTATCACTAAAGCTATTATTATCTCCAAAAACGAAATAAAATTGCATTCAAAATATTATCTAAATAACCTATAGAGGTTAAAATGCCACTAACCAAAAACAACCAACCAACCAATAATACAAACAAAAAAAAAGCTTTTTAAAACTAAGGCATCGGTATATCATTTTAAATTCCGTTTGTAATAATTGTCTTGATAATTGTCTTAGAAAAGAAACCTTCCTCTTTGTAAAATCTTAACATTTTTTTTGGTTTATTTTTTTTCTAATGTTGTTCAGTACTGATCATTTATTCTTGTGATTCTTTTTTCATTTTATCCAAATGGTGGGGGAAAACACAAAACCAAATTCAATTTGTCTATAGCTTTTATTGTTTATTAGATTTAGCTGTTTTTTCTTCTTTCTTTTCTTTCACTTCTTCCATCTATAGCACATTATTCTAGAATCAACAACAGCCGCAATTCGTTAAACACATCAGAAAGAAAAAATACTGAGTATTATTTTGTTTAACTCCTTGCTTATATTTTTGATTGTTTATCAAAACAGTTTTTCTTGTGTCACTTCTCTGACTTTAGATTTCATCTTTTAAAATGAGGTCACCTTTTTACACTATTTATATTATTTGGACTGTTGCCTGCATCTCTATTGTCATATTCCCTTTGTTTTGGTCGGTGTATGCTCCAGCCTTCTTCTGGTTATATACACTGGAATTTCAAACCCCATGGACTAAATAAAGGGTTCAGTTCAAAATTCCAACATGTATCACCTGAAGGAGGCCAAAACATTGTGAATATAACAACAAAGATGAAGACAATAGTCCAGACAATGTAAATAGATACAACACCTCATCTGAGAAATATAGACAGATGTTGAGTTCACCTTTTTCTTTTTTAAAAGACAAGTTGTATTTAATTTTAAAAGCAACACTCCACAAAAGTTTAAGTTTGAAAATTTAACATAAAATTTTTTAAGTCACTGAAAGTTAGTGTTGAAAGGATACAACTTTAAACTTTAATATACTGTAAATAAAAATTAACACAATTTTATTTTTTTTTTACAATAAGTTTCACCCTGTACAAGGCTGGGGGGGCATTCAAGGTAAAGGATTCTGTTAAGAGGCAATATGTGGAGATAGGAAGGGAAAGTTAATGGTTAACCATATAGTTGAACAGGTTAAGATTCTAGAGATCAGGGAAACGTTCTCTTGGGAGTTGGTTCTACAGAGCAGTAGTTCACAGGAAAAAGCTGTTTGAGTGGAACTTACTTCTCACTGATGGAATACAGAGGGAATGTGGGTGGGTTGCTACTACGTAAGTGGTATGGCATGTCCTTGCTGTGAAATTCTGAACTGCTAGAAACAGGGAATGTAGTTCATCCGAGCACTCTCCGTGGAAGTAGCAATAGAGCAGCGAGAGACTTGCCATATCCTGTAGGGACAGTGAGGTCAGAGGGTGGAGAATAATTTGTCACCCACAAAGGCTCGGAGATGCTTTTGAACTCTATCAAGGCTGGAGAGTGGAGTCTGAACAGCTGCCGCCCATATATGACAGCAGTATTCCATTTATGGCCTTATGTGGCTCTTGTAAAAGTAGAGGATAGCATAAGGAGTCAATTACTTACTGCGACGGTACAGGGAGCTGAGCATTTTACCTGCATCTTTACAAATGCATCATATATACGAGTTATACTTGAGGACAGGTGTGAGTTTGACACCCAATCATCTTCATGGCACAGTGCCACCCTGAGGAGACACCCATTGACTCCAGCAGATATCTGAGATTCTAAGATGAGTCATTATATTGATCTCTGGGTATTACAACTAATATCCTCAGCCCAGTTGTTTTATGACTATATTTTGGCTGATGTGTTCTTTGGCCTTCTTCAGATATTTAAGTCATCTGTTAGAAGGAAATTTTAATTATGGATATGCACTTCACAAGAGCCAGATCAGTCTTACATTGTTTGGAATGTTATCCTCATCTTTGTTGTCATATTCATGACATTTCGGCCGTTTTACACTCTGGCCTTCTTCAGGTGATTGAAATTTTGAACTGAACCCTTTATTTTGTCCACCAGGGTAAATTGTTCTAGTTCTACGTGTTACAAAGCGTACAATGGCTGAAACATTGTGAATATGACAAGAACAGATCCTGAAGAAGGCCACAGCATACAATGGCTGAAACATCATGAATATGACAGTAAAGATGAGGACAACAGTCCGAACAATGTAAATAGTGTAAATATTTGCAATAACTCATCTCAGAAATATAGACAGATCCTGAAGGAGGCTGGAGTGTACAATGGCCAAAACATCAGGAATATGACAGTAAAGATGAGGACAACAGTCTGAACACTGTAAATAGTCTAAATAGTTACAATATAGGCAGAAATTCTAAGTGTGAAAGTCAGAAATTCTTCACGATCACATAAACCTATTCATGACTTTCTATTCATTTTTATAAATAATTTTTACATTATAAATAATTAATACAAAATTGATTGACTTGAAATTATCATTTATTTGACTTACTGGAAGCCATTAAAATATTTGATGCATAAACTTACCGATAATTGAGTGTATACTATTTGCATTTTGCCATTGATTGAAGGAACTTCTAAAAATATCTTCTAGATCCAATGCTTTCTTCAAATTTCAAGTCTCCACTGGTAACAGCTTGACATGTTTCTGGCACTGCTATAAGTTCCACTTCAATTCTAGCATTAGTAACTAACCAATTTCCAAACTCTTTTTATGATTTATCATCTGGGAGTCTGTCATTCATAATAAATCATCTCAATAGTCATTTTTAAATGCAGTTTACCTGTATGATTGATAACAATACATAGCACATTGATTATAGTAAGTGGATAATTTTTAATTTTATTTAAAAACAGCCACTTCTCACTAACTGAGCAGATTCCATTCCAATGATCTGGTCATTAAAGTTTTACCTAACTGCTATTTCAGGCATACTACACATGTAATGGGTTTGTGTCTGCCAGTTTGAGATAGTTTTAATGTTACTTATGCATCATTTAAATTTGAAAATTAGCTGCTCTATATCCAGTTAATTATTTCAGTTTGCATTCTGTAGATACAAATAATTTATATTTATTCATTTTAGTTCATTTCGCAATTTAAAATTATTTTATTTTATGACATTTTATAGCTGGTCGTAAGTTTGATAGGGTTTGTTAATTGAGGAATAGTCCTGGGTCTGACAATAAGCTACATCCGACAAGGCCTCTGATCAGGAGATTGGTGGTTTTGAAGAGTATAAAACCAACACTTAATTGCTGTTGTTTCCAGGTCCATCCTGACTCTGGATGGTATTACCTTTTAGGGTTCCAGCTATGGGCAAATAGTGAACCCTGAAAAGAACAAAATATTATGAAAGTATAAAAATATATTAAAATGACCAACAATACATATTTATAATAAAAGGAACATCTATTCATAGTAGAATTATCAACAATACATTTTATAGTAAAATGGCCGACAATACATTTCATCTGTAGCTGAAAGCATACAATTGCGTTCAAAATATATTTGAAGCCATAAAATTGTGTTGAAAATATTTAGATTTCAGCATTAAATAACTCATAGAGATTGGTATGCCACTAAACAAAATCAACAAACATTAAGTGAGAAGTGGTTGTAAAGTGTTTGAGATTGACTAATTTTGATAACAATATGATTTGATTTTATTTGTTTTTTATGGTTTATCAACCTTTTGCAGGTTGTTTAAACCTAGAAAATATTTTAAATTGTAAGAATTTTTTGAGATCATAATAATTTTCTGATACAATTCCTACTAATTAACCCGTAACTGTGAGAGAAGAAATGGATTCATACCTCTCCTTAGGCTTTTTTGTGCAGAAGTGAATGCAACAAATCTGACTGGTATTGGAACTCGTCTCTCTGATTTCCAATTCCAAAACAATTAACCGTTACACCACCCACACATCCAAGCTTACAGCACCTAGTAATCCCAAGCAGTCACCCATCTACGTACTGACCAGGTTTGATGTTGCATAACTTCAGTGTTTGTACATGAACCAGTTTGATAACAATAATCATCTGATAACATTATCCATGAT
>OZ038502.1:54979624-55224624 GCA_964036315.1 Acanthosepion esculentum
TTTACAGGAAATGGTGTCTTTTACCTTTTCTAGTAATTTTTTTATTGGGATACAGTCTTACAATTCCAATTGAAAAAAAAATGAGTGAGATTAAATTTTTGTTCAAAAGAATAAATAAATAAATATATTGCTGAATAAAACAGTATTATTATTAGTTGGGATACACAAAAACATGAATAACACACACACACACACACACACACACACACACACATATATATATATATATATATATATATATATATATATATATATATATATATATATGAAGAGCCGCCCAAGCAAAATATGTTTTGGAACAATTTGAAAGGTTGTATCCTGTTACTTTTTTAAAATTCTCATTGTAACAGTCTACTGTTCATCCATACTTTGAATTATCCTGGTTACAATGATAAACTACATCCGGCAGCAAGGCCTCTGATCAGAAGGTTTTGAGGAGTGTTGAACCACCTAGTAGGGTTCCAGCTATGGGCAAATAGTTAACCTCCAAACTGGAGTCAAAATACTATGAAAGTGTAAAACAAGGTTTTTATAGTAAAAATACTAGCAATAAATTTTTGAAAAATAATCAAATTATTACCAGCAGTGTGTTTGACTCTCAACAAAAACTCTGTTTATAAAAATATGTCAATGAAACATGGTCTACAAACTGATTTCTTACATAGAATACATATTGCATTCATATGAACCATCTTAAAAATCTTGTTGGCATTGACGTTGATATGCTGTAAAACAAAATAAACCAAACCAGACTCTTGACAAAGCACACCAATGAAACCTGATTTCTTACAAAGAATACATATCCTATTTATACAAATCTATTGTAAAAATCTTTTCAGCACTAAATAACTTGTTGAGGTTGATATGCCGTAAAACAAGCCAAATCATACTTTGAATATTGCTGCCACATCTGGTCTATTCTTGATAATATCCAAGGAAGAATCTGCAACATTATTGGTCTTAACCTGGTATCTCAGCTAAGTCACGTTCCCATTGCTGAATGTAGCTCCCCTGTGACTTTTCCATAAATGCTTTCACAGTAATTGTTCTGATGAACTTTCCTCTATGGTATGTAGACTTTATGAATTTAAGCACAGTGCTAGATTGGTGGTAAGGTTTCATTAGTTTACAGTTGAAATGGTTAGATGTAACCATAAGTTCTATGCTAACAGTTTCTTCTATCGTACTTCTCTTCATATCTCTATCTTCATCTTTCTCTTTCTTTCCCTGTCTCTCTCTTTCGAGCTTTTTTCTCTCTCTTCTCTGTCTAGCTTCTCTCTCACTCTCTCCTCTGTCTAGCTTCTCTCTCACTCTCTAGCTTCTCTCTCTCTCCTCTGTCTAGCTTTTCTCTCTCTCCTCTGTCATCCTTCACTTTCCTGCCCTTTCCATCTCTCCCTTTTTATCTTCCTCTTCACTAGATTGGTAGCAAGATCTAATCATTTTACAGTTGAAATGGCTAGATGTGATCATAAGTTCTATGCTAACCGTTTCGTCTATCATTTTTCTCACTTGGGAAACTCTCTTCCAGCTTCTTGCTTTTCAGTCAACTTTGATCTTTACAAATCTCTCCTTAACAGTATAGTTTTCTCATATTGTGTAACACTCAGTAACTTCTTTTGTCTTAGGGAATTTATTTGGGGTGAAATGATTAAAATAAAAAAAAACAGGTTTTAAAATTACCTAAATATTTTTGCTTGACCTGTTCTTCCTGATGTTTTAGTTATTGTGCAATTGTATAACCATGGCATATTTTAGTTTACTTTCTCCTCACCAGTTGTGGATATGTGGGTGGTGTAATGGATTGTGGCTCAGAATGAGAAATCGGACAGCTGAGTTCCAATTCCAGTCAGGAACATTACATTCACTTACATGCAAATTCCCTTGGGAAATGTATGAATTCATATCCCCTCAGCTATGGGTTAAATACTAGGACTTGTATCTGGAAAACTCATTGTTATTTTCAAAAAGAATTGTTAATGCCACATTGACTAAAAAAAAATCAATATTCTTATAATACAAGATATGTTTTGGTTTTAAATAACCCACAAAAGGTTGATAAGCCATAAAAAAAATTAATCAGTGTATCTTATCCTGTTATTTAAAACCTGTTACATGAAACAAGTGCAATGAGAATTTAAAAATAAATCTAAATAAAATGTCTATAAAGACAGGTTATTTTTTAATCTGGTCATGTGTACATTTGTGGGCATGTGTGTGTGTATATGTAAGAGATATGAATTGATAGCTAAAGTTAACACATTGGGTATAAGGACCAGATTTGCAGTTCTAACCCTGATGTGGACCTTTATATCCATTGAATCCACTACTGAAAGGCATGAATGCTAAAATTTCCAATGAAATGATAATAGTTCTACTAAGAAGATTCCTTTTAAACCCTGACTGAAACCGACCTATCAAAATCTGTCCTGAAAAAAAAAAACTCACAAATGCTCCAATCAAAAACTAATAAACTAGTCTTAATAATCTGATGAAGATGCTGTCATGTAAGAGCCAACGTTTATTAAATCACAAGCTTAAAACAGTTTTTGTTATTTATCTAAAAATACCTTCTGCTAGATTATTCTTTATTTGTGACTTTCTGTCTTGATGTATTTTTATTTTATTTTTAGTTGATACAAGAAAGAATCTGGAATAATTTGCAAACAAAATACTTTCATCAAAAACAAGAATTTTTTTATATTTCAGAACTTTTTTTTCCCCCAAAGTCCAAGCAAATTTATGATTGGTGAGGTTTTCTTTTGTTGTGTTTTAATTTTTTTATTGCTTAATCTGTCTTTGAAATTGTCTGTTTCTTGCATTTTTTTTTTATAATGAAATCTTTCACCCTAATTATGATGAAAGAAGAAAATCAATTCAAATAGTCTTGTTTTTTTTTCCCTTTTTGCAGGAATAAAGCGACCATGCTTAAACCACCACTGCAATTTCTATGGCGTTTGCGTAGTTCGCGACGGAAGGGCTGAATGTGATTGCCCAACTTGTTCAGAAGAATTTGATCCAGTGAGTTCAGTTTTCCAAAATTTTGATTTTAGTTTCAGCTTCACTACTGTTTTCCAGACACACAATTCTGAAAAAGAAAAACTAACTTGAATAAATAAAAACACATTCTTCTTATGTACCATATCCTCTCATGACATAGTCAATCATGGCTCTCCACAACTTCCTGTTCCTTGTAGCTTTTAATAAATTTTGTCTTTTTGTTATTTCTCCTCAGCCCTGTTCTGCCATCCATTTACCCTAGTATGTTATGTGCTGCTTTCCTCTTTCCCTCAATCTGTCCCATGAGCATCCTCCTTCCTCATTATGTGCCCCAGAAATTTCAACTTCCTCTTCCCGATGTTAAGTATAAGTTTCCCTTTTGTTTCCATTTTCTCTAAAACCTCGCCATTGTTCACATGTTCAGTTCATGGTATCCTCATCATCTTTCTGTAGAATCTCATTTCTTTTGCTTCAAGTCTCATCTTCATCTTTGAGGAGATTGTCCAGCATTCACTGCCATATAAAAAGACAAATATCACATAACAGTTCAGTACTCTTTTCTTTGTTTCTAACAAAGTTTTTCTGTTTCTCAATACTCTGCTTAGCTTTTGGAAGGCATCTTTGGCTATCCCACTGTGCCTTCAAATTTCAGTGTCATACTTTTCATCCTCTGTCAAAACATTTCCCTGATATTTAAATTTTTGTACTTGTTTGATTTTGGTATCTCTGATTTGTAATTTGCATTTTGGGCTCATCCTTTTGCTAACAATCATGAATTCTGTCTTTATAGTTAGTCCTTTCTTATTGCTTTCTTTCACTCACTTTTGTAAGAGTTCTTATAGTTTTCTTTCTGTTTCTGCTATCATCATTGCCATCTGCATATCTTATGTTGTTAATATTGTGGCTGCCAGTAATGAATCATATGAGGACTTCTAGTTCTCTTAGAATTGCATCCCTGTAAAGGTTGATTAAGTCCAGAGAGAAGACCCATACTTTTCTTACGCCCACTTTCCATTTTTGTATATCTGCTGAACTATCCATAAGGAGCTAGTTTGCTGCCAGTATTGAACCTAAAACAAGTTGTTTTTTTTTTCACTACAACCTCAGGATTGGCTTTGATTCTTATTTTATTTTTGTATTGATTACAAAATAATCTTTTTTCCCAAAGAATCAAATAAACATTCCTCATTTTTTTATTGCTGTTTTCATTTAGTCATAAAAATATTTCTGTTCTTGACTAATTTCATGCTTTAAGCTTCATTTGAGCAGTGAATTAAGACATAAAACTGCCAATTTTCCCCTTTACAATTGACTCTCAAGTGTTTAAATACAAGAATTGCAAAGAAAATTTGATCCCCAGAAGAACATATAAAATTTTCTTTTGCTCTCTTTCAAAATTATTTTAACAAATAAAACCATTTCTGCTTTGGAGAAGTTTATCCTTGTGAGTCGAGTGCGGGCCATTTGATTTTGTTTGATTTTAGAAATCAGTGAAAACTTCTCTTGTTCAAAGAAATTTCATCAAATCAGTTGATCTGCCAAATATTTTTCAAATCAATCTTTCCAAGTAAGACTCTAAAAAAAGTCTGGGCTTTGATTTTTCTCATTGATTTTTGTCAATTCAAGAAATTCTTTTAGTAAAACCTGATTTGTAAGTAGTTTTTAATGCTTTAAACTTAAATACCAAGAAAAGCAAACATCCACCTTACATATTGATTGAAAATATAAATGTTACATATTTTTTTAATATAACATAGATGAATGATTGACTCTAGACTAGTGTTACTCAACCTTTTTAAGCAACAGCACACCTAGGAGCCAATGAAAATATCACAGCACACTTAGCAAAGTTTTTAAAGGGTATCCATTTAAATGTTATGAAATAAAACCATTAATTTTAAAAATGCACACACAAGTATGAACTTAATTTATTTCAATGTTTCTATTCAACTATTTGTGTAACATATTTAGTGTGAAATCTGTGCCTGGTGTTTTTTCAGGATTTCTCAAATGTTTAGTCAATTGTGTAATTTGCAAGCAGACCCTCATTTCTTCAGTTGAGTGTAGTCTTTCTTGCTTTTTATTTTTGATGTTATTTAGGGCTGAGAAGCCTAATTCACATAAATAAGAAGTAGAAAATTGCAATAAAACTGATAAATCCTTTTTAGCTAATGTGGGATATTCATTTTGTATTTAAATCCAAAATGTATCAATGGGTACTGTCGAATGTTTTATTTTGAGACTTCGATCACTATAATTCATTATAACTTTGTAAAAAGCTTGAATTAAACAAAGTATGTTGGATACAATTATATGAAAAATGGTTATTATTCATTTATTCAAATAAAGGAAATTTTTTAAAAAGTTAAGTTAAAAAAATAAAAATACTTTTTAAAAAATGAATATTAAAACAAAGTATTTAAAGTATTTGAGAACAAAAGCATGAGAAAACTCCTTGGCATCCTCTATTGGGAACATAAAACCAATGAGTTTGTGTGAAAAAGGGTTGAAAGTTCTGTGGGCCACCATGAACCTCTTCTCACCACTGTCAAATGGAGGAATATGGTGTGGTTTGAACACATTACAAAACATGACAGCCTGGGTAAGACTATCATGCAAGGCACCATTGAAAATGCATGTAGGAATGTAAAAATAGTTTGGACAGTGTCAAACAATGGACAGGTATGACCAGAAGTGCTGATGGCTGCCATTGATAGACCGTCGTGGAGGAGACTTAGTGTAGATTCTGCATTCAGATCCCCCTTTTACGATTACAAAAGTCAAGGGGATGATGATGGTGATTTAAAATAGCATAATCGACGAATAGCAAAAAGAATTATTTGAAATTAAATTTAATACTTATTCATTTATTCAAATATTAACACTGTGTCATTACTACTTCTATGCACACACACACACACACACACACACACACACACACACATATATATATATATATATATATATATATATATGTGTGTGTGTGTGTGTGTGTGTATGCCATGAGAATATTTTGTGGCAAACATAAGATGTTCATGTGGCACACTAGTTGAGAACCACTGCTCTATACATGCATTGTTCTCAGAAATTTGAAAATCATGTAGCTTTACTAACCTGTGTCTTTTGAAGCTATCTGTTCTTGGTTATTTTATTTCGATTATTCAAATCCAAATTACTAAGAATTTTGTTGGAGGTCAAGTGGCAGCAAGTATCCATTGAATTCAGCACCATTTCATATCATTTTAAAAATGATTATATTTTTGCAAGTCAAACTGAATGGACACCAGGTGTATTCATACAAACTGATCTAGTTTTCATAACAGCAATTAAAATGATGGGTTGACCATATTGAGTGTAGCGATGGGCTTGTCAACAGTAACAGTTGAGGACCACAAGGAAAGAGGATGGCCTAAAATGATTTGGGAGGATGTTTTTCAAAAGGTCAGGGAAAAATTAAGTCTAGAACTAGATTATGCTTGTAATTGGTGAATGTAGTGAGGTAATTTGAGATCCTCAGGCAGAAACCACCTAGCTCTGTGCACGATTAATCCCAGCTCTTCCTCAACAAAAAAAAAACAAAACACGGCCGTGATGATGAAAATAGACATGTTAAAGCAACAAGAAGAGAGAATAGCAAAAAAGTAGTATCAAAAAACAAATAAAGTTGTTATGCTGAAATCCACCCCCACTCAAATAAAAAAAAAATTACTTGTTTTAAAGATCTTCTCAAATTTTTTATTTTTTATTTTTTTAAATCATTTCACCCCAAACAAGGCTGGAATGCAGGTGCTTACAGGGTGTGAGGGAGAAGAGTGAGTATAGAGAGGGATTGAGGAAAGGACAAAACGTGAACGGGATTCAAGAAGACAGAAGATGTATTTAAATTTTTGAAGATTGGAGTTATCAGGGAAGCAAGTAAACGGAAGAGAGTTCCACAGGTGGGAAGTGCAAGAAAAGAAACTGTTGGAGTAAAAGTGGAAGTTGCATTTAGCTATTTCAACAGTAAAAGGGTGGGACCTAGATGCCAATCTAGCAGCATGCTTAAATTCACATAGTCAGGGCACCAGGGAAAAAAGCTTGTCAGAGCAATTGCCATGTAGAAAAAAGCAGAGAGAAGACACACCATGTTGGTGACTGAAGTCAAGATGCCTGGTCTGGATCAGTTACATTGCAGACCCTTCTTTCTGTTATCTCAAGAATCTTGAGATGTTTCGCTAGAAACCAGACCAGATATGGCAGCAGTATTCCATGCACAGATGAATGGTAGATTTTTAAATGTGCAAGATGGATTCTGACAAGAATAATTTACTCTCACCATACAGTGACCCAAGTTACACTGTAGTAAATTAGCTATTGATTTTATGTAGTTGCTCCACTTAAAGTCAGTGGAAATGTGAGGCCAAGAAGGTGCAGTAAAATAATAAAGGCAACTTATGAACAGTTTTTGTTAATCATTTAATTCTATCAAAATGTTCTCATTTTCACCCATCATTAAATGATGCTGTTCTTAGAGAAAGTCTAAAAGGATATTTTTCTGCTTCTTCATAATGGCTCCATGAATTTCAGTGGGATCAAGGTCAAGTAAATCTCCTTACCATATGCCAAATCAGGAAAAAAAAAGAATCTTTTCCAGTCTAAGTGTAGCTCTCAACATGGTACCTCAGTCATTTTATTTTTCAAATGAATTGGTCTTTGAACTCCACAAGAGGCAGATATTTATGTTTCTATAATCATATCAGAAAACAAAAAGCTTTTCCAAGCTGAGTATAACCCTCAATATGGCATTTCAGGCAATTTTATTTTTTCATATGAACTGGTCTTCAAACTCCACAAAAGGAGGCAAATATTTATTTTTCTATACAGTCATATCAGAAAAAATATTTTCCTATATGAGTATAGCTCTCAACATAGCACATTTCTTTCAAATGAATTGGCCTTCAAACTCTACAAAGGACACTAATATTTACCTCTATATACAGTCAAATCAGATAAATAAGCTTTTCCAGTCATGTCCATGTCATGTCCAGAGTTAATTCAGACATGACATGCATAATCAAAATTTTTTTCAAATGAAAAAGCCATCAATCTCCACAAAATGAGACAAATATTTATGCTTGTTTGCAGCTCATATGGTTTACATAACTTGCTTTAAAAATATTGTAAAATTCACAAAATCTCATGTGCACATTTGCCAATACTATTAGGTTTCATCATGAGTAGTATTCATGCTTCTTTTAGGCTGAAAATGCCAACTGCCAAAAATTTTTCATTTATATTATTCCTACCTACCTATCTCAATGACTTTAGTCAAGAGTCTACAACACCATGCTGCAGGTAATTGTGAGTTCTGTAATCCTTTCATGGCTATATATTATGTGCTTTGCCAGGGCTACATACACTTTTGAATTCAGAGTTAGTTTTTGCCTAGACTGGTTGAAAACCATGGCTAGAGAACCCATTCTACCTGGCTATTTATCCCATAGCTAGAGTTTTATATTATGGGATATTATATCTTATTATTATTTTTAATCATGTAATTTTATGTTCATGCCAAATGTGTGATGGTTGTCTCTGGAATTGGAGTAACTACAAGTGTGATTAAATGTCCATCGTTTTTCTCAATATTCTTGCAAATTTTAGGATTGTCATGGTTTAGATAGATTCAATACTTGCTAAAATTACATATTTTTTATATTTTGGCATGGTTCCAAGTGCTCCAGTTATTATGGACTCAACCATAATCTTCATGTTCTACAACTTCCCCAGTTATCCAAGCTGTATTTATTGCTTTTTATTGGTCTTTAAGTGAATAGAAGTAAAAGAAAAGATTAAGCAGTTATTGTGAAGATGATGATGAGGACTCGGGACTGTAATTTTTTATTAGGAGTAAACAAACGGTAGAGAATGTGCTATTGTAATAATGGTGGTCACAGTAAAATTTCATATGGTGTGTATGATTAAAAAATAACAAAGGAAGATTTAAATAATCAGCATGAAAAGATAAATTGATAAATAAAAAGAACTGCTTTGATTTTTTGATAAATTTTCTTTTGAATATTTCAACAGAATTTTGAACATTTATTGTTGATTATGTAGAAAAAAATATTCCTGATTTTCGGCTTGATACACATTTAAAGGAGAAAATATTTTTTACTGAAATGAAAAAAAAAAAAGAACAATTTAATGATTGTTGATAACTTTGAAAATTGGCCCCCAGGGTAAAATTTTCCAACTTCTTCACAGAGCAACTGATAATAAATTAAAATGAAATCTATGCATATTTTCTCAGTCAGTAACGTTGTTATGATCACAGACATTATTTTATTTTCTGATTAATATTTCCATATTATCTCCAAAAAGTTAAATTTGGTTGAACTTTTTTTTTTTTTTTTTTATTATTATTATTATTATTATTATTATTATTATTATTATTATTATTATTATTATTATTATTATTATTTCTTCTTCTTCACTTCTTCATTTATTTGAAGGTGGGAGGAACCTGTAAAATTTTCCAAATTTTAGCAATTTCTTTTTCAAAATGTTTGGTTTCTGGTCTCAAAGTACATTCCCTATTATTATTATAGTTTTAAATAATATAAGAGGTTGAAACCTTTATTATAATAACCAAAGATTTCCAACAATATTACAAATATAAAATTAGACAAAAATTACTCAAAAATGCATTTGCCTATTTATCACTGTTTCTTATGAAGCCCATGGTGACTTCTTGCAGAACCCTAGATTTCCAGGGAACATTGGTTTAGAAACACTGGCTTAAACAATGTTTTTTCTTTCTTTCTCTATGAAGAACGGAGAATTAATGTCTTTAACCAACATCTCTCAGGTTGCTTTCTTTCAACCATATCAACAACAATGAATATAGAATTTCCTGTAAGTTTTGTTTCAGTAAAATTTATTAGCATTCACTTCAGCTACATAGAATCTTTCCCTCAACAAAAAAGGCAGTATTTAATTGTCTGACTAATTTACTCAAATGTATGGCTTCTGGTTTGTAGAAATATTCATTACTTAGCTTATTTGCCTCTTAAAAGGCTTTCTTTGTGGTTTTTGGCTACTCAGAAAAAAAAAAACCTTTGCTGACATAAAATGTATTACTTTCAAATCTCAAATGAAAATGTTTCTGCTCACCTCATCTCCTTTCTAAATAATTCAGGAAGAATGTCTTCATGGTTGTTAAGAAGAGTTACTATTCATCCAATTCCATAATGGCTTGTCTAAATGCCTCAAGGCAGTTTCTTCTTACTTTCCAAAATGCTGAAATCTATTGCCTAATATTTTATTTTTGCTTGTTTTTTTTTCTTTCTTTCCCATTCTCTGTTTCTGTACCAATTTTTAATTTTGATTACTTTTAGTCTGGTTGGTTTTATATTTCTCCACCAGTTCCTTGACTCATCTGTCTGTCTGTCAATTTCATTCTATTTATATTGACACTACATATCACTGGTGTCTATTGCAATCTCTGTGTAACTACATTATTAATATAGTAATTTCAAGTTGAACTTTGTCTAACACAAGGCTAAATAATAAGAAATGGGAGAGGGAAGATTGTGCTGCACCAGTTTACTAAGTGGGGTGGGCTGTCTATCTGTCTTGAAATTCAGTACTGAAAATTTGGTTTCTGTCTTAGTTCTGGTGGGAGATATTAAACAGTTATCTCTTTATGTGAAACAGACACATGTACATACATCATATATGCAAATTTATGAAACTATATATATATATATAGGATTAAGGTGTGTAATATTTGTCACTTAGCTAATTGATGTTACCTTCAGCATCCTGGCTCCAGAGTATTGTAGATAGACCTGTTTGCCCACTCTTCAGGTGGTATCAGTAATTTACTGTTTATATTTTTTCAATTTTTTTCTTTTTATACACATTTAGCACTGGTATAAATTTTCTTCTGTATTCTCTGTGTTTGTGTGTGCACTTGTCTTCACAGATGTGCATTGTGATTATGTTGCCCATTTCATATATATATATATATATATATATATATATATATATATATAAATTTTTAAAGAAGTAATGGACTTTTTATTTATTAATCTGACCGATTTTATCAATTTAAATATTATTTTTAGAGGATACTTGTACTTGAGTAGATGCTCTGTTTATTCATTAAACAGTATATTTATTTAATTTTGTCTGTCAGAATATTTAAGAAATCTCATTAAAGAAAAATGTGTACCCCAGTAGGATTTGAATTTGCATCCCTCTAGACCTTAATAAATAATAAACAAAAATCCATTACTGCTTTTTTAAATTTCTTTGTTTATGTTTGAATACCAAATGGAGCAGATATTTCAAGAAGTCTAAGATGAAAGGAATTTTGCTTAAAGACACTTTGTTAAAGTTCTTCATAGTTCAGTCAGTCTAGAGCATGTCGGATCTAACGATAGTTCCTTCAGCCCAAGGGACATAATTTTGAAACCTGCTAGAGAGTGCACATTTTTCTTTATTAAGATTTCTACTTTATCCTACAAAAATGAAACAATTTTCTGCAGTTTTCTTTGTCATTTTTTCTTTTAATGTCTCACTTAATTGACCCAGCAAGTAAGTATTCTGAATTGTTTGGCACTTCTGAAGAAAAGCATCAAAATACTTACCTGATTCCCAAAATATGTGGCCATGACTTTTCTTGCTGACATTTTGATCTTGAATTTCTTTAGCCATCAAGAAGAATCCAAATGCTACCATTGCATGGATTGCGGTTTCATTTCTAAGTCATAGTCATATAATCCTGTGGAGTGATATGTAAATGACTGCCTAATTAACATAATGAAGGTATAGAGACCATATAAGGTTATTTACCTCATCTCCCCACTGAGACATGATGTGACACAAGGTCAGGTTTATTGTTGTAACCCAAGCGTGTATACTCAGGTCAAGGACAAAAATTCCCTGAGCCCCTGATTGGTTGCACTGGCCTGTGGTGAGCATCAATCTCTGTCTCTAGTGCAATGAGAGGGAGCCGCCTTGAGGTGCGGTTCCCAAGGACTGGACACCTCAAAGTATTTTTTCCTTGTTTGTGCCTCTGTCTTCTGATGGAGCTGCGACTGCCCAAAGACAGAAACACAACAAAGATGCAGTAAGGGAAGGGGCAGATTATGATACATGAGATCAATGACTACCACTGGACTGAGAAAATACAAAGGAAATCACATTTCATAGTATCATGTTTTATTAACAGTGAAAAATAATCACAAGATTCCAGAAAATGTCAATACAGCAAAATCAATTTAGAAATGTCCACTTGATATCATTTTCCGGTTGGCATTCAAACTCCGTGGAACTGACTTGGCTGACAGCTTCTGCATATTCAACTGATTGTGAATTATAAACCCATGTTTCTTGAATATTTCTACTGTCATAGCAATTCTTTTGGTTAAGTTTTGTTTTGTTTGGCCAAGATTAGATCACAAATGTGATGAACAATGTCAAGAGTCAAGCACCATTGAAGTTCTCCAAGATAATACTGCATGTTGGGACTCATTATCTCTATGCTAGAAGTTGGCATAGAGATAATGAGCCTCTGCTATGAGCCTGTTGAGTATAACAGTTGCTTGTCACTTGATTTCTTACATCATACACTCATGGATTTCCTTTGGAATTTTCCTTTGCAGGAACAGGAAATGTATGATGGTTTTGAATTCAACTCTTAAAAGTTTCAGAATTTCTATCAGTCAGTGATGTTAACCAAATTCAGGAATAAATGCCAGTATCCTGTAAATTGGCCCTTTTCAATATAAAAGAATATTCTTTTGATTTAAAAAGTTTGAGTAGTTTGGGATGAGAACTATGATATATATATATATATATATATATGTGTGTGTGTAATTTGGCAGTAACTTTTCTTTTAAACATTTTCTTTAACATTCAATACTACATGTTTAAAAGAATATATATATATATATTAATAATTATAATTATTTAAAAAAATATATGATTGCATCATGACACAGAAATTACTAGGTTTCATATTTGAGATTCAAGTTCTAAAGTTTAATTTCAATATAAAAACTCACAATTTAGAGTACAGTTTCATTCTCAAGTGATGTTTAGAATAACTAACTTAAGAAATGTTTTACTCAGTTATAGGTATGAAATGGAGGTGTAATCTGGGCTGGGGTTTCTCTTTTCATTATCAGTTTAAGCTCTGCTTCTTATCAAGGACTGTTTTTTTTAAATAAAAACAAATAAAATAAAATAAAAGCAAATACTAAAGAACTTTGGATCATTAATCTAACTGTTCTTTTCTATTACATAAATTTATACACATGTATATTTATTTTAATATATATATATATTCCACATATTCTCTCTCTCACACACTCACACATATATATGATTGTCACTTCTTTGCAGAAGAAGACTATTTCTTCACTTGGGAGATTTTATGTTTTTCATTCAGAATTTCATTATTTCTGTCATTTTTACCCAAGCGAACACTCTGCTATGGGCCTGTAAGTGATCCTTAAGGCCAGTTTCACTTTTACAATCTCTCTCTTATGCTTCTCCCTATGTGCAATCATGTGATGTTTGATTCCTGCAACAGACTTACAAACCTTGTAACAAAACTCACACAAGTAACCTGCAGGTCTTTCTGGTAGATTTACATTCACAGGAGTTTGCACCTGACCTCTCTGGTGTCATCTCACATGACTGGCTAAACCAGCTGCTAAAAGGGTGGCTTTTCCACAAATACTGCAAGTGTGTTGGTGTCCTCTGGGACAGATTCTCTTTCTTCCTTCTTAATGGTGCACTTTTTGTTGGAAAGATCAATTGTCTTCTGCTCAAAATTGTTGCAGCATTCCCAAATCAATCTTCTCCAGCCAGATCTATCTCCAGCAACAGTTTCCCAGTCTTTAACATTGATGCCAAGATTCTTTAGGTTACATCTAACTACATCCTTGAAAAGTTCTTTTATATACACATATATTTAAGTGGACATTGAGGTCAACATCCCGGGGCAACAGTATGTTTCTACATCTGACCAATAGAATGCAAAATGAGTTGATTTGCTACAATGTGTGTGGCATATATATATATATATATATATATAGGGAGAAAAGAACAGTTTATTTACTGCATATACAGGAAATTGTAGAGAGCCATAATCCCTCATGACCTGAAATGACATAGAAGAATATATTTCCAGATATATCCACTTATATAAAAGGAAAATATTCTTCTAGCAAATGTATTCCAGACCAAATGTTAAAACCAATCCATTTGCCTAATTGCCTAATGATAAAGTTTACTACTTGTAAATCATTCTGGGTATGATGATAAACTACACCCGAAAGCAAAGCCTCTTATTGAGTGGTTTTGAGGATCATGGAACCACCTCTTAATTGCTGTTGTTTCTAGGTCTACCCTGACAAGGGGTGGTAGCACCTTTTAGGGTCCCAGGTATGGTCAAAACACTATGAAAGTATAAAAATAGATTTTTATAGTAAAAATACCAGCAGTACATTTTAGAAAAATAGATTTGACTCTCAGAAAAAAACCTCTTTACAAAAATATGTCAATGAAGCCTGATCTATAAACCAATTTCTTTTCAGATGAATCTATCCTAAAAATCTTGTAGGCATTAAATAACCCATTGAGGTTGATATTCTGTGAAAGAAACCAAACCAAACCAAACCAAACTACTTGTAAAATCCAAAATATCTTTTTTCTCTAAAAAAATGAACAAACTGCCTTCTATTCTTGATTTAAATTGCTGAGGCCAGACTCCTGTAAAAGACAAGAAAGTTAGTTTCATGAATGATATCATCTTTGAATTCCATTTCTGGAAGTGAGACTGTAAGAGAAACATTTGACATTTGTGATTCTGCCAAGTAGGCAGTTGTCGTATTTGATGGTCAAGGTCTGGCAAGATGGAGTGGATTGATAGACACTCAGACAAATGGAGGGCCAGAGGTGAACGGCAAATTGAAATGTGAAGCAAAGTTGGAGTTCGTAAATCATAAAGCAATGGCAGATGTTTGCTAAAGCAGCTGACTTTGAACAACTTTCAGTAATCCACAATCCCAATATGGTTGTCATTAAGGAACACACCTGAGACAATTATCTTCTACTTTTCCTTTTTTTAACCAATTACTTTCTCAGAGACATAATTTCTTCCATGTGTATTTTGTTCTATATTTTATCCCTCAGTTAAATACTATTTTTATTGTCCTAACAATACCTGGTCACCTTTGGGCAAGCATCAATCAAGCTCTTTCTAAGTCATATACCTCAGAAATGTTTTAGAAATGATGAACCAATTCATTTATCTATAATAATAATGTAGTTAACAAGGTAATCTTACAGAATATTAGCACCATAGAGGCAGTCTCCTCACAGACAAAGAATAGACTTGAAACAACAGAAATATAGTTCTACAGAAGGATGCGGAAAATACCATGGACTGAACATGTGAGCAACAACAAAGTTTTAGAGAAAAATGGAAGAAAAAGGACCCTTAAATTGAGTTAGAAAGAAACAGTTGAAATTTATATACCACATAACGAGGAAAGAGTGTTTGGAAAATTTGATACTGACAGAAGATTAAAGAGAAGAGGCACAGAGTAAAACAATGCATAACTTACCTAGTGAGCTTCAGTAAATGGATAGTGGAACAGGGTTTAGAAGAGATAACAAAAAGAGAAAATTTATTAAGAGCTACAAAGGACAGAAAATTGTGGAGAGATATGATTGTTCACATCTTGAAGGGGCATGGCACATAGAAGAAGAAGTGGAATTTAGTTCTTACTGGTTGTTTCAAGCTAAGTTGAGTAAATATCTCCAATTGCTGCGTGTGAAAAATCTTACCTGATTTCTTTCTGTCTATTTGCTTAATTCCTCTTCTACAGCTAAATGTTAATGGGGAGATAAGCCTTTTCCATACAATAAATATTTGTCATTCATTGACAGAAAAATTTGCTTTACTCTTACTTCAAATTTATATCCTTCTCTTCAAACAGTTTTACAGGAAAACAAGTATCTCAAGTCCATTAACTGTTGTCACTCTTTTTTAGTATAGATGGGGGTTTCCTTTGTAACTTTTTGTTTAAGGTTATATGGAATATCTTGATTATGCCATTATCTTCTCTTTGAGTTACATGTGCTATACATTTTAGTTATTGCTGCCATTGGAATTCTTCAAGTGATGTGATTTTTGTTATTTGGTAATGTTTTTGAGATTGGATGAAGGGTAAACTTATTTAAGACTTAAGGATACATTTTATTGAACCTATCTTAATACGAGAGAATGTTTGTATGTAGCTGATAATTTTAGACATTTCAGAACAAGTTGAATGCTATGCATGACATCCATATGAAAGTTATAATCTGACAAAGCTATTTAAGAACATGACTTGAATTCTTAGGTTAATGTTTTGGTTTTGTAGCATCTTGTGGTGTTGGACAAAAGTCCTGCATATTCTATGTTCAATTTCCTTTTCTAAATTTGTTATAACTGATCTATATACAGATGTATTTGAAGTGTTTAGAATTTACTAATTCCCTATTCTGAGTTTTTAATGATGGATTCAGGGTATGTGCCATCATTGTTTACTACTGATTTTATATAATAAAAAGCATTTAACTGGTGTCTGATTTTTCCCATTTTGTAAAACTAAAATGAAACTGCTATCTTTTAATTGTCTTAGAGATCCTTTTTTGCTTTCCCTCAGCATGGCTGATGCTAAACTCCAAGAGAGTGACTCATTATGCCTTCTCAGGCTAATGTTTTTAATTGTTAGTCTGAGAATATGATTGTATATAACTGATAGTTTAGACATTTATATACATGTTGAATACTATGCATGATGTCTATATGAAAGTCTAGATTCGATAATGCTATTTAAGAACATGACTTGAGTTCTAAGGTTAATGTTTTGGTTTGTAGTATATTGCAAATGAAACGGCATTTCTTTAATTCCATTGCTTCCTTCTTTTTTTCTTTTGCAGGTTTGTGGCATGAACGGTATTTCATACATGAATGAGTGTAAACTGAAACTTGAAAATTGCCAGAAAAGGTCCGATGTGCAGGTGAAACACAAAGGACTTTGTAGTAAGTACAGTAGACACATTTTTTTTTATTAAAGTAATTGCAGTTAATTTAGTTAATTGCATATATATGATTGGGCAATAAATTATGAATAATAAATGTAAACATTAAACCAATAATTCCGGTATTAATAATTATTAATAATTTAATGGATGGATATGTGTGACAAAGTGGAAAAAGTTTTCATATGACATGTTTTGTCCTTTAGTTAGTCCAATGAAGACATAAAGGATGAAACCTGTTACAAGAAAACTTTTTTCACTTTATCATACATTTTCTTCTCAATATTCTTCGTGAAATAAAAAAAAAATATATCTATCTCATGGATATGTGTGTAGTTTTTATTGGCACGGAAAGTGGAATTGGGGAGCCAAGTTCAAATTTCAGCCAATTCTGTTGTGTACACTTGAATACAAATACCCTCCAGAAAGGTATAAATCTTTTATTCACCCATCTATAGGTTAAACAGTATGGTAGAGGTGGGTTCTCTAACCTCCTTGGATGGCAACCAGTCTAAAACAAAGAAAACTCTGAATTCCAAAATCATAGAGAAGACAGTGGGGAAATATTTCACTATCTTTTCTAAGAAGGCATGACAGTTCACAGATAATAAAGAAAAGGAAACTGTGGAGAGCCATGATCGCCTCTGTCCTGAAGGGATATGGCATTTAAAAAAAAAAATTTTACATCAAAAACAATTTTCTGGTTGCCGCCATTACCAAGAATAAACCAACATTTGTAAATACAGATAAATGATGTGTTGTTCTTTCAGAATTTTGATGATTGTTTGTATTATTTACATTCAGACCTCATCGTTGTTGTTATTATCCCAATGTTTTAGTCATTGTAATCTCTGACTTTTCCTGTATTTGCTGATTTGGGCAACCTTCAGGGAAGTTCAAACTGAACAGTTTGACAGACACCTAAAGAGCACAATGACTGAAATTTGATAATAACAACAAAGATGCGGATATTAGTCTAGATGTAAATAATTTGAATAATAATAACTTATTATCTCAGAAATTATTATGGACCAAGTTTGATACACCAATGGAGAAACTCAATACTCCTTTTTTTGGTCTACTCTGATTCCTGTTATGGTAAAGTATGACAGAAGTCAGGGCTGGATTTAGACCTCAAAAGGCCCCTGGGCAAATAGAATTTGGGTGCACCTACATTATGTACTTTGACCCCTGACATGTGTTTATAAAAGAAATCTAAATGTGTCCCCTTCAAGTGGCCACATCGAATTTAAAAGACCCACTCTAACTAGAGGAGTCCAAATACTCTAAATTTGACTAAAGAGGCACAAGGCAGTTTGAATTAGGAGTTTTCCTTTGCTAGACGGGTTGCCAACCAAGGCTATAGAGCCCAGTCTGTTCTTTTATTTACCCATAACTGAGGGTTGAAGATAGTAGTTGACAAGAAAGAAAGAAGCTGGAAGAGAGTTTCAAGGTTAGAAAAGTGCAAGAGAAGAAACTATGAGAATAGTCCATAGGGTTACATCTCAATAATTCAACAGTGAAATTGTGAGACCTATCTGCCAGTCTAATACTACTATTTAAATTCATGAAGTCAGGGTAAAGAGGAAAGCTCATGAAAATACTTCTAAAGGTATGATTATTATTGGTGAATGGATTACCATTGCACTCAATGAAAATGCAGTTTCTCTGTTTATCATTGTGGCATGACAGTGACAAGATAAAATTATGATAAATGTTAATGAAAGATAATACAGGGAAACTTGGATTCATGCTGTACTCAAGAGCATTAGTGTGACATCACATGGAACTTCCTAATAGCAAAGCCTCAAGTGAGCAGTGTACTCACTAGCAATGACCTCCAAGATTGTTAACTATCACTCTATGACAGGCACAGATGTCAGCATCATTTCTATTGATCATTTTCACTAGGCTATTTTGATGTAGGTATATCAAAGATTCTGTAGCATAATGATGAAAAAAAAATTATTTTACTCAACATATACTTTTAGGGATACTAAAATCAAACAAGTACAAAAACTTAAATATCAGGAAAGTGTTCTAACAGAGGACAAAAAGTGTGACACTTTGATCCGAAGATGCATTGGGATGGACAAAGATGCATTCCAAAAGCTAAGCAGGATATTAAGATAGAAAAACCTTGTTAGAAACAAAAAAAGTGTACTGAATTGTTATGTGATATCTGTCGTCCTATAAGGCAGTGAATGATGGACAAATCTCAACGATGAAGAAGCAGAAATGTAGTTTTACAGAAGGCCATGAGGATACCATGGACAGAATATGCGAACAATGACAAAGTTTTAGAGAAAATGGAAACAAAAAAGATAACATATACTTAACATCAGTTGAAATTTCTGGGACACATAATGAGGAAGGAGGGCTTGGAAAATCCGATACTCACAGGACAGACTGAAGGAAAGAGGTACAGAGGAAAGCAGCATGTAACATACTTGATGGGCTTGAGTAAATGGATGGAGGAAAAGGGTTTGGGAGAAATAACAAAAAGACAAAACGTATTAAGAACTACAAGGAACAGGAAGGTGTGGAGGGCCATTACCGCCTACATCCTGAAGGGACACATCGCATAAAAGAAGATATTTACTTTTCAATATAATCTGATTCTTTGTCAATGCACATAATTCAGAAGTGAATATTAAGGAAACCCCCATCAATACTAGGGCAAGCAATCCTGGATGCTTGGTCAATGAATGCCAAATGTTTCGTTGTAGGGAAATGGCTAATATTAACATTACCATTACCATAAGTCAAACATTGTAGAGTTAAAATTTATGATAAAATTTTCAGTTTCAGCTAATAACTACATGTCAAGATATAGACTTATTGATCCACTCTCAAATCAAACTGGATTCAATTCAATTGTATTCAACACCCAGATCCAAAACTTGCTCCCACCAATTGATTTTACCTTGACATTTCATATTTTTATTTTGTGTTTAAAAAGTAAATCTACATAACTATTTCTCAGAGATGTTTTAAATTCTCCTGAGGACGAGAGAGAAATAAAAGCAAATCATTCTCACTTCATAGATCCACATCTGCACCACTCAGTGATTTCCTTAGCAAGTAGGCTTTTTATGGGATGGAATTGCCAGCCCCACACCCAACCTGTTTTGAATTGATATTCATGTTCCCTTCCCCTTAGACTGTTGCCAACCAAGGCTAGATAACCTAGTCTTTTCTGCTATTTAACCTATAGCTAGTTGGATAGAAGAACTGGATCCGAAACTTTCTTAACAGTATTTGCATGAAAGTGAATGCAATGACCTTGGCTGGAATTTGAACTTAGCATACTGGTCCCACTTCTCATGTTGATAACTACAATGCTACATGCATATCTTCTGCAACAGAAACATATCGTTCCTCATTCCCAAATTGAGGTTTTACATAGATCAAATTGCTGAAGCTTAACTTAGTCTGACACAAGGCCAAAGTAGTGGAGCACGCAGGGAGGACTGAACTTATTGATAATGGCATATGAGATTAACTCATTAACCACTTTTGACTGGTAAATCAAATCTATACTATAAAAGAATAGCTGATTCTTTGTCTATCACACGCTGTCTGCGCATGACTTTGTATATACTCATATAATGAATATGCATATGTCTGTGTTGGGTGTGAGTGACTTAGATGACCTTGTGCCATCTAATGTACTAGAATTTTTTTGCAAAACACTAAAGCATGTTTAAATTCTTACAGTATTTAGTTTTGTTGAAGTTATCACTAACATTTCTTGTCAAGATTTACAAACTCCATGTTCATTGAATTTCACATACCAATCGATGAAATTTGAATAAGCTGATTTGTTTGGAAAAATACTCTGACAAAAAACCCTACTTCACGGTTTAATAATTTCTTTAATTTTATGGGACTTCATAGTATACAATATTTTTTAAGAAAATTTATTTTTTTCCTTTTTAACAGTGAAAAATAATTTCTTAGGATTTCTTTCTCTTCAGCATGCAACATACAGCTGGTCATGTGTAAATATTTCTCTCTGGAGCCAAATTCCAACTTTTTGAAGCATTTGACCTTGTGATTTGTTTATAGTTATCACAAATGCAAGGCGAACTGGAAACTGGATTCTTGTTTATATAAAATCTTGAAGAAAAGATATGCAGAAAATAATATTGCATTTTTATTAAATAAGTATTTGTTATTTTAATAATTAAATTGTTTTTAAAATAGTGGGAGTATTCTGTATGTTAAATAATAAAACTTTTAATTTTTCTAAAAGAACTTTATTAAATTTATTGTACTAAGATACACATCCTAGTAAGACCAACTGTACTTTGTGTCTCCTGTTTATGCTACTCCCCAAAATTTGGTTTCGATTGGTCAGGGTATGGCTATTTTAGAGTGTGTAATGGAAAGACTAACAGAAGTCACAGAATTTTATATGTAGATATACAATCACACACACACACACACAATTTGAATGAGTTTACACTATTTACATTATTTGGACTATTGTCTTCATCTTTGTCGCCATATTTATCACAACATTTTGGCTGTTGTATGCTCCTGCCTTCTTCCAGTGGTTGGAATGTTGAAGTGAACCCTTCATTTTGCTCACTGGGATAGACTGTTCTAGTTCCACGTGCCATGTCTAATGGATGTCAGTTATCAGTTATCTCCTGTTAATTCACCTCTCCAAGTTTTCCACTGTCTTAACCAAGAATTGAACTCACACAACAGATATTGAATAAAACATTGGTTTCATACATTCTTCTCCCACTCAGTAAGGAAAACCCTTACCCCCACCTGAGCAATAAATTCATAAATTTAGAGACAATGAAAAAAAATGTTAATTTTTTTAACCATAAAAACATTAGATAATTATGTGATTTTATTGAATTTTAGGGTAATTACTTAATAGATAAAATTAGGTTTTAAGTTTTATTTTTAATTATGTAGAAATATTTTAGGACTATGATTAAATTAAATGCTGATTCACAAAAGAAATTGAAATTGGCATCTGTGTCTGAGGGCTAATTTCTTGTTTAGTCTGGCAACAACCCCTGGTTAAAAGGAAAAAATGTATAAGCCAAAATATGCAGCCCTTTTGAGTCATTTTTATGACTCCTTCTGTATTTGAACTGACTATATTTTCTAGTACATGTAATATGTTGAATGGGAAAATTGAAAATTAATCATCTTACTGTCAGCAAAGTGACTGATAGCAAACAAGTTGTTATAATAATGTCTAGAATTTGATATTTCTTTTTTTTTAAAGCTTTTTACCCAAGCAAGGCAGGAGTGCCACTGGCATGCAAGGGGTTACAGAGAGTGGGAGCAAGAGTAAAGAGGCCTGATAGAGGAAAGGATGAAGAGAAGGATGAGGAATAGATCAAGGCATCTAGAGATGTCGATTGACATTGCATTTAAATAGTTGGAGATTATAGCTATCAGGGAAGCAAGTAAGAGGAAGGGAGTTTCACATACAGGAAGTGCAAGTTGTGAAGCTCTTGGAGTAGAAACGACAACTACATTTAACCATTTCAACAGTAAAAGGGTGGGACTGAGATGCCAACCTAGTAGCATATTTAAATTCAATTTCTTATTTGAAATGTTCTTTTTTTTTAATAGAATATTGAAAAATATAATGATGATGTCATTTGTGAAAGACAAAAATTATTTTGAAATATGAAACCATTTAAAAATAATCGATTTTCTTTTTGTCTTTTACAGATGGTTGTGAGAATAAAAAATGTCACTTTTATGCTGTTTGTCAAAGCGATGGCAAAAATGCAAGATGTGTATGTCCATCGGCCTGTGTGGAGGTAAGTAATTGTGCTTTACTCTAAAGCAGTGGTTCCCAACCATTTTTATACCCAACACCCCTAAAAAAAAATAATATATTCTTGCTCCCTTAAAGTAATAAGTTATGTAAGAATAAAGGTGATGGTAACCAAAATAAATTCATATAATCAATTTTTAATATATAAACAATTTTAAATTAATATATAAACAATTTTAAATTAATATATAAATAATTTTAAATTGATATATAAACAATTTTAAATTAATATATAAACAATTTTAAATTAATATATAAACAAGTTTAAATTAATATATAAATAATTTTAAATTAATATATAAACAATTTTAAATTAATATATAAATAATTTTAAATTAATATATAAACAATTTTAAATTAATAAATGAATAATTTTAAATTAATATATAAACAATTTTAAATTAATATATAAACAATTTTAAATTAATATATAAACAATTTTAAATTAATATATAAATAATTTTAATATATAAACAAAAATGAAACCTATGGAAAAGAAAAAATATTACAACAAATTAAAAGTTGCATAAACCGTATAAAAAATTAAATTTTTATCCATGCATGAAATTTCTTTCAAAAAATTAATGGAATAATATTCAAAGTCAATTTAAATTAATGGCTCTTTTGTTCCTGTTTATTGCTTAAGTGGCACTTAGTTGCTGATAGCAATCCGCAGGACTTCCTGTGCACCCAAGTGATTTCTAGATTTTGTCTTGATTGACAAATAATAAGAAATTAAAATTGAACGTAATTCGCTAAAAAACACGAAATGTCTCAATTTAAAAAAAGTTACAGGCAGTGCCATCTAAAAGGAAACAGCATGTCAAAATCCACTGAAATTCATAGAGAATCTCATTCTACTGAATAGAGGGGAAAAAAAGACATCCCTATCTTTAATTTGGACTTGAAAAAAAATCGATGCTTTTATTTTGAATATATCGGACAGTACCCTTAATAAAAGCAAAAAACTGAAATGTTATCTCGCACCCGCTAGAATGCTATCTCCCTCTCCAAGGGGTGCAAGCAGCCATGGTTGGGAAACCCTGCTCTAAAGGAATAGATTTTTTTCATTTGCATGACATGGTTTTCAAATAACCATATTGTTGCATGACACTGAATGAAAGTATTTTTGTTTTCTAATTATAATTTTCATTTAAAAAAAATGTATTAACTTTCAGTTTTTTGTTTTATACAATATTGATAAAATAACTTCAAAATAATTAATCCTGCAAATTTTAAAGATGACAGTACTTCATCAATTCCTATAGACTGATAACTACAAATTCCCAAACAAATCACTTGATGACTTGAAGACAGCAGCAACAAAAAAATGGGTAGCACTTCTTTTTTTTTACATTAAGGTTCACCCCGTACAAGGCCCAGGGGCCACTTGCAGTTGAGGGTTACATTAAGGGGTAGTTTATATGGATAGGAGAGGGAGATTACAGTTAACCCTGGACTTGATCACTGAAATCTTATTAATTTATTCATTTCCATAATTACTTTATTAAATATGAAAATTATAAAATGTTATTTAAGAATACCAATATATTTTGAAATATGAGACTTTGTTGAAACAAATATATTGAGTGATACTGATATTGAGACAAGATTCAAGTGGAAACTTTTACTGTGCAGCTGATCTTTTGTCAGGGTAAAATATTTCAGTAACTGTGAACCTTCTCATGTTTGATTTGTACTGATTTACCTACCTACCTACCTACCAATGGTGTGTTTCTTTATTAAGACTCTGCAGTCACAAGTTAGTTTATTACTCACACAGTTCATATCTATTCAAATACGTATTGCATGCCTCACGCTTCTTGCATTCCATTTAAAACATTGACTTTACAACCCAAAGATTTAATAATGCAGTGGTTTTCCAACATTGTTGTTCAATATTTCAGAATGCCACCTGCACACCTAAACGCATAGATGAGTTCGTACTGTATTGGATTGCTGTATTGGGGAGAATAAGTTTGTATTCTAGTTGAGTTCATTATATTCAAATACTCACAAATTTGGAAAAGATATGGAGCCCAGCTATGGGTTAAATAGTAGAGTGGACTGGATTTTTCAGCCTTGGTTGGCAATCAGTCTAGAAAAAGACAAGTTTGGATTAAAAAAATCATATGTCACCCTGGTGTAGCACATACTATATAATGAAAGGATTGCAGAGTTTGCGACAACTCTATGATGTTGATTGTTGTCTTCCTTGGTTGATTGGTTCAGGATGTCACTTCCCACCACTTTTAACTATGTCCAACAGAAAGGCCGTTTTTGAAAAAACAAGGTTGATGGCTATACGTTTTTGGAAAAATAGTATTACCAGCTATACATTTTCCGAAGGAATAATGTTGCCAGCAGTGAGTTTTTGAAAAACGATATTACCAGCTATACGTCTTTGGAAAAATAATATTACCAGCTATACGTTTTTGGAAAAATATTACCAGCTGTACATTTTTGGAAAATAATATTGCCAGCTGTACATTTAAATATTTCCAGCAATACATTTTTGAAAACCAAATGTTTCCAGCAATACATTTTTGAAAACCAAATGTTTCCAGCAATACATTTTTGAAAACCAAATGTTTCCAGCAATACATTTTTGAAAACCAAATGTTGCCAGACTCAAAATCATTTTCGGCATAAAATGACCACTAAGGTTGGAATGCAGTTAAACAAAACAACCAAACCAACCCACCACTTTTAGTTTATCGATAAAAAGGTAATGTTTTAGAGATTATGGACATTCTTCTAGATTGTAGTTTGTAGAAAGATGAGTATTCCAACATTTTAAATCTGTAGCCCCAATTCCCCAGTGAGACCCTAAAGTCTCAACCAGAGAACAAGAGGGATAAATTCCCCATTGGTTGAGATCCTATGTGTTGGTGGTCCATAGAATTAATAATATATATATATATATATATATATAAATATATATATATATATATATATATATATATATATATATATATATATATATATATATTATTAATATATATAGGCTACAAACGGATTGTTATAAACCTTGAAAGTAACTCAAAAATATAATTGCAAGTTGTTTCTGTCTGAATTTGTGGGACGAGGAGTTAACATTATTTACAATATATCTACGTTCAGACTATTGTCCTCATCTTTGTTGTGATTATCACCTGATCTCTTTCAATTTCTGGGATGAGGAGTTATCGTTATTTACAATATTTACATTTGGACAATTGTCCTCATCTTTCTTGTTATCATTACCCAATCTCCTTCTCTTTGAATTTCTGCAATGAGGAGTTATCATTATTTACATTATTTACATATGAGTTATCATTCTCACCTTTGTCGTGGTGTTATCACAATGTTTCGGCTTTTATGAATTTTGGCCTTCATCAGGTGTATGTCAATCCAGATAACCTACAGAGATTTTCAAACTGAAGCTTTTACTTAATCTAATGGAGATCAACACTTTTTAATCCAGTAGTTGCTACTAGTTAACAAACAAAACATTTCATTTGTTAGTATTTCAAATAGTTAATCCCTAAATCATGCATGGTAAATTTGTGTCCAAGCATTTCACCTTTCTTGGCAGAAATTATCACAATGTTGGGTACTTAATAATAAAAGGGATAACAGCCAAAGCATAAGGAAACTGAATGAAATTGGATAGGTTTATATGTCCAGATATGCCTGAATAAACAAAAGAATTAAATTTCAGCATTCCGCCCTCTTTAATGTTTTCTCTCAGGACATAATTATAACCAACACTTCCATCGACAAAAGCATTACTTTAGTCTGATGAAGACCTTCTAGAAAATGAAACGTGTTACACAGAATTTTTTCCCTTTATCATTCATTCACCTAACATTGTTCTGCTGTGTAGACATTTATATATCTGTGGAGTGGGTAGCCATAATCGAATACAAAATAAACAACAGAACTGTCCAACAAACAGAATTGACAGAGTTTGCTATAAGCAATAACAAGAAGAAGAACGGGTTCAAAAATAATATAAAACAATATATGCAAGGCAAATTAATAGTAATAAGGCAAAGCAACAAGAATGGGGCAAAAAGTTCACAAACTAAGAATTAGTGTTAACACACAACAGCAAGATCGGACAAGCAAACGTAGGGTTCTGAATTCAAGACAAGACAGACCGGGACTGAATCAGATGAAACTGAGAACCAGACTAATTTATTGACTAGGAAAAAAAATCCCGACATGCATTTGTTTGCTTCTGCTTATAAACTGGGAGTTTTGCAGTCATTATTCCAGTAAGATTGAAAGCAACACTTTCTTATTCTCTTACTTATTTTGCATTTGACTATGGCTACCCACTCCCCAGATTTATAAATGTCAACATAGAAGAACAATGTAATGTTTTCAAGTACTAAAGTCCTCAAAATAAAAACAATTTATAAATGTCAACATAGAAGAACAATGTAATGTTTTCAAGTACTAAAGTCCTCAAAATAAAAACAATTTATAAATGTCAACATAGAAGAACAATGTAATGTTTTCAAGTACTAAAGTCCTCAAAATAAAAACAATTTATAAATGTCAACATAGAAGAACAATGTAATGTTTTCAAGTACTAAAGTCCTCAAAATAAAAACAATTTATAAATGTCAACATCGAAGAACAATGTAATGTTTTCAAGTACTAAAGTCCTCAAAATAAAAACAATCTTAAGTTACCGTGTTGCCCATGGATTCACTGATGTAAATGGAAATATATTTGTCATTTTGTGATAACAAATAAAACTCTAAAAGTTTGCCAAAGTTGGAATGTTACTTAAGCTACTATTTAGCCACAGACAGTATTGTGTTTTCTTATCTATGTTCAGGGTATTTCTAAATGTAATAGTTAAAGCTGGATAGAGAAGAAAAGTAGAAGATGAAAAATTTGCACAAGGAATGCTGTTTTTCTCAAAATACTGTTTTTTTTACGCAAATATCGATTTGTGAATGGAAAAAAACTAAGTTTGAAAGTGTAAATAATAATTCATTCCTTTCCTAAATTATGAAATGGTGTGGAATCTCCACAGAACCAGCTTGCTGATCTTTGTTGTCACCAAACACAAGACAAAGGTGAAATAAAATAATCACAAAAAATTACCATCAAGTATTTTTGTTTGCCAGATTTGTATTATGTACACAAGAGTAATTGATAACAATTTCGTGCTGACATAAACTATTTCCTTTGACTTTCCCCTGCCATGGCAATTATTTAGTATGACACACTTATTATTTAGCAAATAATTTTCTCCATGGGATGATTATTGTTCAAGTATCTATTAAACTTATATAAAAATTGAAAAAATTGCCAAACATTAAAATATTTACATTTTCTATAGCCTAATCATAAACAAAAATAAATATTTTTCAATAATCTCTTTCCTTGATAATGTATTTAATATTAATCACATGAAGTGAAAATTATACATAGACAATTACAGTCAAAACCCAGCTAATAACTATTTGGCAGCCTATGAGCTGATTGATCAACACTTGTGAAGGGGCAGGCCATGATATACAGAGGTAAGCAAAGAAATGAACCAACTAGCTAATAACTCAAATTGTTTAAGTTTTATGAAGTAACTAAGTGCTTGACCCTTTCAGGAACAGTATCCATGTGATTCAGGATTGCAGTGCAAGTTATCACATTCTCTTTGACACAGCATGAAGGGAGATACAAATCTGAATGTATGGTGATATTTAAAATAGGGCATGAAAAAGCTATAAGCCACTTAACTTCTGCTTTGCTAAATGTCTTCACAGATTATAATATACATGTTAAACAGAACAAACAGATTGCATGAGGTTTGGAGCTTTCGAGTTGATCTGAATTTCATAATGAGAAGTGCCAGCTTGGAGAAGAGAGTTCAGGTCATTGAAATGTCCAAAGGTCAATGTGAAACTGCTAGGGAGCATAAAGTATTAAGGAGCCCATCTTTGTTCTGATGTTGAGTGGGTTTCAATAGGAAAAGAACTAGTAAACATTCAAAAACCACATGAATAAAAAGATCCAAGAAAGCTAGTTAGGTTATCAGTATTTGACCTAAAGTTAATGTCTTATCAAATAATGGATGAAAGCAGAATTAATGGTGAAGTATAAGATTAAGGATACTACATTCTTATGTTCTTAAATAGCTTAGTTAGATCTAGGCTTTCATGCAGATATCATGCATAGTGCCAGGCTCATTCAAGAATATCTAAACTGTCAGCTGTATACAACCATTTTCTCAGATCAATGGTTAAAAACAGCTTTGATTGAATGAAGCTTGAAGGTCGTTTCAAAAACCATACTTCTTTGAAGATTGTGGATAAGCACTACAGAATCACAAAGAACTTTACCAAATAATAGAAACCACATCAATAGTTAAAAATGGTTTTGAATGAGTGAAACCTGTGGGACTTGGTGATGACCATCTTTCTTCAAACCTTGAGGACTGGCAGTACAGAATCATAAACAAAAAACAGAAACCACATCACTTGAGAATTTTCAACAGTAGCAACAGCTAATATGGATATCACATGTAACTCAAAGAGAGTGAATAATGACATAATGAGGATGTTGGCATTCCACACTGCTTCAAACAAAAGGTTAGGAAGGAAACTCCCATCAATACTAGAAGGAGTAATAAGAGCTACTGGACTTGAGAAACCTCTTTTCCTGAAAAATTATTTTAAAATTTTATAAATCTCAACCAAGAGTAAGGGGGTTGTTCAAAAAGTTCTAAGCCTCACCAGAAGGAGTTAAAAAAACAAGACAGTTTTTCACTATTTTTCAATATTGTCCCTCTTGACATCAATGAACTTGGTCCAATGACACATTACAGAAACAGGTGGCATCCTAGTCCTCAAAAAACTCCTTCACAACTCATATGAACTCATTGTTTCCAAAATGGTGAGATTTGAGTTTAAGAAACAGGAAGAAGTCAGATACTTTATGATTGCTCAGGCCTCTGTTTTGTCCAATTTTAGATTTGTTACAGACCTCTCACCTTTGTATGGTTCCCACCTGCACAGAAATTAAGACAGAAATCTGAATTAGTTTTTCTAGTTTTGGTAGTTTAGAAGTGGTGGTAGTATGTTGCCATAACAAAAATGTTCAGCTATGGCTCTTCTTTCTGGGTGAGACTTGGAACTTTTTGAATTGGCTGCTTCAGTGACTGCAATCTGAGTAGTGTAAATGGGCACATTATCTTGAGCAAGTGACTACCTGCCCTCAGCTTCACACTGCGTTTCGACTTCAGTTTTCTTAATTCTGATGCATCATACTGTCCATTAATAGTATTTCCCCTCCCCAGGTAGTCTATCATGATTAGGCCTTCAGCATTCCCCAAAAACAGAAGTCATCACCTTGCTAACAGACTCTGCTTCCTTGAACTTCTTCAGTGGTTGGAGAACAGGAGTGAATCCACTGTTTGCTTTGAATCTTTGATTCAGGTTCGAAGTGGTGAACCCAGGTTTCATCTTGAGTTACTAATCTGCGGTGGAAATTCTCAGCATCAACCTGGAAGCGAGTCAGAAGTGTCCTGAAAATGTCAACCCTTTTCAGCTTTTGCTCTGGTGTCAGCATTCATGGGGCCCATCTTGCAAACATCTTGCTTATCCCTAAGATGTCAGTTAAAACAGTACAGACTGAACGAGAACTAATACCTATGGACTAGAATTCCGCAGTCCACTTCTTCACAGCTGCATAGGAAGGGGATTCTTCAGCAGTGTCTTCATGGATTTCCCTGGATTTCCTACTTTTCTTTCGCAGACACTTGATGACTGGTCGGGCTTCTGTTTTGTCCATTTTTAGATGTGTCGCACACCTCTCACCTTTGTATGGGTAAACATTAAGACAGAAATATGAATTAGTTTGGAAGTGTTAGTGTGTTGCCACAACAAAAATGTTCAGCTATGGCTCTTCTTTCTGAGTGAGACTTGGAACTTTCTGAACGACTTTTGTATTTATTATTTTATTCTCTACTTTTTGGAACTTGCTTAGAACTTTTTAAATGATCCTCGTATTACTGACTGCTCAGTCAATGAATGTCAAATGGTTCCTTACCATTGCCATCACCAGATTAGGTTGCTGTCTATTGTTCAATGATGGGTGACCTTGCTAGTATATGATTTATTATAGAAGTTAATACATCATTTTTTTTAACTTTGAAAAAAATTCTGCTTTTGAAAATCTTGATCTGCATGAAAATACACAAAAAAATTAATATTTCTCACAAGATTTTGATATTTCTATATTCAATGAATGTCGCACGACTTTTTTTTTGCTGCAGGTTGAGAACAAGGTATGTGGAACTGACAGGATTACTTACCAAAATGAATGCGAGCTAAAGGTTGCTTCCTGTCGTGATCAAAAACTAATTGAAGTGGAATCTCGTGGAGACTGCGGTAAGTACAGAGATGTAGATGCTAAATATAGATAATAAATATATAGATATAAATAGATATCTTTAATATAGATGTTGTGGGTGCTGAAATATAGATATTGACAAACAGCTTTAGAATACATATAGATATTGACACATTTTTCTTATCTATCTGTCATATCTGTATGGTGACATGTATCTGTTTTTAGGGGGTTTTTTTTTTTTACATTTCTTCTTTTTTTTTTATCAATTTTCTTTCCCTGTATTATCCAGCTTTTTTTCTTCTCCTGTAAACTACTTTTGTGCGTAAACCTTCTTTAAGCATGAAGCATATCACTGTTCATTTTTACTTCTTCCTTCTTTCAAGTCAACAACATGAAATCATTTTTCTTCTTTCATTGTTTCATGTTTCATGACTGTCCACAGGCTAAAAATTTCAATTTTTGTATTTCACTCACGAAATTATAATGTATATCTGTGGAAATGGCTTAAAAAGGCATTTTTTTTTTATAAAGATTTAATCAAACAACTCTTTGAGCAGTTTTCTAAAATCCATGCACACTTTATTTACCATTGATGTTATCTTAAACCAAACCTACACTGCTTGCAAAGAATCATGTAATGCCTTATTCACAAAGCCAAGTTTTATTTTCCTGAGAAAATTCAATTTGGGGTCTCATTATCAAGAATCTAAATCTATTCACACTATAGATACACCAGTAACTGAAAGGAATCCTATTGTTACATAGTAAATTGATTAAATTCAGCTACTCAAGAGAAATTGAATAATACTACATAAAATGATGTTAATCCAATTAAGCAAATCTCTCTCTATATATATATACACACACACACATATATATATATATATATACATATAATAATAGCTGGCTACTCATATTCGAGCAGCTAGCCAATCCCTATTGCAGATGTTCGCTCAAACACATTTGTATTTGTTCAACACCCACAGAGCCAACCTACACTGAGCAGACCTTAGTTACAGTTTCTGGGACAGAGCATGTTATCTAGCATGATCAACAATCTGAACAAGGCCAGTGCACTGCACTCAAACCCTCGGTCACAATGACTTGTGACTTCATGCTAGCACAGCTATTGACGTCCCCACCAAGTGTTCCGTCTACCCAATTTCTCTCACAAGGCCTGGGTCAATGCATAGTGTGGTTTTCAGGCACTTTCCAAAGGTGTCGCATGTTGGGATCATCCCCTCCAGAGTGATAACATCAGGAAGTCTCCTGACAAATCAACCGGGATGAGATTCGAACCCGGGTCTCATAGACAGAAAGCGAACATTTAACCACTCGGCCACACGCCCATATATATATATATATATATATATATATATATATATACATCAATTAAGATAAATCAAGCAATTATAGTGTGGAAACTGCAAAAAAGATAGAAAGTTTGTAAATTACTTGCAGGTAGAATCATACCTTGGCAGCCATTTTTAAAAAATTTAAAATTTGCCGTTTTCACAGTCTGAGCTAGATAGATTCTTTTGATGGAATTGTTGGTGTCTACAGAAATGTTTTGATGATTAAAAAAACATGCATCACTTAAAGACAATCATTTAATATTTGTGAAGTTTATTTTTCTTTTTTTGGATACAATTTTTTTTTTCTAACAAATGGTTGACTATAAAAAAACATCCTTACCATTTTAATACCCAGAGTCAACTCATCCTTATTTTATTAATATTCCATTAATAAGGAGGAAGTTCCACTCAGACAGCTTCTATGTCAGAACTGTCACTTTGTGGAACAGACTCCCAAGAGGTTGCTTCTACAATCACAACAATTTTAACCTCTCTAAGTCTAGTGTCAGCCATTATCTTTCCTACATATCCTCATAGTAGGCACTTCTTACTTCCTCCTTTTACAACTTTACTATAACCTTATTTAGTAACCCTGTGGGCCTCATATTGGGTGAACAAAAGTATAAAAAAATAGAAAGAATTTGCAATGACCTTTATGAAGACATCCCCTTTATCTTGTTTTGAGCTTGGGATCAAAGTATCGTATCTGTCCTCTCTTCTTAGTTTTGAAGTATTACTTTTTCTGGGGATTCCAACCCTGCAGCAGCAGCTTCTTCCTTGCACTCAAGTGGAAGAGTTTTTGGATGCCAATACCAGTGTGACAGTAGTCACAAGAACTGGAAAAATTTTGTCATTAGCCTATATGAGCACCCAACATTAAACTGGCCATGTGTCAAATACTACCACTAAAGAGTAGTGGGAAAATATAAGATAAGTCTATAAAATCAAATCCTAGTATCTATTCTCTTCCTGATTAAGCTATGAGAGCAGTTTAGTTGCAGAGATTCTAATCATGCAACACTAGCTCTCTCATTGCACTCAAGAAAGAGGGTTGGTAGATACCAGTGCCAGTGTAACAGTGATTATAAAAGCTGGATAAGTTTTGTTCTGGCCATTATCAATGCATAGTGGCAGTTATGGTCAGATCTCGGATTGAGGAATCAGAGAGCCGAGTTCTAATTCCAGTCAAATCCATTATATTCACTTACATGCTAATACCCTTGAGAAAGGTATGAATCCTCTTCTTCTCCCCCCAGCTATGGGTAAATAGCAAGACAGACTGGGTTCTATAGCCTTGGATGGCAACTGGTCTACTGCAGAAAGAAATGGTAACCTACTGTGGGAAAAAAAATCTGCCTCATCAGTCATGTATTGAAAGATACATGATCGCCTAAGCATGTATCACACATGGCACATAACTGACAGATATTTACCTAGATTTCCACTATAGATCTAAATAAATACCAATTTTCATGAAGGACTTTTGACATGGAGAGGGAAACTTACCTTCATCCCTAGCACAAATTATAACTGAAATATTACATTTTTTTGTCTTTTATATACAGTGATAAGTATAAGAAATAAGCAACATAGCTAAAAACTCAATTTGTTTTACAAAGATGCTGTCAGTGTCGGCCAATGTATTTTTCGAAGTAGTATCTGTAATCATTCAAAACTAGAATACAAAATATTGCATTCAAATTTGTCTAAGGGAGTTAAATATCTGAATACATGGTGATGCTGAAAAGACGACATGCAAAGGTTATAAACCACTTGATGCCCCCGCATCGTAAATGGTTTTATAGATTAAGATACAAAGCATCCATAATCCATGGATCTTTGTCAGCTAGTAGTGAAAGAACAGCATCTTTTTCATGAATTGAAGTCAAGTCAAGTCAAGTCAGGCACAGGCCTGGACAGGATATTTTATGGGAGATCAGCTGTTACCTGTGCATCATATGTTCCTTCTACATGCATTTATGTTGTCCATGGGAAGGACAAATGTCAGAATTCCTTTGCACTGGTGTCATCACAGGAGTTGCTAAAACAACATTGGATGCAATGTTAAACTGCTTTTTTGGACCCCAGATTTTACCCACAGGGTTTACTCCAGAAAACCTTTCCTGTGATTAAGGATGAAGGCCAGGGTGTATTATTAAATGGACTGATTTCCCAGATTAACAAGTTCCATCTACCTGAAAGATTAAGATATGCATGCAAATATGTTCACGCTTTCAGTCTGAATAGAGTTGATTTAAATTTCTTAATGGGAAGTGCAACTTTGGAGAAAAAGATTCAGATCATTGAAATGTCTTAAACAATATGGGAACCAGTAATATGGAGTCCTAGAGAAAAACAATGATGACAACAAATTATAATATGAGCTCTGGTAAAAAAATGATTATTGAGACATTAGGTTTTTAAGTCCCAAAAATTCATCCACTGATGGCCCAGTGGATAAAATCATTGGTTGAGATAATCCAGTGACTTGACTCAAGGAATTGTGTGTTCAATACCTGGCCACAGCAGAGGTGAACAAAAACTTGAAAAGTTGAGTTACTAAAAAGGGAAGATATCTGAAAGTGAGATATCTGGAAGAGGCATGACACATGGAACTAGAACAATCTATCCTGGTAGACAAAATAAAGGCTTCAGTTTAAACTTCCAATCACCTGAAGAAGGCCAGAGTGTACAATAGCTGAAACGTCGTGAATATGGCATCAAAGATGAGGACAACAGCCCAAACAATGTAAATAGTCACGATACCTCATCTCAGAAATATAGATAGTGATTGTATCAAATGTCAAAGCCATTTTTACAGCACTTTGAATATTTTGAAATGAAATTAATTTAACATACCAAGTTTTCAAAATTAAACTGACTTTACTCCCAATCCAGTTTTTCCCCTTCCTTCTGATGGAAAAAGTATAGAAAAATATAACAAACATTCACAGCATCTGATTATTTTGCTTTATAATTCTTTACTTGTAAATTTACTTTCATGATGGGTGGAAAAAATTTGAGTATTATTTGCAAACCTTCTGCAAATAACAACACCCATAACAATCTTTGGTGTCAATTCTTTTTTTAATTTCTCTTTGCTTATTTTTCCTTGCCAGACAAATGCGCCAAAGTCCGTTGTCCATTTGGATCAACATGTGAAGATGGCGATTGTGTTTGTCCCCAAGTGTGTGCCGCTGATTTTGAGCCGCTGTGTGCCAGCAACGGACAAATCTATACCAACGAGTGTGAGATGAAGAAAGATGCATGCCTGAAAAAAACAGAGTTATACATTGTAAACAATGGACCCTGTGATGAAATATCAGGATCAGGTTTAGGTGAGTAGATATACATGTGGTTTCTTTCTCTTTTTGTTTTTTTTAACCTTTTGCTCCCTTTTGTACATTGTTTACAGCACTGTGTAAATATCCTTCACTAGTGAATATGAAGGTTAAAATAATGATATTCTGAGGTCTTGTTATAATTATTTTGTTGTTGCTTTAATCATGAATTTATTTAATTGAATTTCAGTGAATTTTTGTCCATTTTCCTACTGCCATAATGTAGCTTCCCTGTACTTTTTCTATAAATGCTAATCGTAATTATTCAGATGAACCTTCCTCTTTCATAGTTGTTGTTTTTTATTCCCCTTCCCCCACAGACAAAAATTGCATATATGGGAATTAGTTAGGACTACATAGAAGTTTTGAGGTACTATGTTGGCTGTAGTAAGAATGGTAAGTAAGAATGTGTTGTTTCCGTGTAAGAAATACTGTGGTATGTTTTAGTCAGTAATTGTGACTAGCTAAGTTTAAGATAAAACAGATTGAATACTATCCTTCCCCCATCGTCCTTTTACCCTTGTACCACATTTTTGTATTTTCAAAATAAATATTATTTTCATCTAGGGTAACTAGACTTTGAATTTAAATGCTGGTGTAAAGTCTCATTATTTTACATCTGAAATGGCTAGATGTATCCTTAAGTTTTATTCTAAGTTTCAGCTTTTGTACTTCTCACTTGTAGAACTCTCTTTCAGCTTCTTGCTTCTCAGTTAACTTTGATCTTCAAAAATTTAAATGCAATATCAATCGTTGTCTTCTGTCTCCTTAACTCCTGTTCTTTTATTGTCCTCTCTCCTTAATAAATTTTTTTTCTTATATTCTTTCACACTCAGTAACCCCTGACATCTTAGTGTCTTTAATGCTTTGAAATGAATAAAAAATGTCCAGAAACTTATTGGTTTGGTACTAGTTATGATCTGGCTTATACACTATGTTATATTGTCTTGTAGTTCGTATATGTAGAATAAAGATATTAATTCAAAAGGTTTATAATATCTTTATTTAACCAACCCCTGTAGAAAGTCAAAATCTCTCAACAGACTGATATAATTTGAATTAATAAAGTTCTATAATGGCATTTATTAAAATAATTCTATATTGCGATGTGGCTGAATGCTTAGAACATTAGCATTCTATGAGAGCCAGGTTTGAATCTCATCTTGGTTGATTTGTTATTGTAAGTAACTGTATAGTGACTTTATTGTCACCCTGTATATATATATGTGTGTATGTGTGTGTGTATAACACTTGATACAGATACTATGCTCTGATCCTAAGCAGAAATACCAGAGAACAAAACTCTAATCCTCATCAAATTGCAATTATACAAGACTATAATTCTCAAAGAAGAAAACTCCATCATTTTTGATAGGTACTATACTAGTTCCTTGAATAATGATAACCTTTCAGCAAAGGACTTCCATCAACGTCAATCAGCAATTTCTTATGCATTTTATAGATAACCTGACTGACATATTCTTTATGGCTTCACTCTTACTTCTACCAGATTTCCAATCAAAGACATCTCTAAGCTAATTGACTATTGCTTCAATGAATCACTTAAAACCAAGACTTGCCAGTTTCTGAAGGACCATTCATGCTGGTGAAAGAAATTGTCAAAATCTTAGGATTACAAATGCAACTATTGCAACTAATTCAATTTAGAAAATTTTTCCAGATTATTTTTCCTCCACCTGCCAAGTGTCTCTTGGTTCGAGGTTCAATCCTGTGTAATCTAAATTAATGTTTACAAATCTTCCTCTGGTGCAAAGAACCCATTGCACTGACTCTGCTTCTTGCATACACTGTCTGTTTAAATGCATTTGGCCAATTTACTCTTGGTTGCTCTCTCTTCTTTTACAATGTTATTCCATTCAGTTATATTTCCTGACCATTTCTTGTCTACAGTTCCACATATTCAATGCAACCAGCTATTTGAGCCATTTAATGGTTTTCTTGACATCTGCACTCCCATAAAAGTGAATGTTTCTTTTGACATTGTATTTCTCGGCTCATTCTCTTTGACGTATCTGAGCAGAGGAAAAAATCTTCTTTCTATTGCTTTTGTTAATGTCTACATTTTACTGCCACACATTCTTTGCTGGCCACGTTCATTGACTGGGGAGTGTTATAGCATCCTAAAGTGCACATTAGTGATCACACATGAGATGATAGTGACATGCACATTGCAAGTGACATGTGTCAAGTGATTTAGTAAAGCCAGGGGACAGGTTGAAGGTGAACATGTAAATAAAGACTTTAGGAATTCAGAAAAAAAACAAACTTATTTGACAGTGTGCAAACATTATTTAAGAGTTGGTGATATCTAAACAAATTCAGAATCAAATCAGAAACATTTATATGTGATTAAAACTCTGTTTAGCACTACATGACCATTATAGAGCAGTCAGTGTGTACCATTAGCCATATTCATGGTCAAGATCCAAATCTGCAATAAAGAATTAAATATACGGATTTCAACTTAATATACTAGTTTGATATTCTATGACCTTTGGAGTCTGTCTATATTTCTGAGATGAGGTATTATGTACAGTATTTACATTAGTCGGACTATTGTCCTCATCTTTGTCGCCATATTTGTCACAACGTTTTGGCCGTTGTACGCTGCGGCCTTCTTCAGGTGGTTGGAATTTTGAACTGAACCCTTTATTTCGATCACCGGGGTAGACTGTTCTAGTTCCACGTGCCATGTTTGATGGATGTCAGTTATCAGTTATCTCACGCTAATTTTCCCTCAGAGTGTGAGTTCAATACCCGGTTAAGGCAGTGGAGAACTTTCAGAGGGAAAATTAGCAGGAGATAACTGATAACTGACTTCCATCAAACATGGCACATGGAACTAGAACAGTCTACCCCAGTGATCGAAATAAAGGGTTCAGTTCGAAATTCCAACCACCTGAAGAAGGCCGGAGTGTACAAGGGCCGAAACGTTGTGACAAATATGGCGACAAAGATGAGGACAATAGTCCGACTAATGTAAATACTGTCTATGACCTTTATATAGCATATTTCTTCTTTATATACCATGTCCCCTAAGGACATTGGCGATCATGGCTCTCCACAATTTCCTGTTCTTTGTAGCTTTTATCTTTTTGTCATTTTTCCTAAACTTTGTCCCACCATCCATTTATTCAAGCTCACTATGTTATGCATTGTCTTCTTCTGTCTCTCTTGCCTTCAATCTGTCCTGTGAGTATCAAATATTCCAAGCCCTTTTTCATATGTACCCTTGAAGTTTCAACTGTTTTTTTTATGTTAAGTATGTTTGCTTTTTGTTTCCATTTTCTCTAAAACTTCATTGTTGCTCACATATTCATCCCATGTTATCTTCAGCATCCTTATGCTGTTGGTTGCATCAAATCTCTTCATGTTTGAGGAGGTATACAATAACACTATATTTATTCACTTCTTGTTTCATCAGAAATGGCAATCAGATGTTTTTTTCTTACCTCTTAAGTCTTTTGAGGTATAGACATAGAATCCTTTTATTATACTGGCTTTTAAAAAAAATCTTTTTTATCTTCTCTTTCTTAATAAACTTGTTGATACTGGTCTTCAATATGATTAACGGACTAAAAAAGGCTGTCAAGATTTATGCATAAAGAGAACGCACCAATATAAAACATTCACTCACTCATTCTTTCTTTCATTCATTCATTCATTTCATTCTTGCTGCATCAGACATGGCAGTCAGTTCTTTCATTTCTTTTTTTCTTTTTCAATTCTTGCCTCCAAAATCTTTAGAGGTGCAGAATCCATACTTGTCATCAATGTGTTTAGCGGCACAAAATCCATTCTTATTAGCTTTAAAATTACCTGAATTATCATAAATTAAAAAACAAATTTTCTGTTTCTATTCTGACATTCTTGTTAAATCAACATGATTGATTCCTTCATTCAATGTTATTTCTTTTTGATTTTGATTTTTAATTATCCTTGTGTTTTTTCTTTTTGTATTTTGGGGTTTCATAATTAGTTGATTCTTCACTTCAATTCCCATTCCTTTTTTTTTGTTCAGTTCTTTGACTGCGAGTTTTTTTTCCTACAACGCCTATTCTGTCTTATGACGAGCCTTATTTTCTATATTGCAAAGTTCATCAGTCGTGCTAATCTAGTTTTTCATGGGTGAATATATTTCACAGATGTTATTTTCTGATAAGAAATGGTAAAACCTTGTCAAGGTACCAAAATCAAGGAAAATTACCTCAACCTTCAAAGATAATCAGTTTTCCTCTTTTTGTCTTCTATTAATACAATCCTTATTGATAATAAAAAATAAGCATCAATCACTATTTCAGTTCAGAAGCAGAACAAATTTAATCCTTTTCTGTGTTTGCTGAATGATTATTACAACTTGACAGTTAGAAATTCGTCAATCTGCTCTCCATGGGAAACTGATTTTCCACAATGGTTGATTTTTTTTTAAGGATTTGACATGACCAGAAATTTGCCTGCCACAAAAAGAATTGTTTTATGAAACAAATGATTTTTAGGAAATTTTCAGTGTTTCAAGGGCTCATATTTTACAGCCTGTTACCCAAAGATATCTGTCCTCCTCTATAGCAGCGAATCCTGGACAATTTCATCAAAGATGAAGAAGAGACATGAAACAACAGAAATGTGGTTCTATAGAAAGATGCCAATGGGAGCAACGATGAGGTTTTGGAGAAAATGGAAACAAAAAGGAAATTTATACTTAACATTAGGAAGAGGCAGTTGAAATTTCTGTGGCATGTAATGAGGAAGAAAGGCTTGGAAAATCTGATACTCACAAGACAGATTAAGGGAAAGAATGACAGAGGGAAGCAGTACGTAACATACTTGATGCGCTTGAACAAATGGATGGAGGAAGAGGGTTTGGGAGAAATAACAAAAAGACAAAACTTATTAAGAGCTACAAGGGACAGAAAGATGTGGAGGGCCATGATCGCTTTTGTCCTGAAGGAACACAGCACATGAAAGAAGATGACCCAAAGAAATAAAGAGAAATTACAACGTAAATATTAAATTTTGGTTCCTTAAATTTTGATGTTTAATCTGATAATTGATAAAAATTTTGAATTTTAATCCATCTTTGATAAACATAACAGGTTGAATAAAATCTAAGCTAAAACAAAAATCCTCATTGATAATAAAATCAAATCAGGCAACAAAAGAAACAAATTATTTCCTCTGTTCGATAATATTTACATGCATATGTCTTATCGAAAATGTAACACCTATTATGGGACAGAGATAGTATGATTTTACATTAATTGTCCCAAAATAGTTGTTACATTTGCATACACATTTCATACACTAAATGTACAAGGAAAATAGGATAGTGGTAGTACTATTTCATTATCTGTTGGGGCATGCCTACAGGCGATAATAGGTATGTCCCCATTCACATAAATGCAGTAGTAAATACTGTATTATGTTCTATAGTTGGAGATTCATTGTGGAATTCACTTGACTCACTGCTAGCAGATGACTACTTCTTCTATAACACCACTGGCGAATCTTATATGTGTTGTTCTTGTCCTAAGTATTATCATTCATTACTAACCTTCATTTAATTATTCTATTCAGTAACCTTCCTAGGTTACAACATTATCAATTTCTAATAATAATTGTTACATTTCGCTACACATTTCATACACTAAATGTACAAGTATTATGGGACAGAGGTCATACTATTTTATTATCAGTGTCCCATAATAATTGTTACATTTCCATACACATTTCATAAACTAAATGTACAAATATTATGGGACATACTATTTTATTATCAGTGTCCCATAATAATTGTTACATTTCCAAACACATTTCATACACTAAATGTACAAGTATTATGGGACAGAGGTCATACTATTTTATTATCAGTGTCCCATAATAATTGTTACATTTCCATACACATTTCATACACTAAATGTACAAATATTATGGGACATACTATTTTATTATCAGTGTCCCATAATAATTGTTACATTACCCTACACATTTCATACACTAAATGTACAAGTATTATGGGACAGAGGTCATACTATTTTATTATCAGTGTCCCATAATAATTGTTACATTTCCATACACATTTCATATACTAAATGTACAAATATTATGGGACATACTATTTTATTATCAGTGTCCCATAATAATTGTTACATTTCCATACACATTTCATACACTAAATGTACAAGTATTATGGGACAGAGGTCATACTATTTTATTATCAGTGTCCCATAATAATTGTTACATTTCCATACACATTTCATACACTAAATGTACAAGTATTATGGGACAGAGGTCATACTATTTTATTATCAGTGTCCCATAATAATTGTTACATTTCCATACACATTTCATACACTAAATGTACAAGTATTATGGGACAGAGGTCATACTATTTTATTATCAGTGTCCCATAATAATTGTTACATTACCCTACACATTTCATACACTAAATGTACAAGTATTATGGGACAGAGGTCATACTATTTTATTATCAGTGTCCCATAATAATTGTTACATTTCCATACACATTTCATATACTAAATGTACAAATATTATGGGACATACTATTTTATTATCAGTGTCCCATAATAATTGTTACATTTCCATACACATTTCATACACTAAATGTACAAGTATTATGGGACAGAGGTCATACTATTTTATTATCAGTGTCCCATAATAATTGTTACATTTCCAAACACATTTCATACACTAAATGTACAAGTATTATGGGACAGAGGTCATACTATTTTATTATCAGTGTCCCATAATAATTGTTACATTTCCATACACATTTCATACACTAAATGTACAAATATTATGGGACATACTATTTTATTATCAGTGTCCCATAATAATTGTTACATTACCCTACACATTTCATACACTAAATGTACAAGTATTATGGGACAGAGGTCATACTATTTTATTATCAGTGTCCCATAATAATTGTTACATTTCCATACACATTTCATATACTAAATGTACAAATATTATGGGACATACTATTTTATTATCAGTGTCCCATAATAATTGTTACATTTCCATACACATTTCATACACTAAATGTACAAGTATTATGGGACAGAGGTCATACTATTTTATTATCAGTGTCCCATAATAATTGTTACATTTCCATACACATTTCATACACTAAATGTACAAATATTATGGGACATACTATTTTATTATCAGTGTCCCATAATAATTGTTACATTACCCTACACATTTCATACACTAAATGTACAAGTATTATGGGACAGAGGTCATACTATTTTATTATCAGTGTCCCATAATAATTGTTACATTTCCATACACATTTCATATACTAAATGTACAAATATTATGGGACATACTATTTTATTATCAGTGTCCCATAATAATTGTTACATTTCCATACACATTTCATACACTAAATGTACAAGTATTATGGGACAGAGGTCATACTATTTTATTATCAGTGTCCCATAATAATTGTTACATTTCCATACACATTTCATATACTAAATGTACAAATATTATGGGACAGTTGTAGTACTATTTTATTATCAATGTCCAATAATAATTGTTACATTTCCATACACATTTCATACATTGTACATTTATATTTCATATAAATGTACAAGTATTATGGACAGCAATACAAGTCACAAGCAGATATTATTTAGACATTACAATCACTCCTATTTACAGAGGGAATCTCAATGTGCTTTGCTGATGACAGAAAAAAAAAATCTCTGAAAAAAGATGAGGCACAAATTGAATTATTACTGAGGTGTTCTTCTACCACATACCCGGATGCAATGATCAGCATATGTAAATTGTCAAAGTGCCATCCATGAAAATTAGCCTGCACATGGTCATTTCTCATTTCCAGCCTCATTTCTGTTTGCTTTCATTATTCTGGAAAGTGACCTGTCTCTTTTGTTCAAGACCTTACATTTGATTAAGACCATAGAATGGATCTGTCAAAATGTTGTCTTTATAATAAAAGCTAAACAGAGAATGATTTTAATAGTTGGAATAACTCTTGAATTATAAACAGTATCTGATGAAGATATTAGTTAATTCATTGACTAACATATTTCTTATTAGATAACATGATCCAATAATTTTGGCAATGGTCATCAGGATATTCTTTTTCTTTTTATGTGCCATGTCCTTTCAGGACGCAGGGGATCATGGCTCTCCACCTCCCTCTATCCCTTGCAGCTCTCAACAAGTTCCTTCCCTTTGCTTCCTCCCTCAGACCATATTCTGTCATCCACTTGCTTAAGGCTGCTAGGTATGTCTTGTGTTGTTTTCCCTTGTCTCTCTTTCCCTCTATTCGACCTGTGAGTATCAGATTCTCCAGGCTCTCCTTCCTCATTACGTGACCCAGGAACTTCAGCTGCCTCTTCCTTATGTTAAGCATAAGCCTCCTCCTTGTTCGCATCCTCTCTAAAACCTCATTGTTGCTCACCTGCTCGGTCCATGATATCCTTAGCATCCTGCTGTAGAACCACATCTTCATCACCTCGAGTCTCTTCTTCATCAGTGAGGAAATCGTCCAACAGATGTCACATAACAGCTCAGTATTCTTTTCTTTGTTACCAAAGAAATCCTCCTGTCAGCTCTTGGAATGCGTTCTTGGCCATCCCAATATGTCTATGGATGTCAGTGTTGCATTTACCATTCTCTGTCAAAACACTTCCCAGATATTTAAAATTCTGCATCTGCTTCATTCTTGTGTTCCCGACCTGCAAATCGCATTTCCGACTCATTCTCTTACTGATGTTAGTCATATGCCAGTAACCTCTATGCAAAGGCTGACCTAAATCCAACCATTTTTCGTTATTTATTTTTAGCATATATTTATATGCTTATTCTTATGTGGCAAAAATACATCACATATGCAACACACACTGGCTAGAAACCCTATTGTGAAGTTTGTGGATCTGCATTTTCCCTCAAGTCACATTTAGTGCCACATATGCATACACACACTGGAGAGAAACCCTATTCTTGTGATGTTTGTGGATTATATGAAGTTCTGAATATTCAATTTTTATTTTTTATTTTTTTATTAATTTTTCTGTTTTTTTTTTTCACATTTTTATTTAAATTTAAAATATAATTTAAAATGAAGAAAATTGTTAAAAAAACATTTACTTGATTTCTTTTGTTAAAGACAGATGATTTGTATTCTTTGATGATGTAAATAATTTTCTTTTTCTTCTTTAGTTGATGGTTCTGGAAGTGGGTCCATTTGTGATGAAACCTCATGCAAATTTGGTGGAACCTGTGAGCTGTCAGAAGGTAGCACTTACCGCTGCACATGCAAGAATAGTTGTGATGCCATTAGGTATGTTGCATTTACTGTTTGTATAATCCTTCTCAGATGTTTACTTTCACATCTTTCATTTTTAATCATTGAAATTAATGATGGTATCTTTGCTAAAAGAGGATGCACATTCATTCAACTCCTGTAAGATTTTCTAAAATGTTCAGCCTAGGAGATGATATAAAATGCAGTTCAAAATAAATGGAACATCTACTGAAATATGGGTATCTACTAAAAATAACATTTAAAGTGATACATATATATATATATATATAATATTTTCTGTTTATAAATATATTAATTTTCTGTTAGAGGAGCACATTTTCTACAAAATTTCTCAAGCAATCAGGACAGTAAATGTAATTCATACTGTTTATTTAAAAAAATTAAGCATTTACTTAAATAAACTGTATCTATTAAAATAACGGATAAACAGAAAATATATTAAATAATTGTTGGACTTAATTCATTTTATATATATATATATATATATATATATATATATATATATATTAAAATAATGAGAAAGAACAGTAAGATTTATAATCCGGTGTTCTTAGCAATTATTTCTATTTTTAAAAAATAGTGCTCAATACAAACAATAGGGGCATAATATTATAATTTTCTTTTTTTTCTTTTCTTTTACAAATAGGATGGAATCATATTTTTAAAAAGAAAATAAATATAAAATTATATCTATCTATCTATCTATCTATCTATCTATCTATCTATCTATATATATATATATATATATATATATATATATATATATATATACACATACATATGCACACATAAATTTATATATATGTATCTATTGCATTTAGAACTCTCTTCCAGACTCTTACTTTTCAATCAACTTTGATCTTCAATAATTTTAATGCAGTGTCAATCATTATCTTAAGTCTTCTTAATTGCTATTGTTTTATTTTTCTTTCTTCTTCATAATTCTTTTTCTCATATTCCTTCACACTCAGTAATGCCTTGCATCTTTGTGGCTTTATTGCCTTGCTTGGGTGAAATGATATAAAAAAAATGCTTATGTTGATGTAAACTACACATGTGCATGAAGGAGGAGGGAATGCTGACATTTTAAGCATTTAAATTTACAGTTTTCTTGTATGTGTTTGGGTATAAAGTCTAGCTAATTTCATATAGTTTCTTTTGAATTTTGCTTGTAGATTTATCACTTTTGTTATATATATATATATATATATATATATATATATATATATATATATATAAGAATGTGGTAGTCCGTTTATGCTTGAATGCAAGCTTCCGGACATGTGTGTTGTGTGTTGGCTCAACTATATATGCTGCTCACTGGTGCATTATGGGTAGCAAAGTCTCTTGTATTATTCTAACAATTATGGGTAATGGTTATATTTCAAATTATTCTAGAGGATATTGAGTAGAAATAATTGTTGATCTGAGTGTAGTTATTTGTACCTATTGTATAGTGTTGTTTCTTAACTTTTTACTCATTATTTACTATTGATTTCTTGTTGATTATTATTATTATTTTTATTGTATTAATACAGTAGACTTTGCTAGCCATAATGTGCTATTGACCATCATATATAAATAGTCAAGCTGAAACCCATGGGTTGAAGATTGTGTTCAAGCATGAAACAGGCTGTTGCTGCTTGGTGTTAATCTCAGTGTACTCTTTTATATTTACAAATGCTCTCTCCCTGATACTAAGTATTTTTACCCATAAATAAAGCATACCTTAAAGCTATATACATATATATATATATATATATATATATATATATATATATATATATATATATATAACACATACACAAACACGCACACACATATATATATATATTTAAGCATGTTTCTTTTGTGATGTCAGTGAACACCTGTTGTCACTTTCGTGATGGCAATACTCATCAATTTCGTAAATCTCGTTGTAGTAGAGACTTTGTAATTGCAGATACAACTATAGTATGCTGTTGAACAATGCTGGTGTCAGATGCTTTTGAATATCACTACATTAATAGTACTTGCTCGATAAGTAACCCATATAGTAATCCGAATAGAGAAATAGTATAGTGAATAGAGTAGAGAATAGCGGTCCGTATTGTAATAGAGGACAGAGTAGAATGCAGAAAATTAGTCATCAGTTACTTCCTACACATATGCATTTTCTCTATGGTCACGTGGTCTACTTAATTCAATAATGGGATCCGCCATGTTTGCTCACTGGTGATCTATGTTCAAACTCAAGTGTCGGCGGCAACACTTTATTCCTATATATATGTTTCATTGAATAATATAGACATATTATGTCTATTTATTTTTATAATAATCCTTTCTGGTTCTCTAATTAGCTTCTTGATGTTAAGTTGAAATTCTTCAAGGAAGGCAACATATTTGTTTGTTAACCCAAGTACTTTTGATCTCCTCTGGGATCATACTCAAAGACAAACTTAACATAACTGTAATTATTGTAAGGGTGATTATTGTAAGCACACTGTGTTATAATTATTTTAAACTTAACCATTGTGGTTACGATGTTTTGTAAACAAGCATTCACAATGCAAGGGAGTTAACCAGAGATGGTAAAATTTAACATGGTGTTAAATGTTACTTAATTCAAATACTTTTTAAAACATTACTACTACACTCATAATAAATTATGTTCAGTGTTGATTGGTTGATTTTGATATAGAAGGCCTTGAGAATTTGAAGTTTGTGTTTATTATTTTCATGGTGTAGTTAACATTTGGAAATAAAATCTGATGATCCGCTGTCCTTTAAAATGGCTGTGGTGAAATAATTTATTATATGGAACCTTAAAGTGGTCTGTTTTTATTTAAATTATTAGCTCTGATTTACATTGAGCTCTCTGGATTTTATCCTCCTTGAGTCTACCCATACGGATTACCTAGTTTTTCGTAAACTAAATATATATATATATATATATATATATATATATATATACACATTTACAGTATTTAAATTGTTCTTACTGTTGTCCTCATCTTTAGTGCCATATTCCTGATGTTTTGGCCTCTATAATTATTTGATATATAAGCATTAATGTCTACCCAATAACCAGAGAAATAATACAATAGACATCGCTACCCATAATGTAATGCATCATTGACCAACAACATATATAAATAGGCAAGCCAACACACATGGCCTGATGATTGCATTCAAGCACTGAACCACTCAGTGTTGACCTCAGCATCTACTTTTATATTTACATACACTCTGTCCCTTATATTGAGCACTTTCACCCCTAAATAGTGCATACCTTAAAACAATATTTTTATCATATATATATATATATATATATATATATATATATATATATATATATATATCTGAATTGTTGCCTGATAAATAAAAATATAGGGGAAAATGATATCAAATACAGAATTTATAAAAATGCAAAACTTGCATGTGTCAATGCTGGAACTATAAACCATCAAAGGAGAGAAACTTGAGAAAGGGGATGGAATATGTCTTTTTCTGTATCTGCATAAGTTGTTAATTTATTCTGACATTGAATTGACACAAAGAGTGCAGAAATTAATATGCTGAGATCGTTAGCTATTCGAAGGGTTGGAGAGAGATCGTCAGTAGCTGCTATAAAGCCTGAGGATTTGGCTACTAAAGATTTCATATTTTGGGATTGTTTTTTTCCCTTTTCCATTGCCAGAAAGAAACAAAAATAACAAGCAAAAAAAAGTTGGAAGTTCACATTCTACTCCATGTATTCAGTATTTGAAATCTTTTATTTCTGACATGAATAAGGGGCTGAAATGTGTCAGGTTTGGTTTTATGTCTGCAAGGTCATGACATGCATGCAAATTTAGGCTCAGCCTAAATTTGATTGATTGATCCTTTTGAGCTATAAAAAGGCAGAGAGACAAAAGTTAAAGGCCTGTGAATTGTAATGAAAATAAGAAAATAAAAAATTCATATATATATATATATATATATATATATATATATATACATATGTTCAATTGAATAATATAGACATATTGTGTCTACTTATCAATTGATCCTTTCCAGTTGTTTAATTAGTTTCAAGATGAAAGTCATTATGGTAGGCACTGTAGTTTTTTTTACCCAAGTACTTTTGACCTTTTCTAAGATAAACTTCAGGGGTAAATTACCAAGACAAACTTCTTGTAACCATGATAAAATCTGCATTCTCTTAGGATACGGATTTTTAAAAACGACTGTGAATGACTTTATCGCAGTTACAATAAATTTGTCTTTGTAATTTACACCAGAAGATGATCTTAGAAAATGTCAAAAGTATTTGGGTTAAAAAAAACCTGTGGCACTTTCCATGATTAATGTCAATGTGCAATATTATATATACTAGGTGTATCAGCAATTTTTTCCAATTGTTAGATTAAGCTACAAACCATTGTATCTTAGAAATGATTAAAGATATCTGACTGGAATTCTCTGATGTTTTTATAACACTACTGGACTCTACTTTGAGCAATAAGAATGTATAATTACTCTCCAAGCTTAATAGAAGAATCATGATGAAATCAATCATAAATGAAAATGACATGTTCATCATTAATTAATCATAGCTAAGGATCAGAAGCTCATGAAAGACTGAAATAAAGTTCAAATACATACATACATACATACATACATATATATATATATATATATATATATATATATATATATATATATATATATATATATTATTCCACAATCATTTTCCAACTTATTCAAGATGATATTTGTCTTCTATAACCATCTAACTTTCTGTCACATGTTTCATCAACGATTTCATTTTTGTCTTTTTTCACTGCTCTTTCAACTGTCATAGCTGAAACTCTTCTTTCATGTGTCAAACTACTTATAGGTTGAGTTGGATCTTTTCTAATTGATCGCTTTTGCTCTTAGTTGGAATGATGATCCCTCTTCCTGACCCAGTTTTACTCTCTACTGTTCCCTATTTTATAAGTTTATTCACCATTCTCTTGATGGTTCCTGAATGGTCTTTGAATATGGAAGCCAGAGTATGAATATTGGTACCATTACTGAAGGCCGGAAAGATTTTTTTTTCCTCTAACCATTACTCAGTTGAGAAGACAGTGTGTCTGACACAAAACGATTTTAACCAGTTTTAGCTGAATATCTAAAAGGGTTTTTCAGTGAATGCTATGACAAATGTTGTGAAGATGGCTAAACAAATTATCTGAAATCCTGGAAATAGAAATTCAATTAGTTTAATGTTTTTTTTTTAGATATTAAAGATTTTGTCAGGTGGACAATTATGGTGTTACACCTGTTATTTATGTTCATATATATATATATATATATATATATATATATATATATATATATATATACACACACACTTGCATGTAGGAGTATTTGTATATTTATGCTTTAAATTCAGTTATCTTTTCATGTCGAAATAGGATCTGAAAAAGCTGGATTCCAAACTGAAGAAGCTTACAAAAATCTACCCACTTATATACAGAAACATGCAGAATGAGTTAGGGCTTCACATTTCAATAAGGATATTTCTCTCATTGCTATCACTGTATAATGTTTAAACCCTGAAAAAAAATGTTAGCTGTGAAAGAAAAGAAAAATCTATTCAACAGACTGCATTTATTAGTGAGGCAAAAAGGATCAAACACAAAATCCATATTCCTGATAAAAAAAGTAATCAGAAAATTTGCAAAATCAATATTAGAGAAGGATTCTTTTCTCTCCTAAGAAAAATGTGCAAATGAAGCTGTTTCATAAGAAACCTTCTAATCCAGAATGAACTATCATTTTTTGCTGTTGCCCTTTGAATCCTTACTTTTTCTCAAAACCCAAAAGTGTCAGATGAGTGCAAAGTGTTTAAATTGAAAAATTTCCTTTTAATCAAACAACACATTTTTATTAAATGCATCTACTGATGTGCCCATCTTCAACACTACTCTAATACAAGAACACACACTCCTTGTCAACTAACAGAAAATAAAACACAACTAATGTCTGGGTAAAAAATACTGTTACCTCAAAATAGCAGCTAATATTTGTGCGCATGTAGACACACAAAAACACACAGCGTGCAATGGGTAAACTGTGGCCATTTTATATTATTAATTTTGCGCATGTACATTGTTTTTCATTTTGTCAACAGTACAGTAAAGTAGATCAGTTGGGCACTGTCTGTGAGAAAAAGAACAACATGACGCAATTCACTCTGGCAGAAATTTGTAAACAGCATGTTGTACTGCTTCGTATTCACATCAGAATCTCCAATCTGAACATTTCCAAGTGTTTGGGTGTCAATCTGAGCACAGTTCAGGGGATTCAGAAAAGGTTGGAAGAGTCTAATGGTGATTACAAAAGTGTTTGGAGTGATCACTACTGATGGACACGTTTTATCTCCATTCATCTTCCCATGGAAGTCTACATCAAGTGCCTTGAGGAGGTAGTGCTGCTCTGGGTCAAAAGGGTGACTGCTGGAAGACCCTATGTCTGACAACAGGACTCTGCACCATGCCACACAAGTAGGAAAACCCAGTCATTACTGTCAGACAATTTATACAACCATTATACGTTACACCCCCATACATCTTCCCACAGAAGCTTACATCAGTTGTCTTGAGGAGGTAGTGCAGCCATGGGCCAAAAGAGTGACTACTGGAAGAACCTATGTCTGGCAAAAGGACTCTGCACCATGCCTAACAAACAGGAGAACCCAGTCATGGCTGTCAGACAATTTTTGCAACCACATCACCCCTTACATTTGGCCACCTAACTTCCCAGACTCCAACCCCTTTAATTATTATGTGTGAAGAGTAGTTGAGCGAGAGATCAACAAAACTCCTTGTAACACCAAAGGTGATCTGAAGGCAAGTACTATTCACCAACTTAAACAAGGAAACCATCAAGAAGAGTTGCAAGAGATTCCAAAGTCACCTGGAGGCAGTGATTGAAGTTGGCAATTTTATTGAATAAATTTACTTTTTAGTATTTTAAGATATTTTTGTGTAATTTTGGTAAATATATCTGTTAAAATGAGATATCAATGTTGTTTTCATTTTTGCATAATTTAGTCAACAATTTATCCATTGCACACTGTATATAACAGATTAAGCATTAACTGATTTTATTTTATCCCCACATATTTTTATTACTTCAAAATTTATATTTAGTAGGCACTCATATTTGAGTAGATGCTCCATTTTTTAAAGAGAGTTTCTTTTGTTTGAAGTTATATGGAGGGAGGGAAAATGTATGACAAAGTGGAAAATCTTTTTCCACTTTGTCATACATCTTTCATACAAAACTTTCATTGCTATATAAAAATTCATATATAGTTATCCCATATATATATATATATATATATATGTGTGTGTGTGTGTGTGCGTATGCGTGTGTGTGTGTGAGAGAGAGAGAGATAAAGATCAAATATAAATCAGAATACAATCAAATTAGATAACGAACAAATATGAAACATTAATGAATCTGACATGTTTTACTTTTATTAAAACTTCATCAGAGACTGTGATAAGACAGACACATTACCATCTACTGCTCACTTAGATATACTAAAATCTTCACAAAGTTACATACGTATAGAATTATCTATGGTTTTAATGCACGTGATACATGACTGACCAATGATAATTGATCCAAACAAATTGAGTATAACAATGTCTATTTGTCTATTTTCTCTTATCTTATATGATTTGAACTGGTGACCCTGAGTCTTGTTTCGTTAGAAGATATATATATATATAAATGTTATTTCAGTAAATTCATTAAATAAGCTCCGTTGTGTTTTATGTGAACATGATTTTCCACAAATAAAATAAAATAGTTGGTTATGCATTTGCTTTAAACAGAAAAGGTCAATGTAGATTTCCTGCTGGAACCAATGACTTTTACTGCTGATTTTCAAGGCACTCAACCTCTTCTCATGAGAAAATTTCATGTGACACAGTATATGTCCCATTCTGCTTACATGGTCATTAGATGTTGGCAGACAAAAATCCGTGGCAGTATCAATTCATCTGTACACCTTAAGCATTCATTTCTACAGATGTCAGTTTGCTGATCTGGCAGATGTGTGGCACTTCCTGTACAGATAATATCAGCAAGATACAAACATTTATTTAGACTTTGAGTGACAAAATAAAATAAAATAACATTCGGTGCTTGTGTTAATTTTATTCTTTGTAAATCAAATATGTTCTTGAACTTCTAATCCAGCAGTTTCTTTTCTCACACTTCCCACCTGTGGAACTCCCTTCTGTTTACTTGCTTCCCTACCACCTACAATCTTAAAAAATTTAAATGCAATGTAAATCATCATCATTTATCTTCTTGTATCCCATTCATCTTTTGTCTTTTCCTCAATCCTCCCTATACTCATTCACTTTCAATCCCTGTAACCCCACCTCTGCATACTAGTGGCATTCTTGCCTTGCATGCGGTGAAATGATAAAAATAAAAATATAAGTGACTTTGAATTTTGTCAGACATTTTGTTAAAAGAAAAGATTATTACTTGATTCTAATGCTACCCTTCTGCCCCTTATGACTGCCATTTTATAACCTGCCCTTTTTTCAACACCACTTGGATCTTTGTACTACTACTTGGTAGGAGTGGAGGGTTAACAATTTTTTGGAATCCCAGACAATGAAAGTATACTGATACAAAGACCTTTTTGAAGTTAGATACCAATTTAAAAAAAAAAATCATATTATGAAAATTTATTCTGAATTTTTATCTTTAAGTTTTTTGTTTTTTTTTCATTTCACAGAAAAATGCACTTAAGCCCTTTTAGTATCACACAGACGATGTGTGGATGATACCTTTTTTTCTGCAGTCGGTCACAGCTTGCATCCTCAAGAGACTAAATTGAAAATATCAACTAACATACCTTTTATAACAGTGCAACTTTTTTTCAGTCCATTATTCCATGTCTATCAAATTTGATGACATTAACTTTCACTTTAAGGTGTCCCGATAAGTAGAATTCAAAAGGTGTTAAATCTAGTGAATTCAGCGACAATTCAACACTGCTTCTTTGTTCAGCCCATCAGACTGTAATTGTACAAATGTATTGGGTCTAATGGCATTAATGCTGTCTTTAAATTATCCTCATAAAAATAAATGAAGAGGTATAAATCTGGTTGATGTGATGGGCATTCAAAACCTTTTCTGTGTCCAATTCATCTTCTTTGAAATGCTTCATTATGATGAAAACTGACATCACAGTGATAATGGGGAAATGTTTCCTCTTGTAAATAAAACTGCCCTTTTCCATCAAACAGCCAAAGAACTTTAGGAAGTATTCATCTTAAAAGCATGCATGTTAACATTTTATATCTCTATTAGCAAATGTCTCGGTCAAGAAGATTGCAACCAAATATTTCAAAGCAAAAATCAGTTGCCTTCAAACCTTTAACCTCTTCAACTCAGTGAAATTTACTTGATATAGAATCTGTCTTCACCTTTGCTGGGTGTGGGGGTTGTTAAGCATTTCTTGTTCATAAATGTGAGAGAGAATTACATATTGCAACATTTGTAACAATTTGTCATCATAGTTTTGGGATCTCACTTTCGTCTTGCCCAATTTCTTGACTGCTTATTAAATTCTTGATGCAGTGATGCACATGAGATGAAATGCCTTGGGAAATCAGATTCCATTTAGTGAAAGTCCAGATTAAATAATCTTCTCAAAAGCAGACCGACACCGCAGGGACTTGGCAAAATAATTGCAAACTTTGGAACACTGTTTATTCCACAGAGATTTTCTCAGAAATTTTTACCTCCCGTTACTAAATCCAAATTAATATTTGTTCAATAGAACTTGGTGGTTATATCAGTGGCTATTTCAAGTTATAATTCATTCTTAATATTCCATTTTTATTTCCATTGTTACATAATGTTTATATATATATATATATATATATATATATATATATATATATATATATATATATATATTTTCCAAAGGTTGTCATAGAAGGTAACAAGCTCCCACAGTCTATTAAATGTTCCCATAGCATGTATCTCAAATAGATTGAGAACCAAGTCAATCTCCAAGCTGGAGAAGGGTGAAGATAGACCACTGGCATGTCATAACCTGTTATTTTGGGGGCACTTCGACATGGCGTAATGCTTAGCTTGTCTCACTAAATCAGTTACAACTGAGTAGTGAGTTTGATCCTCACTTGGTGCTCCCTACATACAGTCTTGTGCTACATCTAAGCTTAGTAAATTACTATATTTTAAATACTTTGATGTGGTTTTATGGTTAACAAGCTTGTCTTGCTAGATCAATTACAACTGAGTAGTGAGTTCGATCTTCACTGAGTGCTCCATACTTTCAGTCTTATGCCACATCTAAGCTATGCTTAGCAAATTAACATAACTAGCTGTTTTGGATAGATGGCACCCATCAACACAGAAAGGCAGTTCATCTAAGGCAGAGATCAGCAACCTTTTGGAGAGAGCAGGCCAGACAGCTATGTAGTGTCTTCTTGGAGGAGGACCATGATATCAAATGTACTATAATACATTGTCTCAACCTCAGACAGCTCCATCCAGAAGACTGGCTTAGTCTGGAGTTTTAAAGAAAAAGCAATGATGTTAATATTATATTATTTAAACAAGGTTCCTTATTTTACTGCAGGAATAACAGGATAACAACGCAATCAACAAAAAATGCAATTTCGTTACTACAAACGAAATGCAGTTAGAAATGATGAATTATTTAATGAGACACTTGTTTCTGCTTATTGTTCAATAACTTCTCCACATTAGGTGAAATATTTGTTGATGACAGGGCGGTAAAATCTCATCAAGGTGGTCGTCATCCAACATTGTTCTTAAATGTGTTTTAGTATATTTCATTTTTGAAATAAATTTATACCATTATTTTCACATTATTGAGTAGGCTTTATATTTTCCACTTTGCAAAACATATTTCTTATAGAAGTAAGCAGTGGATTCAGAATCAAATTTTGATTCCAAAAAATTGTCACATTCCAAGTTGGTTAACTCCAACTGATATTTTTCTGTCGCTTGCTCCACAAATTGATTAGATAATTAGTGTCTAGGTGTTAAGTTGGCAGGCCAAACAAAAATCCTTTACAGGCAGGATGTGGGCTGGGGGTTGCTGATCCCTGACCTAAGAAAAATCCTGATTTGAAACCTTTGCTACCTTGTGGTCATATCCAAATATGGAACAGGTTATGCAAGTAAATTGAAACAGAAAATCTGGAATGGAGTTCTGAAGGTGGTTGGCTGTCAACACTGCTAACTTTCTGGCAATTCTTTCACCCAATCTGGCTGCAAATATAATGCTCAGTAATCCTTTGTATCTTGCTGATATGGCTGAGAAGAGGGCCATGAGGTCTGGACAGTGCACAACCTTTATATACCATCACCCTGGCCTGCACCTTGGAGAGGCCTCTCCAGTCTCAATACCAAAGGATTTTTTTGACTAAACAGGTTACAACAAGAAAAATGGATGCCTATTAACACTACCATATTCCCATCATACAGAATAACCTTCTTTAAAAATTTCTGGTCAACATTGTTTCATTTCCAAACAAAATAAAAATCATATAAATAATTTGTAAGTTTATGCATCATAGGTAAACTGAACAAATTCAAAATAAAATCCAACTGTCATAAACTTCAAAACCCAAAGTGAGAACTGGCATTACATTCTTCTGTGAGCCATTTTCCTTCAGTTCATGAGTGATTATGGTTCTCCACAACATCCTGTGCCTTGTAGCTCTAAGTAAAGTTTGTCTGTTTTGCCATTTCTCCTAACCTCTCTGTTCTACCAACCATTTATACATGCTCATTGGGGAGGTTATTTGCTGCTTTCCTCTATCTCTTGCCAGCATAAACCCTTTTTCCTCATTATATGCCCAAGAAATTTAAATTATCTTTTTATGAGTCTAAGTATATGTTTTTTTTTGTTTCCAAGTTACCTAAAACTTCTTCATTACATATATATTCTTCTTCTGTAGAACTAAATTTCAGTTGATTTAAGGTCTTTTCTTCATCTGTGAGATTGTCCAGCATTCACTGTCATATAGGAGGACCAATATTACATAACAATTCAGTAGTCTTTTCATTATTTCTAATGAAATATTCCTGTTTCTTAATACTTTACTTACCATTTGGAAGGCATCTTTTTCCTGTTTCTTCACTAAGCATTCATATGTGACTATTTTAAAGCCAAGTTAAAATTCTGTAATAGGCTGTTGCATTTCCTTTGGCACAAATACCTTAATAACAGTATATTTTATGAAGTCCTAACTATTATTTGAAATGTTTCACATTTGAGTCTTTAAATATATTTTCCAATTATTATTGTTGTTAGTCAGTTTCATAAATATTTTTGGAACAGTTGTTCACTGTTGCAGTCATGCAGGTAGTGTTGTGGATATCAGCACAGACAGTCTAGCATTCCCTTTCACACAAATGCCCTTGGAAAGGGCATGAATACATCTCCTGTCCCCACAGCTATGTGTTAAATAGCAAAATAAATCAAATTAGAGAGACGAGTCCATTGTTTGTTCTAGTTGGGGTTTACTACATTTGCTTATGTACAAATACCCTTAGAAAAGATATGAATCGATGAATACCTCCTACTATGGATGAAATAGCAGAGCAGACTGGGCTCTTCAGTGTTTGGTGGCAACCGGTCTAGAAGGGCAACTTGAATTCAAAACCTGAAGTGGGTTGTTTGGAGTCCTTATGGTACTCTATGAGCACCAGTCCTCTGTATTCTCTTCTGAAAAGTGTAATTGGCCTTTATCATTATAATCAAATCAGATGTGTAGGTTGTCTGACTGTTCAGTCATAGGAACTGAGTTATTAAATTCTCATACCTTGAAAACAATGGGAGAGTACAGTCTATATATATATATATATATACACTGATATATATATATATATATATATACACTATATATATATATATATATATATATATATATACACTGATATATATATATATATATACACTGATATATATAGATATATAGGGTGTTCCAAAAATCTTGGGAACATTTTGACATTGAATATCTCGAAAACTATTAAGGATATAAAAACACGCCTGACATATTCTGAGAGAACTTAATCTCAAGTTTTACATGGAATGTTCAAAGATGTTCAATGTGTGCACCATTGGTCACACGGCACACATCAAGCCGATGGTACAATTCATGCCAAATGCGTTCCAGTATTGCGTTGTCGATGGTTGCAACAGTTTCCGTTATTCGGGCCTTCAGTTCATCCATGTCTTTTGGAAGGGGAGACACATAGACCAGTCCTTTCACAAACTCCAAAAAAAGAAATCGCAGGGTGTGAGATCTGGAGACCTGGGAAATGTTGAACAAGTGTCCATGATTCAGTTTTTGCAAATTCAAGGACGCAAAACGCCTTTTCTGGTTGACTAAACGCTATTATCGGATCTGAAAAATATATGAAAAAATCATTAGCATTACAAAATACTTAATGAATTTAGCTTTAAAACGGTACCAGTTTCATCTTACTACCATTCATAGTTCAGCAGACATGAGGCCTTGAAATGTGTCCAAGACTTCTGGAACACCCTGTATATATATATATATATATATATATATATATAGTTTACAAAAAACTAGGTAATCCGTATGGGTAGACCCAAGGAGGATAAAATCCAGAGAGCTCAATGTAAATCAGAGCTAATAATTTAAATAAAAATAAAAATAAAAATATATGTTTATGTATGGAGAGAGCAAGAGAAAGAGGGAAATACTTTGAAACTATATTCGTAAATATGCATAAATATGTATCCAATAACATGCAAAAGATTTTAGCTACTTTATATAATATTATATTTATTAAAACATATTAATATTGGAAAAAATAATTTACATGTTACTAGTTGAATTGTTAATGAAAAAATAGGTGAGTTGACGGTAAGTTTTTCAAGGCCAGTTTATACTGAGTTTTTCTTTTTTATTGAATGTATTTACATTATAATTCGTTTTCAGTTATTTGATCTATCCAGTGTACACACACACACATTACACACACACACACACACACACATATATATTATAATTTTTTTCATATAGACAAAAACAACTTTCTCGCTACAAATATGCAACTTTGTTTCAGTGCATTTAATTGCACTTCAACTGGTGAGAACCAAAATCAGTATTGAGCCCTCTTTTGAATTAATGCTGTGAATGTTAGAATTTATATATTATTTTCATTCTCATTACATTCATATATATATATATATATATATATATAGATAGATAGATAGATAGATAGATAGATAGACGTGAACAGACTGATGTGGATGATGTTGGTTGGTTTTATTACATGTCAATTGCTATAAGATTTAATATTGAAGGAAACAACCAGTGAAAATGAAACTCACTACTAACCAGACTAGCATTACTAACCATTACTCTATACCTAGACTGAGATAGAGAGATAGATGTGAACAAAGATAGATAAATATATAGTTAGATAATAAACAGACTGATATAGATAGATAGATAGATAGATAGATAGATAGATAGATAATGAACAAATTGAGATAAATAGATAGGTAGATAGATGGATAATTAATAGACTGAGATAGATAGATAGATAGATAGATAGATAGATATGAACAAAGATACATAGATAAAAATTTTCTTTAAATATCTCATTCTCCCTTCTGCTCTTCTTGGCCTGCCATTATTTTGTCTCAAATTCTGTTAACCCCCACCTCAAACCATTAAAACTTGTCATGCCCACATCGTACAAACAACACCATAATCTTTACCTTGTTTCTTATTATGAGGCAAAATAGAAGATTATCCATTGTCAAAGAAAGATTACACTGTGTCAGGAACCTTTGAGATGGTTTTGCATAAAGGGGTTATTAAATAAATTATTGCCTTTCCTTTCTTGGCACCAGTGTTTCCCCATCCTTCATCATCTAAAGGCAAATCCAATGTCTGGGGAATTGGTTGCTCAAGCATAAGCCAGATTTGTTGAGAGACTAGGATGCCTATTTGTAAAGTTCTTTTCTTTTTTTTGCTACTCATCTTTTCTGTGTGGTGTCTTTAAGCATTTTTCCACTTAATTTTTTTTAGTGGATTATTGTTATTTTTTACTGATCTTTTGTGACTGGTGTCTTTATTATTTTTTTTACTCATCTTTCATGAGTGGTGTCTTTAATATTTTTTTATTCATCTTTTGTGTGTGGTGTCTTTCTTACTTTTTTACTCGTCTTTCATGAGTGGTGTCTTTAATATTTTTTCTTCATCTTTTGTGAGGGGTGTCTTTATTGCTTTTTTACTCATCTTTTGTGAGTGTTGTCTTTATTATTATTATTAGTTAAATCACTTCATTAAACTTGTCACCATGTTTTAATCTGGATTTCCAGAAAGTGTTATTAATGGACAAGTGTAGGGTGTTGCTTGATGGCTCTAACTATTGATGAAATTAGTGATGCCCATGTCAGATGAAATGTTTGTTATAGAAAAGAGGGATTTGATATAGTTGTTGAATAGTCTAATAATAACATAAAAGAATTCAATTAAAAATGGAATTGAAAAAGCTGCACAATTCAATAAGTTTTTTCTACTATAAATTTTGACACACAAACAATTCTGAAATAATTAGAATTTTTATAAAAAACAAACGACTTTACATGAGAAGCAGGAGTCAATTAAATATGATACAAACAATGGTACCAAAAATGCATTGGGGAAACAACCTACCATTTAAAGAAAAGAATGCACAAGCATTAAATGGAATTGAAATTAAACAGACTCAAAGCACTGTTATATTACAGTAAACTTCATAATCTCAATTTTAACCTGGATTATTAAAAGATGAAGATAACTTACTCAAATGATGAGATGATACATTGAAAGTACTGCACTATTTACATTATTCGGACTATTGTCCTCATCTTTGTCACCACATTCATTACAATGTTTTAGCCGTTGTTTGCTCCGGCTTTCTTCAGGTGGTTTGAATGTCGAACTGAACCCTTTATTTTGCTCACTGGCACATGGAACTAGAACAGTCTACCCCATTGAACGAAATAAAGGGTTCAGTTTTACATTCCAATCACCTGAAGAAGGCCAGAGCATACAACGGCTGAAACGTTGTAATAAATATGGCAACAAATACAGGAAAGAGTAATAACAGTTACTTGAGAAAATTATTTTCCTGAAAACTTGTTTCAAGAGAAAGGTTTTATAAATTTCAAATGATAGTAGCACTGGCAGTTCAGTCAATGAATGCCAAATGTTCCCTAATAAGGAAACAACTAATATTACTAATTACTAAATTTTGCTTAGTTTGGCACGGGACAACAGGAGTATGGCATCCAGTGAGGACTGAAATGTTGTTTGTTTGGATGCTCCTGTCATGGTATTCTCTACATGGATGAAGCATGTGAGCAACAAAGAAGTTTTCTTGAGGTGTTTACAGCAAGAACTCCCCATGCCATGTAAATAGGCTCAAATTGTCCTCATCTCCTTCATATTACATTGGTAAGGAGGAAGTTCCAGTTTCTTCCCAAGAACTGTTACTTTGTAAAAGAGATTCCTGGGAGGATGCTTCCCCTATCACTATAATCTTAACCAATAATGGCATCCCAAATTTCCAGGAACTGGTTCTATAAAGGCAGGTAATCTTTAGGTACCTATTCTGCTTATTTTCTTTTCAATCTGAGAATGGAAACAAATCACTTTATAGTATAAAAAAGAATTAAATCATGTTGATAACTTAATAGAAAGTATTTATTTATTAAGATATTTTGCAATTGGAATTCTGTTCTTATCATATTTCTTTTCAGAAGTATGATGCTTTTTGATTCTAGTCTCATTCACTCTGTTATGGTTTCTTAGCCATATTCTGACTGAATCACTGCAGTCCCAAAGATCCAATGAAAAACTATCAAATTTATGACTAGAAGATGTACCACATTTTTAACTTCAAGAAGATTTATTTTGTTAGAATAAACTATGTTTATCACAGAAAACACTCTTTCATTCTCCACAGAACTTACAGCAATGGTATTAATTATATTTTTAGCTATTATGTATCGGCTATTAATATATAAGATTATTTATGGATAATCCAAAACCGGTTTGCTAAGCTTCTATAATTTTAAGAATAGCTTTGTAGGAACCAGTAGGATGCCATCACTGATCTTCAAGTCTAGTGTCAGCCATTATCTATCCAACATATTCTCATAATCTGTACTTCTTATTTCTCTACATCAACCTCATTCAGTAACACTCTAACTTGAGTGAATCTTGGGCCTTGTATTAAGTGGCAAATAATGTAATAAATATAATGCTTAAAAACCAATCTTCATGCAGTTCCCACCTTGGTAAGTTTGTTTTGCAGAGAAATTCACTCATGTGTTTGATCCTCATCATTGGGTGCCTCTGATTGTGCGACCTTATCTTACGCTGACCTTTGGAAGTGTTACCATTGCATCATGGTTAAAAAAGTTATACATATATGAGAATCTTAACTATCAGGAAGAATTGCTCATGTGAGAGTATTTTTCTTTCCTCTTCATTCTTATTCATTTATTTCTCATTTGATTTTCTTTCTTCCTTTTGTTTGTCTCTCTATCTGTCTTTCTTTCTATCTTTCTTGTCGTAATTTTCTTTTAAGGAAGAATTGCTCACAAGTGAATATTTTGTTTTCTTTCATCTTTTTTATTCATTTATTTCTTCTTTTATTTTTTCCCTTTTTTCTGCCTTTCTTTTTTCTGCCTTTCTTTTGTTTGTCTCTCTTTTGTTTGTCTCTCTTTTGTTTGTCTCTCTGTCTATCTCTCTTTCTAATGGTAATTTTCTTTTAATTGCATACTCATTTTCTTTCTTTCTTTCTGCATGTCAGTTTATCTGTCTCTCTCTCTCTCTCTCGCTGTCTGTTTGTCTTTCTATCTTTCTCTAGGTAATATTTGTTTGCTTATGTCCACATTATCTTCCACTTTCTATCTTTATTTATTCATTTTTTTTCTCTTGGTAATTTTCTTCTCTTTATGCCTCCAGTATTCTTCTATCTTCTTGAATAGAAAAAGAAAAAAAATACCACTCCATTCACTTGCTCTAAAATAGTTCAAAGGTGAAATGTCTGCATGTAAATTAGTTTTGTTGTGCTCATTTGGCTTTATTGTGAAACTGTCACATTCCTTCAATATACAACGCCAACATATGCCAACATATATGTAATTCTAGTTCATATTACTTATAATCAGTTAGTGCCTAGAGTGTGTAGTTAATTTGAAAGAGTCTATTAAATACAGATATGCAATAACTTTTAAATAAGTTAATAAATTAAACTTGAATAATGAATGAATGAATGAATTCAGTCAAATCCTGTTACCATCATCAGGATTTATTTAATATTTAGATTTAAATGTTTACAGTTATTATTATTATTTGCTTTGCTATTCAGACCACAATGATAGGATGGGGAACAAATAGGAAATGTTTATAGATCTAACATGTTTCATTTTTATTAAAGCCCCATCAGAGAAGGAAATATGGAAGAGAAAAACAAAATTCTGGTAATTTTAATTTCTGTGTTGCTTGTTTTTCATTAAGTTCATTCATGTTAAGCTGACCACATGTGCATCTGTCTTGTCAGGGATCCTCATCCTGCACAGACAAACTAGAATTCTGATACATATACACACATGAATTATATACACGAATGTTGCTTGACAAGACAGATGCACATGAGGTCTGCTTAATCAATGAACAACAAAACAACACAAAAATTAAAAATACCAGAGTTTTCTTTTTCTCCTCCATATTTCATTCTCTGTTGTAGTTTTAAGCATTTTTAATTATACTTATATAAGACATAAAAGTTTTAGAAACCCAACCTTCCTGCTACTGTGGTTTCTAACAATAATAAATAATAATTTTAATTTTCCATCCAAAGGCATGCTTATATACATAAACATGTGCCTGGTAAAGGTGAGGAGGAAAGAAAATACTTGATATAAATGGTCCTACTCAGGCTATAGGTTGCTAGGAGACATTTTCTAGGATGCTTACATAACATTATTATTTCTGATCTTTTATTTAGCAACTTATATTGGTCAGGGTACTGCATTATTGTCAATTTCTCCTCCGAGCAGAACTTACATATTTTTGTTTGCATGGGTCTTACTTACTACATCCCATTTCATAACAGGATTCTTCTTAGTTTTTTCATTCATTTCCTATATATAACTAGCAAGTCTTGTGCTGTTTTTATACTTTGCCAGTTTGAAGGATGATATATGGTTGTAAAATCTTGTTTTGAACATTCCTTCCATTGAATCAATATACTCTTTTTCTTGGCCATTTCTAGGCTTTACTTATGTACTATAAACATCGGGCAGTTACTGTTTAGCAGAAAATTATATATATATATATATATATATATATATATATATATTTTAGAATTGGACATAGTCCGACAATTTATTTAAAGACATTTATATTATGTTGAACGTTCTTTTTATAGATACAAGTATTTAAGCAAATGCTCTGTTTTATACTAAACAGTATTAAATAACATTTACCGGCCTGAATGTCCGAGAAATTTTCATAGAAAATTTTCGCTCTCTGACAGGAATCGAACCTGTATCCTATACGGAACCATCATTTCGCGGGATGTGCCTTAACCGTTCGGCCACAGATGAGCGTCTGGTTAGCAAGGTCGATTTTACTATCTTTAAACTTAAATCTTCCATGAATCTCTTCTATTCATATCTGCTCTAGCGTATCAAATGTAAACAAATGACGTCATATATTTTTTGAATTGGACATAGTCCGACAATTTATTTAAAGACATACAGTTGATAATTAATTTAATTTTCTTGTTCTAGTCGACTGGGGTTGTGTAATTCCTTACAATATTTCTAAAAAATTAATCTTGCTTATAGTTAACATGTATTTGACTTTTATAGATGTATCCAGAAAAGAAAACATTTGTATGAACACAAAAAAATTAAGTAGAAATCCTAATCACAGTACCACAGTACCTTGTCAGCCATCTTTAACAAAACTTGTATAAAAGAAGTGTTTCTGCCAAAATACACAATATATATATGTATATATATATATATATATATATATATATATATATATATATATATATATATATAAAGCAAAATTAGAATAAGCTTTGAACCATTGTATATTAGTAATTATTAAAGATATCTTACTGAAATTCATTGAGGTTTTTATAACACTATTGGACTCTACTGTGAACAATAAGAATGTATTTAGCTCTAAGTTGAAATGATGATCTTCCTTCTTGTTGTGACCTCCTGATCCAGTTTTCCTCACTACTGTTCACTCTTTTTAAAATTGATTCACTGGTCTTTTGATGGTTCTTGAATGGACATTGAAGGTGGAAGCAAGAGTATGAATGCTGGTACCATTACTTAAGGCCTGAATGATCCTTTTCCTCTCACCATTGCTCAGTTGGGAAGACAGTGGGGCTGACACAAAATGATTTTAAACTGTTCTCTTTGTAGTAGAATAACTCAAAGGGTTTTCCAATGATTCTTACAAGAAATGGTGTCAAGATGGCTCAACATCATAACTGAAAACATGGAAAAAAGGAACTCAATTAGTTTAGTTTTTTTTTAGATATTAAAAATTTTCTGGCACGGACAATTATCCCATGCTGTTACACAGCTTAGACAATTTTGTTGTTACCCTCTGTATACATATATATATATATATATATATATATATATATATATATATATATATATATATCAGGTGTAACAGCAAAATTGTCCAAATTGTATAACAACGAAATTGTCCAATTGTTAGATTAAGCTTTGAACTGTTGTATCTTAGAAATGATTAAAGATATCTTCCTGGAATTCTCTGAGATTTTATAACACTGTTGGACTCTATTTTGAACAATAAGAATGGAATTGACAAATGATGCTATTAGGGAAAATTTTCTCTTTTAAAGAAATATAGACAGAAATTTGGTACAAATAAAGAGAAAGGGAAAACAGGAATTAAAAAATGGTGCCATTAGGGAGAATGTTCTCTTTCAAAGAAATGTAGACAGAAATAAATATTTGTTTCTGTCAGTCACATTTTTTGTAAACTTTTGAAGACATTTGTTACTCAAAAATTTTGCCCTATTTTAAAGTTAATTTTCTGCACATCCTCATTAAACATTTTCTTATTTGTATATTCTATATGCTGTATTCTGAAGAAAGACTCTAGCCAAGAAGTTATTTGAAAGAATTGTCCATTGGTTTATTTGTTTTGTGTTTTTTCCTATTTTGTGAATATGGTGAGAAAGAAAAATAGAGCCCAAAGAAAAGAAAATTCTTGTAATTACAAAAGATGAAATAAGACTAGAGGACATAGTCAGTGACATTATTTGGAGAAACAGCAATTTCTTCATTTTTAGTTACAGATGTTTTCAGTAATAATTTATTGTCTTTGTCATCATTAGAAGTAAAGCTAAAATAAACTCCAATGAAAGGAAGCAACAGTCAACACCTCTGACCTTTTGTGAATATAAAACTTCCTCTTTGAAGTGTCTTTTTAATTTTTCCTTTTTTTTTTACTGGTTTCCTTAAAATGGTGAAAATTATGAAAGGAATTGTAGACATGTTCACAGAAGAGGAAAGAGACTGACATGTTTTGGATAGTTGAGATCACTAAGAGTGGTAACAAAGCATTTCTTTATAAAAAATCAAAAAACTTTCAATGTGGAACAAGACGAAGCTGAATAAGATTTTGTAAATTTTGAATTATTTTCTCCTGATTGGTTCCTTTTATTCTCCATGGCCACACCACGCATCTGATGATTTTAAAGATGGAGATTACAATCAGAAAATAAAAAAAACAAAATATGAATTTCATGATTTCAGAACAACTGTGGTCAGCATAAAAAAAAAATTTAACTTTTTAGGTCTTTATGAATATGAAATTGTCTTCTGCAGACAGGAAAGATTCTCAGGAGAATTTTTTAAAATTCCTCTCCACCCATCCCCAATCATCCAGTAAATTTTCCAATGAAAATAAGTCTGTATTTCTCAAGCTGCATCCCAAAATATTTTTTTACAGTAAGTATTAAAATTATAAAGTTTATTTGTAAGATATTCAGAGTTGGTATATTTGCTGCATTCTTATAGCATTGTTGCCTGACTGTACTGGCCATTTGAGAAAAAATTGTCTGTTGAGTAGTTTCATGCTGGCATTGATTTTTCATGGGGGCTACCATTTTGGTTTTTATTGAATTCTCTGCAGTATAGACTAAGCTGAACACACCTCCAGCACACAATATAATAAAAGTGGCACTGGTTGCTGTTAAGATATCTCTGCTAGTTTTGAAGTAGTACAAAATGCCAGTTTATATGTCACCCACTCCATGATTATGAACCAATGACAAAGAGATTCAAGTCAAGACTCAGCTTTCTACATTCAGTCAAACAACAGAGCTCCTAGTCAGCGTTTGTCCTTGAGGGGCAGCAACCTTAAGAACATGGAACACAGGCTCTCTCTCTCTCAGCCTCACAAAATCCCTCCCCACTGGCTCCAGTGATGCCTTTCCCTTTTGGCCCTGCCTGAATTGGCTCTGAACAGCTGTTGGTTGCTGAGAGAGCCAACCTTCAGAAATGGGTATATGCCTCTGATGATTAACCCAACTGTCAATGCGAGCAATTACAAACTATGGAGCATCTTCTAGTTTTCCCCAGTCTTATATATATATATATATATATATATATATATAATATCTGGATAAAATAAATGAAACAAAATTGGGTGTTTTTTTTTAAGTATTTCTTTCTGTGTTTTTTTGTATATATTTAATATTTCAGACCACCTCGGTCTTTCCTCAGAAATCAAATGAGATACTGTGTTTGTGTGTTTGTTTACAGCGTTTGTCGTGAAGCGTGGATGTCACGTGATGTGGAATGCGACTGTGTTTGAATTTTTGGTGGAAGACTGATGATAGTGTCTTAAATGTTGTTTAAAAGGTTTTTTGACCATATCTCAAGAAATATTTTTAACTGTTGAAATATTTATGTAGATTTAAAATATCCACGTGTTTGTTTACCCCTAGTTTATATGTGTCTAATTTTAGAATTCAGTATTTTTCTTTTTTTCTTCGTATGTGTGTTGTACTTAAATTACTGTTTGTGTATTTGTTTTTGTGTGGCCTCTCATTATGCTATATATATATATATATATATATATATATATATATATATATATATATATATATATATATATATAATAAAAATATTGTTTTAAGGTATGGTATATTTATGGGTAAAAGTGCTCAATATAAGGGACAGAGTGTATGTAAATATAAAAGTAGACACTGAGGTCAACACTGAGTGGCGACTGTCTGTTCAGTGCTTGAATGCAATCTTCAGGTCACGTGGATTGATTTGCCTATTTATATATGTTGGTCAATGGTGCATTGCATTATGGGTATTATTTTACTGGTTATTGGGTTGACATTAATATTTATATATCAAATTATTCTAGAAGCCAAAACATCAGGATTATGACAGTAAAGATGAGGACAACAGTCAGAACAATGTAAGACTGTAAATGTATATATATATATATATATATATATATATATATATATATATATATATATATTATACTAATAGTAATACTCAGTTGGTAAAAAACCTTGGATAGCACAACTTGCAAGTATATCAAAACAAATTGGTACCCAAGGAAAAAATTTGAAAAAATAGAATGAGAAACATCCAAACAGGGTGAAATAGATTGTCCAGTGCCTTAAGTTTTTAGTCCAAAGAAAAAACCCAAGCAAGTAATAGAGCTAAAATGTAGAGTGCTCAATACACTAAATAGAACTGGGATAAATAAAATAAATCCTAAAGATCCAGGAACAACCTACCTAGGTTTCACATAAACAGATCTTCAGGGTAATCTGGGTTGATCCATTTAGGTGAAACCTAGGTAGGTTATTCTTGGCTCTTTAACATTTATTATATATATATATATATATATATATATATATATATATATATATGATAATATTAACCAAGGAAACATTTGATGCATATTGACCAAGTAACCAGTACTGAATTCAATAGGAATTTATAAAGTTTTTCTCTTAAAACAATTTTTTAGGAAAACAGGTTTCTCAACTACTGTAACTGTTTTCTCTCTTTTCCCCATTGATGGGGTTTTCCTTCCTAACTTTTTATTTGAAGTGATATGGAGTGTTAACATCTTGATTATATCATTATTTTCTCTTCGAGTTCCATGCACTATGCATTTTAGTTGTTGCTGCTGTTGGTAGTCATGTTGTGATTTCTCTTATTTGGTAAAGTTGTTTGTGAATCTGTAGCACCAATCCACAATTTTCAAAGAAGGAGCCTTGCCAATACCCTCAAGCTTTACTAACTCAAAGCCTTTTTTTCACCATTGAATCTACTATAGAGCTGACAGTTTAGATATTTCTGAACAGTGTTAGCACCAAGCATGAAAGTATTGATCTGATAAGGCTATTTAAGAACATTACTTGAGTTTTCAGGTTGATGTTTTGGTTTCATAGCAATTTATGGTGTTCGGCTAAGCTACCTCTGGCAGATCTTATTTTATGTTCAATTTCTTTTTCTCCTATACTTAATTTGTTATAACCGATCCATATATATACAACAACAAAGAAAGTAACACAACAACATTCAGAACTGCAGCACCTTGTCAGTTTTTTTAATGAAACATATAAAAGAGTGATTGCAGCCCAAATACACAATTATATATATATATATATATATATATATATATATATATATATATCATAATTAATACATTGAGTCTAGAAGAATCCATAATAGAATGCAGAAATCACTGGACGGCCATTTCGTCCTATTTTTGGGACTCATCAGCAATGCACTTTTCTTGGTAGTGGATGCGCACTGTTGATGAGTCCCAAAAATAGGCCAATGCTTTCTGCATTCTGTTGACTTGATGAATTAACTATATATATATATATATATATATATATATATATATATATATATATATAGATATATATATAGATATATAGATATATATATAGATATATATATATAGTTATATATATATATATATATATATATATATATATATATATATATATATAGTTTTATATATATATATATATATATTAGTTAATTCATCAAGTTTTGCTGTATCACAGCTCATCAGTGTGGCTAGACATGCGATTGTTTCAAGCCAGGATCAAAACCCGACTAATTTGACATCAGTCAGAGACTCTCACCCTTAGGCCATATATATATATATATATATATATATATATATATATATATATACAGGGACATAAATAAATCCATATATTTATGCTAAAAAATTACGATATATACTTGTGTAACATGTAATGTTTATTTTAAGTACTGCTGTACTTTTTTATATGGATATATAGTTTGGTCAGCGGTGTAGCCAGAGCCAGCAGTAGATACACTAATTTTATATCTCATGTATGATGTTAACCCTTTAAAATTAGCTTCAAAATTAGGTCTTCAAAAGTTGTATGATATGCGAGTATATACGGTATTTGCTTTACACCCTAAATATATTTCAACATTATCTTTTACCTTGTCAATGTACTTGATTCAGTGGTTCATATTAATCACAGATTAAACAGTATACATTATGGACAGAATGTTACACTTTGTGTGTAAATTTTACATGCATGCAAGTATATATCTTTTTCACCTCTCTCTCTCTCTGCAGGTCTCTTGTCTGTGGCTCTGATGGAAGAACATATTCAAATGAGTGCATGATGAAACTGGAATCTTGTCATCAACAGCGAGAAATCAGCTCTGTTTCAATCGAAAATTGTGAAGGTTAGTATGCACATTCTTTTAAAACCTTTGTAAATTAAAATAGTCAGTCTTTACTAATTTGTGCTTGCTCAAAAAAACAAGCCAAGAGATAAAATTTTACAATCAGTAAACTATATTTACTTGATTCATGAACCTCTATAGGAAAATAAACTCATATTCCTCTCTATCACAAACCATAGGAATATTAAAAAATATCTTATATTTTATTCCAGCCATAAAACATCAAATAATAAATATTGATTTTCTTGATATTCCTCTATGTATAAGCTATGATTATTAAATGTGATATTTATATAAGATATGATTATTAAATATATTTATATAAGCTATGATTATTAAATGTGATATTTATATAACTATGATTATTAAATGTGATATTTATATAACTGTGATTATTAAATATGATATTTATATAAGATATGATTATTAAATATATTTATATAAGCTATGATTATTAAATGTGATATTTATATAACTATGATTATTAAATGTGATATTTATATAACTATGATTATTAAATTTGATATTTATATAAGCTATGATTATTAAATGTGATAGTTATATAAGCTATGATTATTAAATATAATATTTATATAAGCTATGATTATTAAATATGATATTTATATAAGCTATGATTATTAAATGTGATATTTATATAACTATGATTATTAAATGTGATATTTATATAACTATGATTATTAAATGTGATATCTATATAAGCTATGATTATTAAAGTAAATACTTATATAAGCTATGATTATCAATGTGCAGACGGATGGTAGATTTATAAATGTGCAAGATAGATTCTGACAAGAAAAATTGCCTGGCAATAATTTCATATTTAAAGATGTTTTCAGGTTTTGAATGGGTCAGTATGTCACAGTTTTGGAACGTGAAGAAGCAAGACAAGAATAAATGAAGCCCATCAAATTCCACAAATATCTGATGGACAACATGAGATGCAGACATATGTTGAACAATGTATCTAAGTGCAAGTAAACTGAGAAAAGAAACACTTATATTATTTCCGCCACTAAATTAGCTCTCCTTGCACATTTAATCCACAATTCTTCCCAAGTTTGTAGGCAGACTGGAATTATTTTGACCGGGTTAAATCTGATCATCTTCTCTCAAGTAGATTACTTACAAGATTGCAAACGGAGAATCAGGTGTTTCTCTGGAGTACTTGTTGACCAACAACTAAATCTAGTAAGCCACTTTGATGAAAAGCAATTCAGTCTTCACACACCTCAGATTTTTTTATCTACCTACCTACCTACATACGTACATAGCTGTGTTTTTTTTGTTGAGGCAGGACAAGGATTAATCTTGCACAAAGCAAGGTGTGTCCAACCTGACAAAGGATTTGTCATAATGATTTGAGACAAGGTTTTACAAGGCTGGATGTTCTTCCTGATACCCAACTCAGATACTCTTGGTAGTCCAAGTGCACTCTAGGAATGTTGGGATTCAAGGCTTGAGACCCCATCCTAGCTTGATACACACACACACACACACACACACACACACACACACACACACACACACACACACACATATATGACAAACATTTTATTGAAACCAGATTTGATTATTTTATCAGGATTTTGTATCCTAATTTATATATATATATATATATATATATATATATATTATTACTTAAACATTATTTGTAGTGGATACCCATATTTGTGTAGATGTTCCATTTATTTATTAAATGCCATATTTATTTTTGTCTACTGCCATAGATATTTAAGAAATCTTATTAAAGAAAATCATGCACTCTCTGTCAGGATTCAAATTTCCATCTACCTTGGAAGGAGAAACTGTCATTGGATTTTGACATCCTTTAGGCCAACTTAGCCATGGAGTGTATTATCAATCGAGTGATGTTGAAGGGAATAGAAAAAAATGATAATTATTTTCTTGATTAATAAATTTCATATTTGAATAGGTTTTGATTTGTTCTCTAAAAATGTGACACTATTTTTTATTTATTTATTGATAGTTCACCAAATATAAGACCCAAAGGCCACTCAAGGCAGAAAATTACTGAGTTACTGAGTAAGATTGTAAAGAAGGGGAAAGTAAGAGAGTATTATGAAGACAAGTCGGATAGCTATTGGTTAAACCTGGATTTAAAGAGTCCAAGATTGTAGTTGCCAGCATTCTCGCGGAGGTTTGTTCCATAAAGCAACAGTTCTGAAAAAGAAGCTGTCTTGGTGGAACTTGCTTTTTATTAAAGGAGCACAAAAGGAATGGGGATGGTTTACGATCATGAACACAGCATGGCGTATCCTAACTGTGAAGGTCTGTGCTTGTGGCGCTAAGGAATGTAACTCCCTGAGTCAAGTAGAACTTAGTGGAAACAATGTGTGCACAAGTGGAAGTACTAAAAAGAACAAGGTAAGGTATCCCTAGACATAGCAGAACGAGAATAGTCTACCCCATCCTCATAGATTAAAAAACCTATTCAGTTCTTGCAAAGTTATCTAGGTTGATAGACACCTGAAAAAGGCCAATACTTTTGCAATAACAATAGTCTGAATGCATATAATTAATTAATCAAATTTGAGAAACTGTAAAAAAATAATTCATAATCTAAGTAGATCAGAAATTTTTACTACGATAAGACTTTTCTGAACACAAAAACTTTTGTTGCTTAATGTCATTTACAAAAGCTTCTGTTGACCAAACTGGGTGATGGGTGACCACTTGGGAATATCAGATGCTGTAAGTTTGGATGTGCAGATGGTGTCATCGATAATAACTCAGAATTGTTAATTGGAAAGGCAAGTTCCAGTTCCAGTTGGCTTCATTATATTCACTTAAGTACAAATACCGTTGGTAAAAGGGTGAATCCACAACTTCAGTTATGGATTAATTAGGAATACTGAGTGTGATTGTAAGGAAGGGAGAAGTAAGAGAGTATGATGAGGGTGTGTTGGAGAGATACCAGTTGAAATTAAACTTAAAATGATCAAAGCTCTTGGAAGTTTGTTCCACAGTTCAGAGGAAGAAACTGTCTGAGTGGAATTTGCTTTTCATCAAAGGAACATGAAGGGAATGACAATGGTTTGCCAGCATGAACACAGAGATGTGGGTTCTAACTGTGAAGGTCTGAGCTGGCAGCACTAAGGAATCTAACTCATCCAAACATCTGCTATAGTAATAACATCATAGTAGGGAAAGGCTGACAATGTTTTGTCTGTGGGATAAGGGTTGCACTCACAAAAGACTCTGCCAAGGCTGGACAGTGAGGACTGGGCAGCAACAGCCCAGATACGACAGCAATACTCCATTCTTGGTCTGAGCTGACCCTTATAAAAATAGATAATGGCAGTGGGAGTTAGGTATTATCTCAAGCAATAAAAGGAACTGACCATTTTCCTAACATCTTTTGTGATGGCACAAGTATACGCATTCCATTTGAGGTTGGGAGTGAGCTTTGGCCCTAGTAGGGGTTTGAGGCAAGAAGCCTTTTTTGAGGGTGTAACCACTCATCTGGATTTAGGGTCTGCTCAGTGGGGATAAAATGGTTTGAGTTTAGTTTAGTTTTCGATGTGAATGATATTAGCCAGTCTTTTCCCCATTGAGCTGTGAGAGTTAGGTCAGAAGAGAGATCAACTGCTAGGCATTGGTCATCAAGATATTTGGAGGTGTGCCCATACACTATAGTATCATCTGCATATATATTTGCTAAAGATCTAAGACTGATCTTGGCCAGATCATTGATATAAAGTTGAAAGTGGATAGGAGTGAGGAGAGACCTTTGGGAGATGCCAGCACTTAGAGGATTGGCCATTAATAACAATCTTCATCGACCTAACTGATAGAAAAAAACTTCATAACTTAAATGCATAAACTCTGATCATCCAAAACATCATGACTAAAATGACAGTCCTTGAACATAATCATAATTTAATGTATCATTTTGATGCATTAAATTCCATGGTTATAGGAAAGCAAAAAGATTTAAGGGACTTTGATAAAGGTCAAACTGTTATGGCCATAAGACTATTTCTACAAAGGACTGGAAGTGGTGAAGAGCCATGATCACCTACAGAGGGTAATAGTGAGCTACTTTCCTAATGAGTTTGTGTGAATGGATAACAGAACAGGGATAAGGAGGGATGGTAAAGAGTCAAATATTGCTTAGAGCTACAAGGGACTGGAAGTGGTGGAGAGCCATAATCACTTGCAGAAGGATAGTGGGTAACAGTGAGCTTCTTAAGTAATGTGTTTTTGTGAATGGATAACAGAGCAGAGACAAGCAGGGATGGTAAAGTTCAAACATTGCTTAGAACTACAAGGAACAAGAAGTGGTGGAGAGCCATTACAATTCATGGAAGGATAGTGGGTAACAGTGAGCATCTTAAGTAATGTGTTTAAGTGGATATATAGACTATTTCCAAAATAGCACAGTTTGTGAGTTGGCTAATTTCAAATCCAGCAGACATTAACAGCTTCAAGACAGAAAAAGAAAACATCTTTCTGGCTATAGTATATTTTTTTCTTTTCTTTTTTAATCATTTCACCCCAGGCAAGGTGATATAGCCATTAAGACATAAAGGGTTACTGTGTATGAAAGAATCTTAGGGAAAAAACATTATTAAGGAAAAAGGACAATAAAAAAGAAACAGGTATGAAAACGATAGAAAATGACAGTTAACATTACATTAAAATTTTTGAAGATCAAAGTTGACTGGAAAGTAAGAATCCAGAAGTGCTTTAAAGTTATTTACTTCCTGTTCTTCAAAAATTCCATTATCTCCACAAAAATGAATGCTGCAAACAAATTTTCTGTTTGAATCTCTGGCTCTAATAATTCTCCGTTATGTATGAGGGTAAAAGAAATATAATTTTCTAATGATTTACTTTAAATTGTATTTGACTGATTTTCCATATCCTGGCAACCATTTTCAGATCTGGAAGAAGAAGAACCTTGTGATGGGAACATGCCGCTTGTCAACCCCCTGACGGGCCAAGAATACAATTGCTTCAATAATAAAAATATATGTCCTCCGGGAAGTTATTGCCATAAGCGATCAACGTTTGCAAAATGTTGCCGTGAAGGTAAGCACCATGTTTAACATTTTCCACAGTATTCTAGATGTTTGCAATGTTAGTAGTTCCAGAATAAGGTATTAATTGTGAAAGAATATTCTATTTTCTTTGTTCACTGCTATTTTCAGCCAGACGTTTTCTTACCAATTATTTTTAAATATTGAAGTGTTATGTCTACAATAAAACGTTTCCAGCCATTTTTTTTTTGATGAGGAGTAAAATTTTAATAATGACTATAGAAAAAATTACTATAGATATCAATAATAATCATCATGAATTTTTAATAAATCATTCACAGCACTTTCTCTATAAGCAATCACTTGTAATGCAATTTCTAGAATATTAGACATTGGCTTTTCAAACTGTTACATTAAAAATCTTTGACAAATACAATTTCTATTTTAATAAATCTTGGGCAGTGCTATTGCTATAATAAAAACCATTGGCTATTGAAATTTATATTAAAATCATTGGCTAATACAGCTACTATAATAATCCTTGACTTTTTTAATCAAATTCACCCTAATCAAGGCAGTAAAGACACTAAGACACAATGGGTTACTGGGTGTGGCAGAATTAGAAAACAGAAGCATTACTAAGGAGTGAGAACAATAGAAGAGTAATCAGGAAGATAGTAGATAGCAGTTGACATTGCATTTAAATTTTTGAAGATTAAAGTTGACTGGAAAGCATGGTGCCGGAAGAGTGTTCCACAAATGACAAGTGCAAGAAAAGAAACTGTTGGCATAGAATTTCGAGTTACATCTAATCAACACAACTGTAAATTGATTAGACCTCGTTGCTAGTTAATAAAATCTATGTTGCTATAAAACAATACTTAGGGAATAAAATTGCTATAATAAAAATCATTAATGGAGTTGCTATAAAAAAATAATCCATGATAATTGTAAAGGCTATAGTAAAAGTCCTTGGCCAATGCAATTGCTATAAAAAATAATCCCTGGTGATTGCAATGTCTATAGTAAAAGTCCTTGGCCAATGCAATTGCTATAAAAAATAATCCCTGGTGATTGCAATGTCTATAGTAAAAGTCCTTGGCCAATGCAATTGCTATAAAAAATAATCCCTGGTGATTGCAATGTCTATAGTAAAAGTCCTTGGCCAATGCAATTGCTATAAAAAATAATCCCTGGTGATTGCAATGTCTATAGTAAAAGTCCTTGGCCAATGCAATTGCTATAAAAATAATCCCTGGTGATTGCAATGTCTATAGTAAAAGTCCTTGGCCAATGCAATTGCTATAAAAAATAATCCCTGGTGATTGCAATGTCTATAGTAAAAGTCCTTGGCCAATGCAATTGCTATAAAAATAATCCCTGGTGATTGCAAATCTATAGTAAAAGACCTTGGCCAATGCAATTGCTATAAAAATAATCCCTGGTGATTGCAATGTCTATAGTAAAAGTCCTTGGCCAATGCAATTGCTATAAAAATAATCCCTGGTGATTGCAATGTCTATAGTAAAAGTCCTTGGCCAATGCAATTGCTATAAAAAATAATCCCTGGTGATTGCAATGTCTATAGTAAAAGTCCTTGGCCAATGCAATTGCTATAAAAAATAATCCCTGGTGATTGCAATGTCTATAGTAAAAGTCCTTGGCCAATGCAATTGCTATAAAAAATAATCCCTGGTGATTGCAATGTCTATAGTAAAAGTCCTTGGCCAATGCAATTGCTATAAAAATAATCCCTGGTGATTGCAATGTCTATAGTAAAAGTCCTTGGCCAATGCAATTGCTATAAAAATAATCCCTGGTGATTGCAATGTCTATAGTAAAAGTCCTTGGCCAATGCAATTGCTATAAAAAATAATCCCTGGTGATTGCAATGTCTATAGTAAAAGTCCTTGGCCAATGCAATTGCTATAAAAAATAATCCCTGGTGATTGCAATGTCTATAGTAAAAGTCCTTGGCCAATGCAATTGCTATAAAAATAATCCCTGGTGATTGCAATGTCTATAGTAAAAGTCCTTGGCCAATGCAATTGCTATAAAAATAATCCCTGGTGATTGCAATGTCTATAGTAAAAGTCCTTGGCCAATGCAATTGCTATAAAAAATAATCCCTGGTGATTGCAATGTCTATAGTAAAAGTCCTTGGCCAATGCAATTGCTATAAAAAATAATCCCTGGTGATTGCAATGTCTATAGTAAAAGTCCTTGGCCAATGCAATTGCTATAAAAATAATCCCTGGTGATTGCAATGTCTATAGTAAAAGTCCTTGGCCAATGCAATTGCTATAAAAATAATCCCTGGTGATTGCAATATCTATAGTAAAAGTCCTTGGCCAATGCAATGCTATAAAAATAATCCCTGGTGTTTGTAACACCTATATTAAAAGTGCTTTGCCAATGCAATTGCTATAATAATAATCTTTAGTGAAGACAATATCTCTACGAAAAGTGCTTAACCAATGTAATTTTTATTATGATAAATCTCTATTATGTGCTTTTTTCATTATAAAACTTATTACTTAGTGGAGTTTTTTATACAAAAAAATATGAAAATACATATTATTCATATAATTTATAATTTTGATTATATTGTCTATTGCAAAATTCATATAGTAAATGGGTTTTTACACTCATGAGATGTTTTAATATTTAATCATAATATTTAATTTAATATTTTATTGTCAAAATGTTTGTAAAATATTTTATGCTTTGGTCACTCACAGTAAAACACTATGTAGTATGTTGTTTATAAAAAAAACACAATGTTTGTAATTTAAGAATTAACCAATAAAAAGGATTTTTTTCTACTTCAATCCATTTTTCTTGTCACTGTCATGAAAAAGAGCTTGAAGACAATTTCTATTTCTAAGAAATTTGTATGCGGAATATCTTAGGTGACATTCTTTTTTGTCATGATCAAATTTTGTCTTAATCAAATGGAAATGGAAGAGAAACACTTAAAGAAGAAACATTAAGATAATCTACATTAGTTTGTTGCTCCTTTGTCCATAAAATGGTGGAAAATTATTTTTGGTTTTAAACCAAATGTAGTTTGGCAGATGATTCAAATTAGCAATAAACTCAAACATACTGAAAAAATATTTTTCCTTATTTTTTTTCAGTTGTTGACAATTTCTAAATGAAAAAAAGAATAAGAGATATCTGGCTAAAAATAGCAATTCTTTGTATGTAGATGTTTTTTCTTTCATTTATTTTTTTTCCTTCAGTTGATATTCTTGTCCAATTAGTTCTTGGTAATAATAGCCGCCATATTTTTTCAGTTGAAGTCTTGCTTTCGTCTTAGCTATTGTAATTTTACTTTCTGTTGCAATTAAAATCATCCACAGTCCACTGTTCGATGTTGGGAAAATTTTTGTATGAAATCGCATAACAAAAATGGTAAAGAAATCAATCAAGAAAAATAACAAAAGTAGAATATTCCGGAAAATGCATAATCTTAGAATCTTAGAATAAGAATATTACTATTTGTGCAGAAGAAATCCACTTACATTAAAAAAAGGGTTAGGGTGTGAACCTACCAATGCCACTGGCTCCATGATACAAACAAAAACTGAGGCAGACTTGTTCTGTCACTTATAATAGAAAATGGTTGATAGAATAGCCCAGATGCACTACTTATGGGTTTGATGGAATAACCTGGATGCATATGTGCAACACCATATCATTTGACAAGCACATCACCACCATAAGATTGGGTTTTTATTTCATGTCTTTTTGGCTTTTCCTCTTGATTTTATTTCTCATTATAATGCTAAATTCTACTACTTTGTGCTATGTACTTCAGGACATTGATGATCACTATGGATTAGTGTACTTCCTTTCTGTTATAGTGGAAGACACCTTGTCTAGATAATAGACTCTCCCACCTATTATAAGTAGGAGTCAGTAGGTAGTCGAGGGAGGAGTAAGTGTTCAGCGACCACAACTCGATTACTCTGCGTAACACTTATTTACAAGTTCCTAACGTTTCTGTACGTTTACCCCATTTAGGACGCATTTAGTCCGACTACAAGTTCTATTGTGGAAATAACTCCACAACACTTTCAAATGTATATAAAGGCATAGACAGTGAACAAGACAGCACGAAGCAGGTCGACTGGTAGGAGAGTAGATTTGCAATTATTTGGATGCACAGCTCTGTGAATTTGTGACAGTTTACTATATTTTTGCTGCACTATTATTGTTATTATTATTTTGGCAATCAAAATTATACTTAACATCAGAAACAGAGAACTGAAATTTCTAGGGCCCATAATGAGGAATGAAAGCTTGGAAAATTTGATACTTGAAGGCAAGGACAGAGGAAGACAACGTATGACATGCCTAGCAAGCTTGCATAAATGGATGGGCATGCAAAGTTTGGGAGAGATAAAAAAAAGACAATATTTATTAAGAAGTCCTAAGGACAGAAAATTGTGGAAAGCCATAATCATCATTGTCCTGAAGTACACAGAAGTAGAATTTAGCAATATAATGAGAAATAAAATCTGGAGGAAAAGTCAGTAGAAAAAAAGACATGAAATAAAAACCCAATCTTATGATAGTTGGTGAGGTGCTTGTCAAACGGTATGGTGTTACACCTGAAACAAAAACATTCAAGTTCTGTTCACAGCTCCTCTTAATTCTCTAATATACGGGGGTGAGATCTTTATTATCAGGGAGATTAAATTTCTCTCAATATAAAATAAATGGGTGGGAGAATCATTTAAAGTGTCAAAAAATGTGAAATTAAAAGAATTCCTAAAAAAAAAAATTAGATAAATGCCCCTCCCTGTCTATTAAGCAGTTTAGAGTATGTCTTTTGTGTCACATTGTCAAAGTGAAATTAAAGACAGAATAATAGCACAACTAAAAACAGTAAATAAACAAATAAGTGATATGAATGAAAGAGGTGCTCATAAGAAGTGAAGATTATGAAAGTAAGAAGGATAAATAATTAATGACACTTGATTTGAAACTGTTAATATTGTAGATAAAGCAAAGGAAAAGTATTATCAGACTGATCTACCCTACTTACTAATGAGAAATACCTTTATAATAAACTGATGCATATTTGCTTATTGGCATCAAGTAATGCTTCCTGCTATCATAACAATGGAATATCTCATTATGTTAAATAGATGAGATAAAGATATGTAACTGATGAATATATAAAGTCCCACCATGTTTCCTGTTATAGAAGAGATATATGATCCCATTCATTCACCAAGGTTAAGAAACAGTTTGCTTCAACAGTACCAAATGGGTGACTCAGAAAATTCTGGAAAAGGAGAAATAAAAAAAATTATTATAGTTATAATTTTCATGATTTTTTTTTTGTTTCGTCATAGTTAAGCAAGACCAAGTGATTAATAAGAAAATTTATTTAGGGTACCCTAATAACAAAAAAGAAAAATAGAACCATCTACAATTTTCTACATAAAACGTGTGAAAGCACATGTGATACCCTGCCCTCATCAGCCACCAACCAGGGGTGGTAACACAGTTTCATTGGCTAAGACAGCAATTCTTCTTAAAGTTGTTTGCATCTTTTATACTATCTGTATACAGGAATTTTTAAGTGTCATTTTTTTGACAGTGATGTACTGCTGGCCATTTCTAAAGGCAAAATATAAAAGTGCTTTGCCTGTTTCTCTTTATCCCAGATAGAAATATACACAAGAAAATCAAAGAAAAGAAAACAAGGAATAATTATATTAAGCAACAACGTCATTAAGCATTTAATCAAGCAGGAAGACAGGCTTTTTCACAATATATTAATTAAGAAAATTAATGATTTTAAAATGACAGTACCTAATTTAAATTTCAAGGGATTTCAATGCTCTTGTGGCAGGGGAGGTGATACTTCCTTTCCTTTTCTCTCACTTTTTTCCCAATAGCATAATGGTTATAAGCATGGACAGTACAATCAGAGAGCTGATTGCAATTTCCTGCTTCACCTGTGGCCTTCACTTTCACACAAATGCAAAATACATAAATCCAAGTACCTCTATATAAGGTTTAAAATGAATTTTTTAAAATGAAAAAGCTTTCCTAAAGCTTTCAATTTAGCTTTAAATAAAAGCTAAAGGATTAAATTTACTATATCCGGTAAGTAAAATACTTTGGTTTATTTCAGACAGAAATTATATTGATTGGAATAGAGTTACATTTTTTCAGTAAACTCGATCACATCAGCCATTTTTTAGACATTTGTAAACAAAACTTATTTTTCTATTTTAAAAATCTTGCAAAAATAAAATATGTATTTCTGAAACATTATTTGAGGAAAATTACCAAATTTAAAGTTAAGTTAATCTAATTTGAGCCAAATATTACTTACTTATAGCATAAAATGTTGTGTACAAGCATTTCCTAACCATTTCCTGTTTTTCTGATGTGTTAATCCAATTATTGACATCAGATTGACCACTGAACATGATCATAATTATCTATGGTGTAGCAGACACCAATTTTCATTAGGGTTTAGTTGTGTCTTTTCTCGTAAGTGGGGACAACCCTTAAAACATGTGACCTTTTATTAATAGATTTATCAGTTTGTACATCCATATTTCAGAAATTCTGCATTAATATATAAAAACAAATAAGAATTCTTTTAAAAATAGTCAGGGGTGTTCAGATTGTAATAAGCATTAAATTATATGATTAGTAAATATAATTTTACTTAATAACAATATTCCCTAAAAATTAGGTCATTGAAATTGAACATTAAGATTCAAAAACTTTATAAATTATTCACTTATAAATTGTAAAAAATTAAAAAGAAATCTTGTAAAAATTCATTTTTCATTGAAAAAAACCTTTTTTCATCAGACAATATTGCCTTTAATACATATTATTCCTAAAAGCAATTAATTGCTCCTCTAATTAAATAATGTCTTAATTTTCTTGTGTTTTTTATTTTCCAATTCAGAACAGATTTTTGGTAAGACAGGGTTTGATTTTGTAAAATGAAATTGCTGATTTAAATTCTTCAAAAATTTCTGCTATTAACTAATATAGTCACTACAAATTATCTCAATGAATTTCTGATGCTTTCATAAAATTAAGTAAAATTTACACAAGTAAAAAAAATATCTTTACCAAGATTTTCTAATAAAAAACTTTCAAAAATAATTTCATTCATGTCCTGAAAATTTTATTTAACTTTGAGAATTATTTGATTTTTGCGAGAATTTCCAAATTAAAGTGTCTGTCACCACAAAAAAAGAAGTTAAAATTTGCTATGCTAAAACCGCGATGCAAGAAAATCAAGTTTTTTAATCAAAATTTCAAACGTTCTAAAAAGGAGTAAAAAATTTAATAAAATAACCAAAAAATACTTTGATCCTTCCTCTTAATAATAACAAAGATTTTGACAATAAAACTGTTTTCATTATGTTTGGAGAATGTTTTCATCACAGTATGCTGATTTTTAGCGATCCCGTGGAGGTACCTACATAAATCCAACTCTTGTTCCCCAGCAGTAGGTTAAGTAGCAGGGTAGACTGGGTTATCTAGCCTTGGGAACTTATAACCATATCCCATTGAAATACCAGTTCTTGTCCGATCAGTGACGTTAAGCAATATCAAACCTGTTCAGTACTTAGACAGGTGACCTCCAGGTGCTGTAAGCTTGAATGTGTAGTTGGTATAATAGATAACAGCTTGAAATGAGAAATCAGAGAGCTGAGTTTGCAATCCAGTCAGGTTTGTTATATTCACTTATGTGTTCTCCTTGGGAAAGGGATGAGTTCATCTCTTCTCCCACAGCAATTTGTTAAATAGTAGAACTTGTATCTGAAAATCATTATTATTGTTTACATGTTAGTATTTCTACTGTCACTTTTTGGGGAGAAGAAGAAAAATTTCGGATGGTATAAACTAAATGAATGGAGCATCCAGTTACCAGAAGAGGTAATAACTTATCTTGAAGGAGACAAAGAAAATGTTTTTTAGTATAAATTAAATAAATGGAAGATGTCATGGTTGATAATGGGGGTGCTTAGAGCATTATTTTTACTACTGTCTATTGATTGATTCATTCATTTTATATGGCTTATCAACCCATTGCAGGTTATTTAAACCCTGAAAATATTTTAGATTGTAAGAATTTTGTTTTAGATAATAATGATTTAGTGGTACAGTGTAACCCGGATATAAGAGAGTTGTCGGGGACTGGAGACGAAGTATCTTATATCCGGGTTTCTCTTATATCCGGGTTTGGTCTATTTTGTTTTATTAACACGGGCTCTAATTTGGGACCAGAGAAAATCTCACTTATATCCGGGTTTCTCTTATATCCGAGTTTGGTCTATTTTGTTTTATTAACACAGGCTCTAATTTGGGACCAGATAAAATCTATCTTATATCCGGGTTTCTCTTATATCCGGGTTACACTGTACAAGTCTTACTAATTAATCCATAGATGGGGTGAGAAGAGGTTTATTCATATCTTCCCCAAGGGTATTTGCATGTAAGGGAATATAACAAACCCAACTGGAATTGGAATTTTGTCTCTTGGATTAACAATTCCAAGACATTATCCATTACACTACTTGCACATCCAAGCTTACAGCACCTGGAATTCCCAAGTGGTCACCAATCTAGGTACTGACCAGGCTTGATGTTACTTAACTTCAGTGATCATATGGAAACTGGTGTTTCAACATGATATGGCAGTAAGCTGCTACTATCCAGGGAGATTAAGTACTTATATATTCATTCAATCACTTTTTTCTATGTCAGTCAACATAGTATGTTAATGATGAATCATAGGATTAGAACCAGATCAGATCTTTCATTTTCTGTGCTAACTATTTTGTCAAGACACATTCCCATGGAATAAATATTTCAGTTAAAACCCTCAAAAAGAATGGCAGATGTAAGAACAGTAGAAAGTTGGACAGAAAGTTTAGTGGTTGTCATGAAGAAATAAAAATAAAGCCTGCTTTGAAAAAAAAATCCTACTTAAAAATAAAATGAAACAAACTCAAAAAAATTTAGTGAGGGATTTGTGACTCAAATTTTATGTTGCAGAATAAATGGCAACAAAATGGATAAAAAGAAAAATTAAATACTGTAAAATCCCCAAGTTAAAACCATGTTAGGCACAATTTAAACATTATTTAATTCTCTTATTTCCTTCTAAATCTGATCATCCCTTGTTGAGCAGCAATGGCTTCTCTGTGCAATTGTCGTGCAGCTCAATTGTCCTCTTGAGAGATCAACTTTAAGTCTTGCAGTTTATTTGATTAATGACCAAGTTAATGGTGCAGATGATTGGGTAATTTGGAGTTTAATCCATCCTTGTGGAAATTGCTGGGTGATAAATTCTGATACCACAAAACTTTGGACTGTGGAATTGTTGTTGTGTTAATCTTTATTTGTCAATGTTCTCATAATTTTGCTCTACATTAAAAGAACAATTTGTTCGAATTGGTAAACGCCTGTTTAATCTTTACTTTGAGTGATGAGAAAAGCAAATCCTAAAAGATTTTACAATGAAAATTTTTGGGCTGTCATTCCAATACATCACTGTTAAAATGATTTGAAATGTGCAGATAATTTCCTTTCAAAACACATCAAACTTTTCTTTTCCCCACTTTCCCCATTAAATTTTTCTCCTGTTTTGATTTTTCAAAACTACTTTCATTCATAGATTTCTTTTTTTTTCTCTCTTTTTTCTTTCACTTGAATTATTTTAAAATCTAAATTAATCTCATTTTATTGAAAGCTAAATTGTTCTATTTAATGTGATACCAACCAATTATAATTTTTTTTTTCTCAAGAGAAATTTGGCAGATGGATAACATTCTCATTATACACACATTAAGTTTCCATAGCAAAAGAAAATAAAAACATTTAAAGTATTTTTAAAAAAATATAAGCAAAATATTCCATATAGAACTAAATATGGTTTTGAATTTTTATTTTTATTCCTTAAAACTTCAGCAGAATACTTTTTGTATAGCAAGCCATTCCACACTGCCAAATAAAATGCAAATTTCTTAAAAATGAGTTTGAAATTCCAACATAATTAGACCTCATTCAAGATTATTCAATCCACAATTGTGTGCTGCAGCAGTTAATTGTGAGTACCACCATAATCACTTCTATGGCTGTATAGTACATGCATCAACGGGGCTATATAGTTTTGAATTCAGAGTTGTCCTTCTCCTAGACTGGTTGCTAACTATGGATAGAGAGCCCGGTCTGCTCTGCTGTTTAACCCATAGTTGATGGATATTTGTGCAAAAGTGAGTGTAATGAACTTGACCAGAATTTGACCTTGGCTCACCAATTTCCCATTCTAAGCTGTTAATGTTTTTTCTTCCATGTGCCATATCCCATCAGGACATAAGCGATCATGGCTCTCCACAATTTCCTATTCTTTGTATCTCTTAATAAATTGTCTTTTTGTTATCTTTTCTAAACCTTGTTTCCTCATCCATTTACACCAGCTCACCAGGTAGATTAAGTGTTGTTTTCTTCTGTCACTCTTTCTTTCAATCTGCCCTGTGAGTATAAAATTTTCCAAGCCCTCTTTCCTTATTATGCACTCTAGAAATTTCAACTCTCTCTTCCCAAAGTATGTGTCCTTTTCATTTCTATTTTCTCTAAAACTTTGTCATTGCTCATGTTTGGTCTATGATATTCTTAGCATCCTTCTGTAGAGCAACATTTCTGTTGCTTCAAGTTTCTTCTTTATCTGTAAGTAAATTATCCAACATTCACTGCCATATAGGAGGACTGATATTAAATAACATTTCAGCACTCTTTTCTGTGTTTCTAATTAAATTTTTTCTGTTTCTTAATACTTTGCTTAGTTCTTGGAAGGCATCTTTATGTTCAGTACTCTTTTCTTTGCTAACCATTACACTACCTGCGTATCATGTGTAGGTAGAATGGGTACAAAAATCATTGCAATATTGGTCATTTTTCAGTCAGACAAGAAATGCCAAAGTTTTGTAGAAACAAAAATGTATAAGATGGAAACATGTAAGAGCCTAATAAAAAATATAAAAAATATTACTTGAAATAAAGTTATGTCATATTTATCCTATTATTTATTCTGATTAGCATCACTATCTTTGTTGTTTTGATCATAAAATTATGGCGTCTATTCTCTGGAGATAATGTGAACAAAAAAATGTTTTTTTCTTTTTTATCAGCCATATCAAATGTATTTTTGACTTGGTTTTAAATCTACAATTGAATATTTATTTCAAGATTGTTATTCTTCAACCATATGTCTATTGGGCCAGTAGGATGTTTTTACAACACTTATTCCCCATTAATTAATTTTTTTTTTTAAATACTAAAGTTCACCCAAAACAAGACTCAAGAGCCACTCAAGAGAGAGTTACCATTAAAATGGTTATGATGAATGGGGTGTGATATGAAGGAAAGTGGTAGTGGTAGGAAATGAAGATTATGAGGATAGAGAGAATATAAAATGATTGACCTACAAAAAGGTTAAGATTATTGTTTTTTATGGAAGTATCCATATTTTATGTTTATGTTTAGTGTTGTGGAAGTAATATGGAAGTATCCGCATATGAGTTTTTTTCACAAAATAGCAGTTCTTGGGAAAAAAATTGTCTGAGTGGAACTTTTACTACTACCTGTCTATATCTCTGAGATGAGGTATTATGATTACTTACATTATTCGGGCTGTTATCCTCATCTTCATTGCCATATTCACAATGTTTTGGCCATTGTACGCTCCAGCCTTCTTCAGGTTATTGGAATTTCAAACCGAACCCTTTATTGCATCCACTGGGGTAGATTGTTCTAGTTCCACGTGCCATGCCTCTTGCAGATGCTTCAGTTATTCCAAAGAGAAATAACTCAACTACCCTTAAGGACACCTGGATAAGGTTGTTGGTTAGATCTGGTGACTAGACCCAAAGAGTTGTGAGTTCAATACCAGGCCATGGCAGTGGTGAACTAAAACTTGGAGAATTGAGTTAAAAGGAAACAAGTGAGACATCTGGAAGAGGCATAGCATGTGGCACTAGAACAATCTACCCTGGTGGACATGATAAAGGGTTTGGTTCAAAATTCCAGTCACCTGAAGAAGGTCGGAGTATACAACGCCCAAAATGTTGTGAATATGGCAATGAAGATGAGGATAACAGTCCAAATAATGTAAATAATGTAAGTAACTTTCATTACATTTGAAATATGGGGGAAATGAGGGTGATTTGACTCTGTGGAAGCAGCATGATCAAAGAGTATAAACTTATTTCAGAGAGTATGAAACTGATTTTTCTAATCACATTTGCAACATCATTGATTGACATTCCAGTTTTCTTTCATGTCATTCGCTTTGATAAGTCTGTTTTATTAATGTAAATCTTAACTCCCAAGTCAATATTAGACTCTGTACAACTTTCTTGAATTTTCTTCATGGCCAATAATCTTGTATATTTCCTGCTAGCATCAGGGATTAATTTTCAAGCCTGTCTAGGAAAGTTGCTTCACTATGTTGTACTAGAAAATTTTTCTCACTTGAATCTATCTTACATATTTATAAGTCTACCATTCATCAATGCTTTGAATATTGCTGCCATATATGATGTGGTGCTCCTGCTATATATTCATAGATTCTTGATAAAATACAAAGAAGAATTTGCAATGTCATTAGTTCTGAACTGGCATCTCGACTTCAGTCTTTTTCCCACTTCCATAGTGTAGCTCCCCTGTGCCTTTTCTGTAAATACTTTCATGGTAATTGTTCAGGTGAATATTCCTCTATGGTAAATGTAATCATTGTAAACAGTCATTGGAGCTTCATTTTTAAAAGTTGTTATTTTTTTATCCCCCCCCCCTCACAGACCAATTGTATATATGTGAACTAATTAGTATTATGGTAGCTGTAGTAAGAATAATAATTAAGAATGTTTTGATTTGGTTTAAGGAATACTGTGGTATTTTTAGGTGAGTAATTGTAGCTAGCTAAGTTTAAGATAAGACAGATTGAAGACCAGCCTTCCTCTATCCCTGCTTTTGGCCTTATGCCACATTTTTGTATTATTCAAAATAAATATCACTTTCTTCTATGGTACCTAGACTTTATGAATTTAAGTACAGTACTAGACTGGCAGCAAGGTCTCATCATTTTACATTTCAACTGGCTAGATGAATCTGTAAGTTCTATGTTAACAATTTATTTTCTTGCATTTTTTGCTTATGTTACTCTCTTCTGGCTTCTTACTTTCCAGTCAAGTTTGATCTTCAAAAATTTAAATGCAATGTCAATTTTTATCTTCTCTCTTCTTAATTTCTGTTCTCTTATTGTTCTTGTTCCTTAACAAGGATTTTCTTTTTCTTATATTCATTTACACTAAGTAACTACCCCCACTGCATGTTCGTGGCTTTGTTGCCTTGGTTGAGCTGAAATAAAAAAGGTACATCGCTAGGATTTCAAGAGCAGTAGAAAAGCTCTCTCCATTTGAAAGATTGGTGCAACACAATCTTCTCCCCCAGTTGACTCATGTCACACAGAATTAATATTATTAAATATCTATAATAATTATTTTTTTGTGCTTGATGATTCAACTCATAAGTGCTACTGAGAAGTTTTAAAATAATATTTTAGTTTTTTAATGAATCTCTAACACAACTGACAAAGACCTTTAGGTTCAAATGTTGAAATTGTAAAGCCTTACCTTAAGAGTTAAACTGTCACTTGTTGCAAATAATACATCTTGACAATATGTCTTTAAAATTCTTTATTTTCTTTGTGATTTGTATGCATAAAACTGGCTTCATGTCAGCAGAATTTCTTAAACATTGAGTTTTTATTAACCAACAGGCAAACTATCTTAAAGGTTATTTTTATGTTGTACCTTATGGTGTATCTTCTTGGAGAGTTGGAGAGAGAAAGGTTGGTTTGGGATTTGTGGTGGAAACCATTACTGGACATAAAACCCAGCCTCTCTGTTTATACTGATATCTCTTGAGACTGAGTGTTTCCTACTCCTGTCTTTGCCTCCTGGCACTACTTAGCACTGATTGTCTGCAATAGAAAATTCTTGTGCCTATTCATAGAAACTATTGAGGCAGAGATAGAGTTGGGTAAATGCACCAACTTGACTTTTTATACTGACATTTATTTCTTACATATCCAGTAAGATGACCAAATCCAAGCAGTTCCAGTTCTTGGAGTTGGTGTGTCTTTCCTTCACACTAAATATCAGAGACATGTCTTCAATTCAGCACTTACATCTTTTTTTTTTTCATTTTTAAATCAATTCTAATTGTCAAGATTGTATTTTTGGCTTTATTTCATTTTATTTACTGTTTTTAAGAGATCGGTTTTTCCGTGACATTTCACTCAGACACGCTTCTGGTCAGTGTAATTTCATGAAGTTTTTATTTCTGGTTGACTTTCATTGTCCATAAACTTTTCTAAGTTTGATTCCACTTGATCCCAGTTTTCCTTCAGATTTAACACAGTAAACTTTCAAAGCACGAGATTTCACTGGGTTATTTCAAGAAAATAATTCCAGTGATAATGGTTAGATTAATCGACAAGAAACAGTAAGGTCTATGTCAGTCCCAGGCAAACTGCAGCCTGCGAGCGACATGCAACCCATTTCACTTTCTGAATGGCGCATCTAATTTCATGAGAAAAATAATGTTTATTAAAATTTGGCTTGTCTTGTTTCATTCACACTTATTCTCTCACACTTTCTTACACTAAAAGAAGTTTGGGGAAGCTGGTGTCAAAGGGGAATAACTAATGCCCAACTAACCTCACTTAATTATTAATGTCTGTTGCCTTGTGGATAGTTTGATTGAACCACATAGATAACAATGATTAAATAAAATGGTTCTTTTGCAACCTTTCATTAATGATAACATTTTAAGCATGTTAAAGAATATCATACTGTAAAGATAGTTTTAAAAACAAGAAAGATTCATATTATTTTTTTCTCTGGAGAAGAAATATGTATTTTTTTAAAAAAATATTTTTAATATGAGCAAATAAATTAGAAATACATCACCTGAGGCAGTACATGTTAAACACATTATCATCAGTGATAATCTTATACCAAGACTTCAATTTTTAAATTGCAGGAAAAAATATTTTTTAAAAAATGCAAAAAATATCAACTTTTCGCCATTTCTAAAGCATAGATTTAAGCGTATAGACTTCTGTAGCATAATTAGCTGAGTTACCTCTAACACAAATAAATTACCTTGAAATCTTTAGTAATGTGACCCACCTTATGATGAGCCATATCTCATGTGGCCCACTGATCAGAAAAGGTTGCCTATGTCTGGTCTACATATTGATATACTCACTATTACTGACACTGGAAAATGACCCATTGATTGAAATATATACAGGATCAACTGGAAAAAGTCCACTGGTTTAGACAGTTCAATAGATACATTAAAGTCTATATATCAATCCCAAGCAATTATAAGCCACTTCCCTTATATGGTTAGAAGACGCATAAATGAGTAGTTAAAGCCAGGGACTTGAGGTTATAAGATCTGTGATTCAACCTGATGAACACATTAAAATGTGATGGTGGGCATTAATAGGATATATATATAGAGGTCTATAATTAATATCCCTATAACCCTATAAGTAATAACTGATAACCCTATAAGTAATAAATTATAACCCTATAAGTAATACTGGATATTTATAAGCTATAGTTAATAGCAGATTTTTGTAGGAGAAAGAGACAGAGTGTGTATAGAAATCAAGACTGTATAGTGACTGTCAGTTTCATGCTTAATGCAATTTTCAGACCAAATCTGAAACTGACAGTCACCATGCAGTGTTGATTGCTATGTCGACACTGTCTATATTTATAAATGCTCTATTTCTGAAAATGAGCATCTTACCCTATAAATATAGCAAATTTTAGCACACACACACATGTATATATATATATATATATATATATATATATATATATATATGATGTATTTCAACAGCAAGGAATCTTTTGAACATGTTTGGATAGACAGAACTAGTCAATATCATTCCATCAAACATATATTGAATATATATATATATATATATATATATATATATATATATATATATATATATATATATATATATATATTATGTATAGCAACAAATAAAATGAAATATTCAACTTACCTGTCCTGACTCTGAGTTTCATGGAGATAGCATATTTGAAAAACTGGGAATAAGGACAGATAAGTAAACATTTAAATTTATTTTTAGTATAAATGACCCATCTCTTAAAAGCATTAACTCCCAAAAATACCCTGGTTAATATTTTTTTCATAATCTTTGTTTTATTTATATATATATATATATATATATATATATATATATGTATATATATATATATATATATATATATATATATATAAACAAAGTCAATAGAAACAATGGATTGATAGCCTTAGGAATAGAATAAATAGCCAGGGACATAATAGAGCTAAATTTATTTTTCAATAGAACAAAGATTCTTGTCATATCAATACGTACCCAAAAAATTTAGTTTTGATATCTATAGCTAAGTAAAGACATTTGTGGTAAGTGACTAGTAATCAAGAGACAGCTCACTTCTTAAGTGTGATCTGTTTCTTTATTGACAAATTCTTTTATAAGAGTTCAAGACTTAATTTCAAATTCATAAGAATCCAACAAAATTCTCCTGGTGTCAATATCTCCAGGGTTTAATTATATCTCTTTTTGTAAAAATCAATCTTTTGGCTTCATTTTGGCATTTAATGTTAGAGAAATCTTAATGTGTATGTTCTGTTGACCATTGTCCAATCTGAGATGCAGCCAATTTGCAAATGGTCATTTCATGGTTTGGCACTAACACAGACTAACTGATAAACACTTTTCAACTGCTGGCTGATAGCCAAACACTGATGAACTTACTGACCTCTGGCTTTTATCTACTTGATCTTTGGCCATCACTTTTAGATAGATTCTGTTTGTGTTCACACTGAAAATATCTTTGTTCAATCAGTCAACAGTCAGTTTGAAATGATGCTTTCTCTTATACCTTTGACGAGCTCCCTGATAAGGTTGTGTGTCATGGTTGACGGACAAAGGAAGACATACTTTTTCATTATGCTTTCAAGGTCTAACATTATTCTTTATTCAGTCATCCTCCTTCCTTTCATATTCCATTAGTAAGAAAGAAGCTTCTTAGCTTCTTCCCTACAAATGCTATTTTGAAAAGCAAAATCCCAATAGAATATTTTTTCTACTCACTACAATCTTAAATTCATCAAGTCATGGGTTAACTGTCCTACATAACCTCATAAATTTCTTACTTCCTCTTCTTACACTCACACAACATAATTCAGTAACTTTCTACCTTGAGAGGCTCTTAGGGATTGTACTGGATGAACATTAATAAAAGTTGATGGTTCATTCAACAGTGCAACACCAGCACAATTATGTTGGATTTTCATGTCATAATTTTGAATTTCGGTCATTTATTTTCTGTACTTTGCTAAAATACTTCTTAGACATTTATATTTTTTGTACTTAGAAAGAAAAATCTCCTTTTTTTTTCTACTGTTCATGATCAATTTGAAGCTAAAGTTTTTCTTTTTTTTATGGAGAGCCTGCAGAAGGGGAAGTAACTCAACTTCCAGTTTTCTTGTAATTTTCATGCATAATCTATAATTTGAACATCTATTCCAAAGTAAAGATTAACAGGTTTGTGTAGAAAACAGTTACATGAATTGACCGTACATACTCTTGTATCATGAAACCTTTGAAAGCCTAATTTTGAAGCTAATTTGCCTACAGTAAATGGATATATAGTTTGGTCAATGGTGTAGCCAGAGCCAGCAAATATACACTAATTTTATATCTTGTGTAGGGTGCAACCCCCTTAAAATTAGTTTCAAAATTAGGTCTTCAAAAGTTGCATGATATGCGAGTATATATAGTATATTAAATATTTATAAGTGTCTTTGAAAGAAGACAAAACAATATTTTTATTCTGGTAAAGGAAATTGAAAACACAAAAATCAAACACCTAAATTATGAATGTTGTCATTTTGTTTAGCATTTGTTGTTTTGCTTACTGGTTTAGTTGCATGAGCATGACTGTGATTGTTTCTTGTTGTCTTTCTTTGAAATAGTGATTGCAGGTTGCAAAGACACAACTTTTGGCTGCTGTGAGGACAATGTGACAATAGCCAAAGGTTTCCAGCTTGCAGGCTGTCCAAGTAAGTTCATTATTCTACCAATCAACCACTTTCTTTTCAACAACTTGTTCTAAAGTCATGATGATGATGATAATGAAAATAATCATTGAAATATTAACAAACTTCACTGCTCTGTTTGATAATCAAAAATGTGAATATTTTAAATGTTTTTTTGTTAGGAAATATTTTGTTCTTTTATGCCATGTCTCAATTCTTGTTAAATGCTTTTCTTCCAATACTGATCAGTGCTGCCAAATATCAGGTAAGGTTGCTTCTCCATCTTTTTTAATCAGCACACACAGACAACTGTTTTAGTAATAAAAAGGAATAGGAAATTTATAAAGTCATCTGCACACTATCAATTACTCAACTCCAATGTGAGAGAACATTTTCATAGCTAAAGATCATAAAGACAAGGTTAAGAAATTTGCTGTTTTAGGAGAATTTGGAATCATACATGTTGCTATCCATTGAAAAGGAATTGTTAGGTGAATTGAATGTAGTGATCTATTGAACGCATATATTGAACTTAATATAGTGAACTGCATGCTATATGCGCTATTGTGCTTTTGAACTATCTGTTAATGTCTAAATTGTGTAATAAACTATTTAAAAATATCTATCAGGTAGTTAAAATTAAAAAATAAATAAAAATTTCAACTATAACATGCTGTATATTCACTTGGTATCTACTACTAGTAATATGTACAATACATGTACCCTGTAATTACTAAAAAGTACACAATTTTTCCACAAAAATAATTTGTATCATTTTTTTTCATGTGTATTTTTTATTTATTCAATAAGAAAATTAAATGGGAGCATTTAAGTTGTGGGTGAGCCCCTTTTGTCTCTTGGAAACCATTATTTTAGACCCAGTCTGTCACTGTTTAAAAGATATACAAAATATAAGTAAAACTTTAAAAATTCAAAGTAAAAAAGTAATATTCTTGCTGAACAACAATATATATATATATATATATATATATATATATATTAAAGGGAAAAAACAACTATGTTGGTGTGACCAACAGACAACTTGCTAGAAGACCTAACACCTTAGACAAGAAAAAATCCTGAACAGAGAAAGAAAAAAAGAATGAAAGACTAAAAGGCAAACAATGGCCTTCTAAGTAAAGCTGCTAAACACCCAGCAAAGAAAAAGCTTCACAATGTCAACACTTGAAAAAGGACAGCCTGAGTCAATACACAAGTATCATGCCCGCACAATCTTCAAACAACTAAAGTTTAAATAAATTATTTTCAGCTATACTTGTAATTGAGTTTGTAGATAGTATTATGTATCTAGTTTTATTAAGATTGTAGATATTCTTCTTTCTTCTATTTTCATAAATTTGATGAATTTCTATTGATACCATTACAAAAGAATAAAACCAGAATGATTATCAGCTTCTATTTAAGATCACGTAGAATTTGTAGCCCTCAATATCTATAAGATGAAGTGAAATACATTGAAAGTACTTTTAAGCTCTTCTAATACTCTAATTATTTTATATTTAATGTATAGAGGAAAGATCATCAAATTCATAAAGATGAAAGAATAATACAAATAATCTTTAAAAGGCTAGACACATAATAATACCTATATAACAGAATCATGGCTACAATATTTATTTACATTATTTACATTGTTTGAACTGTTGTCTTCATCTTTATTGTCATATTTACAATGTTTTGGCTTCTTCAGGTGTTATATGTTGGGATTTCAAACTGAACCCTTTATTTCATCCACTGGAGTGGATTGTTCTATTTCCCTATGCCATGCCTCTTCCAGATATCTCAGTTTCAGTTATTTCCCTTTAGTAACTCAACTCTCAAATTTTTTGTTCACCTCTGCTGTGGCCAGGTTTTGAACAATGTCTGAAATGTGAATATGACAAAAAGATGATATTAAATTGCTCTACAGGTTTGATTTTTTTTTTCTTTCTTGAAATTGAGAACTTTTAGCACATACAATTTCAAAACCACTATTTTAGTGTTTATTTATTTTGGTCTGTATATATATATATATATATATATATATATATATATATATATATATATATATATATATATATATATATTGTGTATTTAGGCAGCAATCCTTCTTTCAAGCACATTTCATTAAAAACAACTGACAAGGTGCTTTTATTTAGTTTTTTATATAATTTCTCGTGCGATCTAATAAAGTTTTTCTTTTCAGAGGATAAATTATACAAAAATTGTCCGAATGTTCTTTTCCGAGCGCTTTCGACTATACTTTTAGCCATTATCAAGGATTATATTTCAACTGTTAGAATTAGAAATAGTTTGTGTGTGTTTTATAAAGTGATTCATTTTTTTATTTTCAATATCTTGACCGTGTTTTGAAACAAAAAAATGAATCACTTTATAAAACACACACAAACTATTTCTAATTCTGACAGTTGAAATATAATCCTTGATAATGGCTAAAAGTATAGCCGAAAGCGCTCGGAAAAGAACATTCGGACAATTTTTGTATAATTTATCCTCTGAAAAGAAAAACTTTATTAGATCGCACGAGAAATTATATAAAAAACTAAATAAAAGCACCTTGTCAGTCGTTTTTAATGAAATATATATATATATATATATATATATATATATATATATATATATATATATATATATACACACATGTTGGCTCCTATAAGAAGCCTGTCCACCCTTTAAATGATTATAAATAATTATTAAGTAATAAAATATATAAAAATAAATATAATATTTGTCCAGATTATTTACTTTGTTTTTCTGTTTGAAAATATTTAAAAATTTGTCATTGTTTATATATTTTGTTAAGTTCTAATACTTAAAGATTTTGTTTTAGTAGGAAAACATTCATTAGTGCATCCAATTTCATTTTAATTAACTTCTTTTATTATTAACGAGGAATGCAAAGCCTGTAAGAAATGTACTACTAAAATCTTGACTAGAAATTTAAATGAAAAATATGATGAATTCCGAAAAGCAAGTTCTTTAACAGAAAAGTTTCATGGTCATTCCTCTGAAAACAGACATTTTGTCTTGTCTAACTTTGTATTGAATGACTCAAACAGATTTAGGGTTAGCGGTTGTTGCAATATTTGTTTTAATTCTTTGTATCTCTTTTTCTTGTGACTCTTTGTCCAAATTTGTATGTAACGGAATTGCGTGTCTGCGTCTCTTTTCCATAATTTCCTCCATAAAACAGAGACAATTATTTTTTGTCTGAGGTCATTCAGCTTTGCCATTGTTACACTATTCTGCCAAGACATATTTACACTTTTATTTCTCGTCTCTGGGGAAATGCATACAAAGTGAAGTCTCTAGCTGACAAGATGATTTCCAACTCAAAGTTTCTTGTCCTTCAATTCTATCGAGCCATTTCCTACTGATGCCAGGTGCACCATCTTTGTTTTCTGTTATCTTCTTTTCTTTCCTATTCCTCCTTCCTTTACAGTAATGTGTATTTCTTGCAGACACCTTTCAAATAACATTCTCTGCCATAATAAAACCATTTCCAGAGAGTTAAAAAGAGAGAGATGAGGTAGATAACTGAGATCAATGGTTATTTTGTGTCATACAATGGTCAGCATCAAAACATTGCATAACTTGCAGGTGGAAGGTAAAAAATTGAAATAAGGTTATTATGAATCCAGAAATATAGAAATTTAAATATCTGGGAAATGTTCTAACAGATTATGGTAAATGTGACAATGACATCTGAAGACATACTGGAATAGAAAAAGGTGCCTTCCAAAACCTAAATAAAGTATTAAGAAGCAAGAAAATCTATTAGAAACAAAGAAAAGTGTATTAAACCATTATGTAATATAAGAACCTCCTCTATGGCGGTGAATACTGGACAATTTCCTCACAGATGAAGGATGCTGAGAATACTATGGATGGAATATGTGAGCAATGAGGAAGCTTTTAAAAATGGAAACAAAAAAGACATTAGAAAGAGATTGTTGAAATGTTTAGGGCATGTAATGAGGAAAGAGTGCTTGGAGAATTTAACACTCACAGTGAAGGCAAGAGGGACAGAAGGGAAATAGAAAGTAACTGACTTAACAAGTTTGTATAAATGGATGGAAAACCACGAAGAGGCTAAGTGTTACAATGGATAGGAAGTTGTGAAGAGCCATAATAACATGGAGGGACATAGCACATAAATGAAGACTGAACTCTCTCTATCAGTTCTACTAACAAAGGTGGCAGTGTTTGTAACTTCTTTGATAGCTTTCTATACAAAAATCCACAATGAACAAAGCTTATAAGAAATTCATTTTATTTTTGAGCCCTTTGCCCATTGGTCTTGAAAAACACTTGTTCACACTATTTTCATTCATATTTTGTTACTTAATTTCATTTTAGAACCAATAGATGTTTGGCGGATTTCAAATAGTAAAAATTTAGTCTCTTGTGATATGAATGCCTTACAACGAAGATGGGTAAATAAAGAATTTTGGGGCTGTCAGTACAGAAAATAAAACCTGTAAATTATGTTCAAGGTCTGATTATACGAGGTGTTGGTGAAAATTTCTTTGCAAGATGTTCTTCCATAAAGAGTTGATAACTGATCATTTGGTTAGATATAGGCAAGTGGGTCAGGCTAAGATCTTTTCAACAACTCTTTATAATACTTGATATCACTTGCATATTAATGGTGACTAGGACAATGCATCAGTTGAATTTTCCCTCTATTCTTTTTCATAATTTTTATAACTGACATGTCACAGTAAGGAAGAAGATGCATAATTATCATTATAATCCAGCAAAAGATTGATTGATTCTCTCATTCATTTTCTGTGCTTTATCATCTCTTTTCATGTTATTTCAAGCAGGAAATTATCTTTAGATTCTAAGAGTTAATAATGATTTAGTAATACAAGTTTTATTAATTAACTCATAGCTGGGACAGAATAGGTGGATTCATATCTTACCCAAGGGCTTTTGCACATAAGTGAAAATAACAAACCCAACTGGAATTGGAACTCAGCTCTCCCATTAGAAATTCTAATCCATTATCCATTATACTACCTGCACATCTAAGCTTACAGCACCTGGTATTACTAAGCGGTCACCCATCTAAGTACAAACCAGGCTTGAAGTTGCTTAACTTCAGTGATTGTACGGGAACAAGTATTTCAATTTGATGTGGCCATGGGACCCAACAAAAGTAGAGGCCTTTATTTTCCCAAAATTAAAATCAATATATTTGAAAATCGATCTCTGTTCCTCACTATTTGGGCTTATAAGTCATTCAGGCATAGGGCACCCCTTCTCTTGCACTGTACAAAGATTAAAATTCTTTTAGAAACTCGAAAGATGGAATTGCTTTCTATACACCTACCATTTGTGATTTATTCTTTACTAGATGTTTTTACAGTGGGGAGGGGCTCAATTTTTACAGCAACCAAAGTCCATGACTTCCAGGTGAAACATAAATTGGATCACTTCCAAACTGCTTCTTTGACTGATATTTTTTTTACAGCTTATCAACCCTTTATGGGTTATTTAAAGCCAGAAAATATTTTTAGATTATAAGAATGTTTTTATTTTTTAGAAAATAATTGTTTAGTGATACAAGCCCATAGCTGGGGGGGGAGATAAGGTGGATTCATGCCTAAACAGAATTTGATAAACAATCCGGAAATTATAGTGTGGATATAAAGTGGGAGATCAATTCTATATTAAAAATCAATACAAAATGATCCCTCAATTTGTGACCGCCGTAGTTTCTATAATTTTATATTCCAGAGAATGGAAATAAATCTCAAAGATATACCAGTGTAGCTATTCTGTATTTGATTGATTGATCCGTTTTCTAGAGCTTATAAACCCTTTACAGGTTATTTAAAGCCAGAAAATATTTTTAGATTGTATGAATGTTTTGGAGATAATAATTATTTACTGATACAAGTCCTACTCGAGCAAAGTCAAAGAGAGATTTTTACAAGGCCACAGAGTAGCCCACACACTTCACCAGAAGTCCTACTAATTAACTCACAGTTGGAGGGAGAAAAGGTGGATTCATACCTTTCCCAAGGGTATTTGTGTATAAGGGCAGATAAAGAACCTGAATGAAATTGGAAATTCTGTTCATTACACTATCTGCATATCCAAGCTTACAGGTATTTCCAAGCAGTTTACTGCTTCTTTGATTACCAAATCAAAGGAAAAATAGTTATTAAGAAAGCTTAGATTTTGATTTTATCTTTCTCATTAAACTAAATATTTATTGTAAAAGGATATAAGATGAAACTCTTGCATTTCTTGAATGTTAATATGATGACACTTTCTTGCAACAAAACCTTTTAATGCATTTGTAAATTGTCACCTTTGGCATGATTGTATGCTTCCTATCATTCTGTTTGTGCTGTCCAGCACTTTTCATCCATAACAGAAGCCATCAGACATCAAGAAAACAACCTACTGCTTCAAAGGACATGAAAACTTCTTTTTCCATTACCATTCTAGAGTAAATAAGACTAATTAAACCGAACAAAAATTGGGTGTTTTTTTTTATCATTTAACCCCAAGAAAGGTAATAAAGCCACTAAGATGCAGTGGGTTACTATATGAGAGAGAATACGAGAAAAAAAAACACTATCATGGAGAAAGAAGAATCAAAGAATGTGGATTAATAAGACAGAAGATAATGATTGACATTGTATTTAAATTTTTGAAGATCAAATTTGACGGTGAAGCCAGAAGAGAGTTTCACAAGCAAGAAGTACGAGAGAATAAACTGTTAGCAGTAAACAAAGGATAAACCTCTATCCCAATCACATTTGAACAATAGTGGTTTATCCCTTTCTTCCTGTTTAGGATTTGGTTTCCTGTTCCTTCTAAAGCCTTTTCCTTCACTTTCATTTCTAGTGGTCCCTTGCAACTTGGTGGCATTATCCTCTTGCTTGAACCCTCTACCTCCAGTGGCTCTCGGGCTTTGTACAGAGTGAACAACATTGTGAAAAAAATCAATATAATGAACCCAACAATTCTGAGCCATTATCCATTACACCACCTGCACAACCTGATATTCCCAAGTACACAAATTTATATTTTAATGACTATGTTTTATTATAACAATAACATTATATGACTGAAATATTCTGCTGATTTAGATTTACATTCTGACTGATATCCTCATCTTTGTTGTTGTTATCACAATGTTGCGGCTGTTTTGTTGTCTGGATTTCTTCAGGTGACCTCTATAAACATGCGCATGAAGAAAACCGAAGTTCACAAACACCAAAATATTGTAATAATAACAATAAAATAAGGACAATAGTTTGAATGCAAATAATATATATAAGATTTAGTAATTAGAGAGATTGTCCGTGTCTTACTTGTGACCCAGGTAAATTTTGTTTTATTAAACAAAAAATATGACACGGATAACTTTATGAGAAATGTTCACTTATTTTTATTTATTCCTTAATCTTCAGTTTCTCTATTTTAATCTTTTTATTTGACAAATGAGAAATAAGAGAACTGAGTTCGAATTCTGGTTGGGTTCGTTAAATTCACTTATGCGCAAATACCTTGGGAAAGATATGAATATGAATCCATCTTTTGTCTCCTTAGCTATGGGTTGAATAGTTTATAGTTGAATGGTTTATTTTTTAGATTTATACATTTTTCTGATGTAAGATGCTCACCCGTAACTTCCTTTAGGTCAACGAATGCTCGTTATCGTTTCTGAAATGGTCGTTGTAGACAAGACTTTGTAACACACATACTGGTAGTAGTAAGCCTTCAAATAATACTCACCCTACTAATAATTGTTCAAATCACTGAATAGTATAATGATCAGTATAGAAAAATAGTATAGTGAAAAGAATCCTGATCCATATAGTAATCATAGTGTAGAAGTAGTGATCCTTTAGTCATCACACCAGTTCCTACTAATATGTTTTCTTTACAATCACATGATCTACTTAATTAAATCATGGAATTGCCCATATTTGCTCTCTGGCAATCTATGTTCAAACTACAGTGTCAGCAGTGACACTTTACTCCTATACAACACACATACTGACTGATATTCAAGGAGGCACGGTGGAGTAATGGATAATGGCTCGGATTGAGGAATCGTAGAGCCGAGTTCGAATTCCAGTCGAATCCGTTACATTCACTTACGTGCTAACACCCTTGGGAAAGGTGTGAATCCTCTTCTTCTCCCTCCAACTATGGGTAAATAGCAGGACAGACTGGGTTCTATAGCCTTGGATGGCAACCGGTCTAGGAGAAGGTCAACTCTGAATTCAAAACCATTTGGCGTCTGCACCAGCATCTGGCGGCCTCTTGGTTACTCCTGCCTCTGCGTCTGTGGAAATTCTGCGGCAAGTAAGAGCATATTCCTCCCTCCACTGGGATAAGCACGCGAGGTGTGGGGACCGCGTGTGAAGTTCAAACTCCCTTGTTACTCCGTTTCGGTGAATTCCTTGGAAGGAGCCGGCTTAACCGATCCAGGGTGACTGCCGCAACATACATACATACATACTGATATTCAGAGGTAGAATTTAAACTAAACAAAAATGAGAATTTCTGGGATGAGGAGTTATCATTATATATTCAGACTATTTCTGTCTATATTTCTGAGATTGTAAGTATTTACACTATTTGGACTATTGTTCTCATCTTTATTATCATATTCACAATATTTCAGCTGGTGTACACTCTGGCCTTCTTCAGGTGACAACACAGCCCAGTGGATAAAAGCATTGATTGAAGTAATCCAGTGGCTTGACCCAAAGACTTGTAAGGTGAACAAAAACTTGGAGAGTTGAGTTACTTAAGGGAAATAACTGAAACTGAGATATCTGGAAGAGGCATGGCCAGTGGAACTAGAACTATCCACCCCGTGGATGAAATAAAGAGTTCGGTTTGAAATTCCATTCACCTGAAGAAGGCTGTAGTGTACAACGACTGAAACGTTATGAATCTAACAACAATGATGAGGACAACAGTGTAAATATCCAGACTATTGTCCTTATCTTTGTTATTGTTATCATTGAATTCCAGTTGGGTTCATTACATTCACTTATGTGTAAATACCCTTGGGAAAGGTATGAATGCATCTCTTCTCTCATTAGCTATGGATGATTAACAGGACAGAGTGGGTCCTATAGCCTTGGCTGGCAACCAGTCTAATGCAGAAAGAAACACCAATGTACTGCAGGAAAATCTTCTACCTAGACAGTCATGAATTGAAAGAGACATGATCGCCCAAGTGTGTATCACGTATGGCACTTAACTGACTGATGGACTGAATAGACAAATACTATGACAACAAAGCAGTATCCTGTCATAGATACCCTCAATAAGTTATTGTATTAGGAGTTTGAAACAATGAAAACATTTTGATTAGATCACTTAGCTGGCAACCAGGACATCTTACAGTTCCAACATGAATGTCAAAATATGACAGGCAATTTATATAGATATCTTGTCTAAAGTTGTGAGATTAAGGTCATTATTCCATAAATTATTAAGATGAGCACCCTTATCTTTCTTGTTTTTATCAATATGATTCAGCTGGCATCTTCTTTAGTCTTCCTTGTAGTTTAATAGATGAACCAATTATTTTATGAATTATGCAGACGAGTATCCTCACCTTTGTTGTTTTGATCACATTTCAACTGCTTTAAAAATAGGTAGAATGTAAACAAAACAAACAAAGATGAAAGTTTTTTCTATCTGAATTTCTGGGATGTGGAGTTATTATTTACACTGTTTATATTTGGACTTTTCTCCTCATCTTTGTTGTTGTTAACACAACATTTCAGTCATTGTCCCTTCCTCAGGTGTATATTGATCTACACCTTAGGAAGGCCAGAGTGCACAATGGCTGAAACGTTGTTATAACAACAACAACGATGAGGATAACAGTCTGGGTATAAATAGTGATCTTCCTCAGGTGTTGATCAATATACACCTGTGGAAGTCTGGAGGGCAAAATGGCCAAAACGTGATAACAACAACAAAGATTAGGACAACTGTCCAAATATAAATGGTGCAAATAAAGATCATTAGTATGAATAATTGCTGGAAAAAGTGCACAGAAAGAAATGTTTCAACCAGAACAGATGAATTCTTTTAGCTTAAGAGTTGAAATATTAGTCCAGAAGAACACTAAGAGAAAATTGAAGAAAATCAAAACAGAGTATCTGTTAAGAGTATTGGTCAACTATTAAACAAGCTAATAAATCATATAATCAAATTAGTATTTGTCTATATTTCTGAGATGAGATATTGTAATTATTTTCACTATTTACATTATTCGGACTGTTGTCCTCATCTTCGTTGCCATATCCACAAAATTTCGGGTATTGTATGCTATGGCCTTCTTCAGGTGTTTAGAATTTCAAACTGAACCCTTTGTTTCATCCACCAGGGTAGATTGTTCTAGTTCCATGTGCCATGCCTTTTCTGGATGTTTCAGTATCAGTTATCTCCCTTTAATTCAACTCACAACTCTTTGGGTCAAGTCACTGGAGTCAACCAATGCTTTTATCCCCAAGGACACATGGCCCAGAGGATAAAAGTGTTGGTTGAATTGTCCAGTCATAATTCCAATCACCTGAAGAAGGTCAAAGCATGCAATGGCTGAAACGTCGTGGATATAGTGACAAAGATGAGGACAACAGTCTGAACAATGTAAATAGTGTAAATAATCAAATTAGTTTTTATATTTTTTGTTTGTTCATTATATTTGAGCTTTTCCTGTTAAGGTGTGTTTCTCACAGCGGTAAGCAGTTAATGAGTTTTATGACAGTCCAAAGCCATGATAAATGAAACTCTAATTATATCAATTCTAAATTGCTTTCTCAATTTACAAACCAGAGGGAGAATACCAATTCTGGAATCCATAATTTTTTTGATTAAAAGAGAGTATTGAAAAGTTCTTAGCCCAACCAAGAGGCCCTTCCTTTAAAAAGTGGGTCAAACCAAAAATTTTTTAGCACTCCATCATATTAAACTTAATATTTAAATAATCTTTAGAAACTGGAAAAAGATAAAAGTTGAAACTCTCATTTGCTTTCCTTGTATATTAAGATGGAGCTTTCTTGTAACAGAACCTTTTAATGTAATTGTAAATTGTTTACCATTAGCCTTTATATGTCTCTGATGAGAGTAGTATATACATTGACCATGACATAAAAGTAGTCTTGTTCTAGATTTGACAGTTCCTCTACAGTTTTAGCTTTGCTTTTCAAAATTATGATTTTGATGTAAGATATTTTTTTCTTCATTTTTACAATTTTCTTCTAATAGTAGAACCTCTCTTTCCTTGAATTACTGTTCTTTTTTTTGAAAGGAAGACATTTACTTTATGCAACACATTCCTAACATTTTTTCCTAGCAATACTTCAAAAAGACAATAATAATAAAAAAAGATATTTATTTAGCAGTTCATAAAATGTTGTTTCTTTAGTTCGCATCCTAAATTCTCGTCTTCCATTTTTATTTTCTTGTCAATGAGGACAACCAAAAACAAAACCAAACTATGAGAAAACAATGAAAAAACAAAGCATCACTAGTTTTAACATTGTGACATTCCATAATGGAAGTCATATCACATTCACACCATACCTTGGTACCACCACCACCACCACCACCACCTATCAATAATGCAAACGCAAACATCAAACAGCCCCATCCCTACTATCAAGTGTCTTGATCCATTGCAGTAAAACTCAATCAAACTCACAGACAATTGTCCATTGTTCATAGAGCTGACTTTGAGAGTATCACATGTCATTCTTATTCTTCATCCAATAAACATGTCTGCTCATGGGTAAGTGAACTTATAAGAAAAATATTCCGCACTAAATCAGTTTAACTATGTCTTTTCCCCTGGGGACCAGTTAGCCATTTTCTTAAAGATCACCATTACAGAAACTCCACTTTCAAATGAATGCCAAAATTAATTTTATACATTTCATCCATTTTTGAATTCTTTTCTCTACTATTTTCACAAAATAACTGAAGCAAGGATTTTATAAACTAATTAAAAATATTGTAACATTTTTAAAGAATAGATTTCTTTTAAAAATAATTATTATTGCATATCATATACACAGATGGGGATGTGGCTGAGTGGTTAGAATGTTCACATTCTGACCATGAGACCTGGGTTCGAATGTCACCATGGTCGATTTGCCAGGAAGGAGACTTCCTGATGTTATCAAACTGGAGTGGTCGATCACAGTGTGTGGCACTTTTGGAAAGTGCCTGAAAACCATACCACAAGTTGACCCAAGCCTTTTGAGTGCAATTGGGTAGATAGAACCCTTGGGGGTGGTGGGGGGTTCTAGATAGCTCTGCTAGTATGAAGTCACAAGTCATTGTGGCCAAGGGCTTGAGAGTGATGGCCTTGTTCAAGTTGTTGATCATGCTAGATAAAAACGCTCTTTCCCAGAAACTGTAACTAAGGTCTGCTCAGCATCCTTGCAGTATAAACCACAAATGGGCTCTGTGGGTGCTGAATAAACACAAATGTGACTGAGCAAGCCTCTACAATTGGGATTGGCTAGCCGCCCTAGTAGACGGGTATCCTCAAATGGATATCTTCAATGGGTATAACAAAATATTATTCCAAACATTTTATTTGCCATTGATGTCATATGACTTGTGTTAGGCTTCATTTTTATTTTAGTGTAATATAATATAATATAATATATATATATATATATATATATATATATATAGATAGATATAGATATATATATATATATATGTATAAACAAAAGAAAAACTTTCACCAACATGTTTCATCCTCTGCGAGAATTTATCAAGTTAAATGTAAAAAAAAAAAGATTTATGAACACATATAGAAACTCATACATAACAATTTATCAAGTGCATTAGTTATACACAGAAATAAATTCAACCACAACTTTGTTCTGAAGAATGCCACACTTATTAAAAGAGGAAATAACTTACTTAGACAGAAAGTTCTTGAGAGTGCATCTGTTGATTCTTCCTGAAATATTCACTACCACCTTTCTTACAAGAAATGCACCTTTCTTATACCAATATAAATGAATATAAAAATTTTAAAAACTAAAAGAAAACGTTTAACGCAAAATCTTCTATTATTTAAAAGAAATAAATATATATAAAAAAATGGGAGAATAAAAATTCAGCAACAAAATTTATTAACTTTTGTTTATTAGGCATTAAATTACATCACTCTGCATCCTTCATAGTTAACCTATTAACTGCCTTATGGATATTTTAGACCATTCTTAAATTAAAGCATCCTGGGTATGATGATAAACTACATCTGGCAGCAGACCTTTGTTCAGAAGGTTTTGAAGAGCATGGAACCACCTCTTAATTTCTGGTGTCAGGGTCCCAGCTATTGGTAAATAGTTAACCCCCCCAAAAGAGGTCAAAACACTATGAAAGTATAAAAATAGGTTTTAATAACAGCAATACTTTTTTGGAAAAATTATTACCAGCAGTACATTTTTTTAAAAAAATATTACCATCAATACATTTAAAAAAAATATATATTACCAAAAATACATTTTTGAAATAAATATTACCAGCAATAAAAATCTTGTTGGCATTAAATAACCCATTGAGTTTGGTATGTCATAAAACAAAACAAATCCAACCTTAAATTAAAATATTCATAAACTTTACACATATTTTTATTTCAGTTTATAAATACATGCTGCCAAATAAAATCCTTAGATTAACCTTGTTGAGGGCAGCAGTACATTGGTGTGTTTTGAGTTGGGAAAAACATGTGCCTTCTGGAGTACCCACAACAAAAATGGAGGACTTGAATGTTTGTCTGCCATGATAAAATATCAAGAAACACCAAGAACCAATATATATGTACCAACAAATGAGAATGTATTAAAAAGAAAAGTATAAACGTGACAAAGAAAATTATGTGTGTAAAAAAAGGAATGTGAAAACATTTAAAATTCAAAGGATGTGAATTTCATGAAAGTGCAAACATATGTCTCTGTGTGTGTGTGCATTGAGGTGTTCCTGCATTTCCCAATGGGAAATGTATTTTCAACTAGAGACATACATGTTGACGTGTAAGTGGAAAAAAGAAGAGAGGGAGAAAAAATATCACAGAATATTTATAGTCCAAAGAGCATCCTCTAGTAACAGTTTCAGGAAAGTAAGTTAGTGGAGTTAACTCCATAGCCTTCATAAATTTCCTCAGGAAGAAAATGCATGGTTAAAGATAAGTTTTCCTTTTGTCTTTATTTGTTTTGTCTTTTTACGTATGTTTTATTTATATCTAAACTTTTACACGCTCATATATGATAGGATAAAGGATACAAACACTTATGATAGGATATGTGTGTGCATCTGTATATAAGCCCGCATTTCTCAACTGGTGTGCCTGGGTGCACTGACATGCCCTGAAAGGTAGCCATGTGTGCCTTAAGTTAACAGCAGAGCAATTTAGGAATTATTTTTATATTTAAAAAGTCTTTATTTATAAAAAAAAAAAAAGAAAGCTAAAGACACCAAGCACATGGCTTCCATGTTTAACTCAAGCCTTTGTCATTTGATATTTTAAACTGGATGTTAAAGTCCTTAATCTTTAATAAAGAGAGGATAAACCTTTCCTCTTTGATTTCCTCAAAGCATAACATATAAGGCATATCATTCAAAAAGTTATCAAGACAAATAAAGTACAGTTTTCCCATAAGCTTACTTAAATGTAGAATGTAATGCCTTAAAAATAAATGCTTATTTCAGGAGCCTTCTTTATTGTTTTCCTATTTTCAAATTTCATGACTGATTTTTCCTTAATAAAATTGAAAGTGCACCCCAGTGTTTTAGTTACTCTAAAAGTGTATCCTGAAATAAAAATGGTTGAGAAACATTGATGTAAGCATACAGATACTACACTCTTATCCTAGAAAGAAGTGCTGATAAGCATCACTTTTATTGTGAGAATATTGCACAGATATCCTTGATCCTGGGTAGAAATCCAGTAAGCAATACTTTGAGCTGAACCTATTTTTCACCTCCTATCTTTTTTTTTGGTACTAATGGGCTGAAACCTATAATTAATATCAGATTTTTATTTTAATTTTCATAACTGATATCAGAATTTATGGTGGGAATTAATAGGTGAAGCAGAACAGATAGATACTCTCGTCATCAGCTTACCCATATATAATCCCATAACTTTGACAGGCATTATGCTAGTTAATATATATATATGAATGAAAAGAAATATTGTTGAATCTGTTTATTTGACATAAGTAAAATAAGAGATGAAATTGATTTGGTGAAAGCAGTAGAGGTTTTCAAATGTGCACAGCGTTTTTTTTAGAACTGCTAAATATACATATGTTGATAATAAAAGCCTCTATGTCAGTTCCTCCCACAAAAAAGTCTCATGATAAAAAATTGGCCATTCAATACAATGACCTTTCCATTCTGAATCATAATCATTTGGTGTAATGGTTGGTATTGATCTGCACACACTCCATTAGAGAGTGACCAATCATTTCCGTAGGCCACCCCAGCAAATAATGGGTCAACGTGTTACTTATTGTTTGTAGAGTATTCAATTATATAAGTGCCAACTCCCAAAGTGTGGAATGCCTTCCATCTGTTTGTGTTAACAGCCACTGGACGATTGACGCCAACAAAGAAGGAATTACACCGTATAAGAAATGATATAATAAAACATTCTGAATCATACAATTCTTTCTCTTTCACCCTTTTGCTTTATCTTAAGTTCTTTTCTAGCTTTCTTTGTTTCTCTTTTTTTCTTTATCATTCTCTCTTCCTTTCTTTATCATTCTCTCCTCTTCTTTTTTATGCTGTTGCTTTTCTTTCTTATTCTTATTCCCTCTCAATGCTTCTTTTTTCTTCTTTCTTTCGTCTCTCTCCATTTCTGTCTTCCATGTTCTACTCTGTCTTTTCTTCATTACTACTTCTCTCTCTCTCTCAGCCTCTCTTATTCTCTTTCACACTTTCTTTTCATTTCATTTTCTCTCTTACTCTTGCTCTCTCAGCTTCTCTTAAACTCTTTTTTCTCAATTCATTTTCTCTCTCTCTCAATCACTCCTACTCTCTTTCACTCTTTTTTATTCATTTAATTTTCTCTCTCTCATTTATTTAATCTATCATTCCATCCTTCAATCCATGTTCTACACTATCTTTTCTCTATTAGTTCTTTTTTCTCTCAGCCTCTCTTACTCTCTTTCACTCTTTTCTTCTCGTTTCATTTTTCTCTCTCTCTCTCTCTCTCTCTCTCTCTCTCTCATTCTCATTCATTTAATCTACTCTCCCTGTCACTCACTTCTTTCATATAAAATCTCCCTTTTTATATGTTTCCCTTTTTTTTTCTCTCAAATATATTCTTAAGTAGCAAGGGGTCTCCTGCCACTAAAAACAATCTTTTTACTTATTAACCCTCTAAAGTTTCTATTATCAACCTTCATGCAATATTGTGCTAAACAATTTTCAGGTTCGAAATATACCAATCCTCTGACATGTTTTGAATGCAAATATTTTTTCCTTTTAGTTTTAAAAGATGAATTGTGAGGAAATGAATTTTATTATGATAGCACAACAGCAGAAACATTTTATCGCATACATTTTAATCTAACAAAAATATTCTCGTAATAGAAATGTGCTCAATTTACGAGGTACAAACTGAATATGAAAGATTATAATTTGATTAGTTTTAAACCATTGCACATATAAAATTATATGACATTCAAGGACATACTTCAGCAGAATAATCTTATAATCAGTCATGTGCCATGCATGATACATGCTTAGGCGATCATCTATCTTTCGATGCATGACTGATGAGGCAGATTTGTTTTCCCCCGGCAGTAGGTTTCATTTTTTTCTGCGGTAGACCAGTTGCCATCCAAGGTCTGTTCTTCTGTTTACCCATAGTCAGGGGAGAAGAAGAGGATTCATACCTTTCCCAAGGGTATTAGCACAATAAGTGAATGTAATGGATTTGACTGGAATTCGAACTCTGCACTCCAATTTCTCAATCCGATCCACTATCCATTACTCTGCCGTGCTTCCTAATTTTATAATATAATATACTAAATGTATTTGTGTATATATATATATATATATATCCGATGCGATGAGAATGAAAGTAATATATAAAATATATAAATTCTAACGTTCGCAGCATTCATTCAAAAAAGAGCTCGATACAGGTAGTAGAGCGATAATTATTTATTTATTATAATTTTATCATATAAAAAAATGGTTTTGTCTATATGATAAAATTATAATAAATATATATATATATATATATATATATATATATAATAGGCACCCCAATATAACCTGACATAAACTTTTCGAAGGGGACTGGTCTGTAGATAAAAATTAATTCTTAACTCTTAGACCACCTAACCAATATAGCCGACCCTAGCCGTTTCCATAGTAACTAATGTTGCAAGAGACCATACTTATAAACACGCACTAACCACAAGATAGCTTATTCCCAAATTCTCGCTTGACGAGGAAGCATGACCAGACACCTTAATTCAACTTAATTTCAAAAATTATATTAGGGTGTGGGCTCCCGCTTTTGAAACATGAGAACTCTTATGTAGCGAAGGAATCATATTTTTAAAAAAAATATTATAATTATATATATATATATTTTATCTTCTTTTAATTTTTTTTTACTCTTATAATATACTAAATGTATTTGTATATATTTTTTATAGTGTCTAACCTTTCTATTTACTAGTTACTTTCTTTGCACTAACAACACCAGGTGGCAGTACCTTTATGATAATGGGGAACTTCTTCCTTTTATGTACCATGTCTCTTCAGGACGTGGATGATTATGGCTCTCCATAACTTCCTATCCTTTATAGCTCAAAGTAATATTTGTTTCCATATTATCCTTCACAATCGTTGTTCTGCCATCCATTTACACAAGTTCATTCCGTATGTCATTTGCCGTTTTCCTGTGCTTCTCTTGCCTTCACTGTGTCTTGTGGGTATCAAATTATCCATGACTGCTTTCCTCATTATATGTTCCAGAAATTTCATCTGTCTCTAAGTACACATATCTTTTTTGTATTTCCTTAAAACATCAATGAACTTCAGAATGCAGTTAATCATGATTCTCTATGGGTCTCTTTTATTTATTATTTGTGAATCAGTATGCAGTCTTGATAAAGATAGTTGAGTAGTTTCCATTAGCTTTTCTATAGTTTTAAACTCAAAGTTTTCTCTTTCTTACCCTGGTTTCCATCGAAGGGTAATAGTGCACCCTGCTGTTTAACCCATAGCTGAGAGGTGAAGAAATAGAAACATGCCTTTTGCAACTGCATTACTGTGGAAGTAAATGCAACAGGCTGGCCAGGGATTTGAACTTAGTTACCTCATACCACTTTCTGTACAGCTTCAACGGCAAACTACTGTTTGGGAAATGTTTATGGAACTGAGACATGGCAAGAGTGATTTGGTGAAATAGCAGAATACAACAATAATAATAATAATTAGAAAATATATTTAAAGATGCAAATGGAAAATAAATTATGTTTCAACATTCTACATGTGAATTATTTACACTATTTACATTGGTTGGACTCTTGTCATATTCACAATGTTTCGGGCATTGTACCATCCAGCCTTCTTCAAGTGATATACATTGGAATTTTGAACTGATGTAAATTTCTAACAATGTCAATAGTGTAAAAAGTTACAGTATCTCATCTAAGGAATAGAGACACATGTGAATTAATCTAAAAAATTAGTTGCAAGAACTTAAAATAAAACGTTTAGTATTGAACCCAAATCCATATTGTTTATGCAATAAAAGGAGTCTGCAGTTTTACCTGACAAAACAGAGTAACCATTTCTACAATCACCTGTCAAGTCATAATGAAGATGAGATTTGATGAAAAATCAATATGGCTAACTGAAAATCAAAGCAACGAAGATTGAAAAAGAGATATTTTTTTCTGTTGCAAATGTTGTTTGTTTTGGTCAAAGCACTTAGTTTATCTCTCCTCATCTTCTGAAGCTGTTTCCAAATCATCTCACCCCCAACCCATAATACTCAGTGCAATTAACCAATTAGAAAATCAATGGATCCTTTTACAGCTCTCATATTTGAGAATGTTGAAATTAGAACTGCAAAGCATGGAAATAAAACTGCATCGAAATTAGTAGACATCTCATTGTCCGCTTTCAGAATCACAACTCCAGTATTTTTAATTGTTTTGTTTTTGTATTTTAACTTTTTAGCTAAAACCAGTTAATTAGGTTGTATCAGGTGGGTAAGACCAAATTTGCAGCAAATGTAAAATCATTGATATAAGTTAATGGCTAAAATGTTTTGGAATTAAAAGTATTCAATCTACACTAATTGAAGAAGCATTAAATTCTATTGGACTGAATTTTGCTTCACCTTATCAATAATATGGTTAAGAAATATTAATTTTTAGAAACCAGGAAATTTTTTAGACCAATTCAATTTGAAGTACACTACTGGCCCAAATCTCAAGGCCAATGAAAATAAAGAAAAAATATAACTTTTGCATTGTTAGACATGTCGCAGAAATGCTTGTTGTATTTATGTAGAAAACACATGTCTCCTGGTATATTTTTCCTATAATAATTATTGCTGAGACAAATGTGAGTCTGAGTAATAAATGAGTAACACAAAACAATATCAAACAAACAACAATGCATGTATTAACCAAAGTATTACAATAACAATAAATAAAGAATACATTTAAAGACTACTTTCATAAAGCGTTTATATCAGAGAGTGTATGTTTATGCGTGTGAAGTTTGTGTAGGTCTATATGATAGACAAGTGTGTGTTTGAGTACAAAATGTCACAAGAGAAAAGTAAGACATTGAATATGGACCTTTCCTATGAGTAACTACATCTTATAGCCAGAGTTGTAAAAGAAAATGAGTGAGAAAATCATTTCCTATTCATAAGCTTAAGGACTGCCCCCAGCAACATTTTTTTTTTTAGGAAAGTCAGGTGTGATAACTCACAAACTCAATGACTTATTTGAGTAGTTTAAAAAAATTAAAATAAGAAAAGGAATAATAAAAAATAAAAAAACTTTTTAGTATTTAATAATGAATGTTTGAATACTGCTAAATTAGACTAAATGCTAACTGGTCAAAATTTTAAAGCCATACCTAAAAGAGATCCTGAAAAGTGTACAAAATGCACAAAAAATGTCTCAGTAGTAAGCTGCACAGCCATCATTGTGAATAAATTGAAAAATTCACTTTGGCATGGTTTAAGTGTCTGCAGAAGGCTGACTGGAATGTTATTCCAAGTGCTGAAGATGACTTTACGCAGATCATGCACTGTTTGGAATTGATTTCCATTTCTATAGACATCCCTTGCTATTTACCACCAAAAACAACAATATATTACCCATGAATTGGAAAGAAAAGGATACAAGATATGTTGAAATAAAATTACCTGTATTGCCAGTATAATGGATTAAGGTAGAATGTCTCTTTTGTGGCAAGGGAAATAACCTGAAGACAGGGTGAGTCAGAATCTCGAGTGTTATTGATCCTAATCTAACATCTTGGCTTCTTTCTTTTTTCCTCTTCCATAATTTAGTTTCCCTGTGCCTTTTCTCTATCTATTTTCATACTAATTTTTCTGATGAGGTTATCCACTTTGCTACCTAGACTTTATGAATTTAAGCATAGTACTATATTAACAGCAAGGCCGCATTATTTTACAGTGAAAATGGTTAGATGTAACTGTAAGTTCTATGCTAACAGTTTCTTATATCACACTTCTCACTTGTGGAAATCTCTTCTGGCCTCTTGCTTTCCAGTCAGGTTTGATCTTCAAAAATTTAAATGCAATGACAATCATTCAATTCAGTCTTCTTAATTCCTGTTCTTTTATTGTTCTATCTTTTTAATAATGTTTTTCTTTTTCTCATATTCTTTAGCACTCAGTAACCCCTTGTATCATAGTGGTTTTATTACCTTACTTGGGGTATAATGATTAAACAAAGAAAAATAAATAAAATATGTCAACCCCAAACTATTTATTATCAGTAGAGATATTGTGAGATGAAATTCACACAATATATTACCTATATAAATAGAAGTTAATCCAGAAAATTTCACCAACATCAATTGTTTCAAACTGATTTTAGAACATTAACTTACATGAAGATAGAGGGTAAACATTATGTTATATACTGCGAATGGTTGCAAGAGTGACAAACAAAAAACAATATATTTGCCAATGAAGGGGAAAGAATAGGAGACAAGATATGTTAAAATAAAAAAATATTCTGTTTTACCATTGGATCAAGGTAGAATGCCTCTTGTAGGTGAGCTTATGCAATGCTTGTAGATGAAAGAGCCTGATCCCAGAGATGGAAGAACTGGTTGTGTACTGGCCCTACACTGAAGCTTGTATCAGATCAGTTGACCAAGAGGTCACTGTGAGACGCCTGTGAACTCCCTTGAGGGTCACAGAGCGGGTCTTTTTAAGGAGTCAGGATTGATATATGTCTCAGCATTTTTTTGCCATGTTTTTGCACTAGTGGCAATGTTTGTGATTGGCTCTGATGTTTAAATTTATTTTGGTGGAGGGTGGGGTGATTTGTTTTATAAACAGGATGTAATGCTTGGAGCCCTTTGCACAGAGAGCAACTATTTTTTTCATTCTTAGTTTTACTTTCATATCATTCACATCAGGTTTTGATATAGAGTGAATCAGAAAGAAGTCTACAAGCAAAGTATAACATAAATAAAAAAGCTAATTATCTGCCAAATTTCATTGTACCTCATGTGAGTAAAAAATGTCAAACTGGCTATGGAAGCCTAAGTGTGCAATGAAAATCTCAAGCATAGCAGAATAATACAGCGATGTTTACTTTTGTTCTTCTACATGCCATGATGTGGATGATGATGGCTGTCCACAACCTCCTATCCTTTGTAGACTTTAGTAATGTTTGTCCCTTTGCCAAATTTCCTGCTCCCCAGTTCTACCATTCACAAGCTCATCGGGTATTTTACCAACTGTTTTCTGTCCCTTGTGCTCTTGATGTGCCCTGTGAGTATTAAATTCTCCAAGCCTTCCTTCCTCATTCAGTAGTGTTGACACAATTCTGATTATAAGTGTCTTTTGTTTCCATTTTCATTAAGGCTTCATCATTGCTTACATGCTCTGCCTATGGAAGCCTCAGCATCCTTCTGTAGAACCACATTTCTGTTGGCTTCATCTGTGAGGAGATTGTCCAGCTTTCAATATTATACAAGAGGATTGATATTACATAGCAGTTCAGCACTCTTTTCTTTGTTTTTAATGAAATCTTCTGTTTCTTAGTACTTTATTTAGCTTTTCAAATGCATTGTTCACTAATTCAAAGCTTATGGCCATACCACATTGAAACACTGACTCTTCCATGATCACTAAGTAGGCGACTGCCTGGGAATACCAGGTGCTGTAAGCTTGGATGTGCAGGTGGTGTAATGGATAACAGGTTGGAATTGGAAATCGGAGAGCCAAGTTCCAACTGCAGGTGCGTTCATTATATTCACTTATGCACAAATAACCCTGCTTTGAGAAAGTTATGAATTCTCCTCTTCTCTCCCAGCTATGGGTTAATTAGTAGGATTTGTATCAATAAATTATTATCTCCAAAAAATGCTTACACTCTAAAATATTTTGGGGCTTTAAATGACCTGCAAAAGGTTGATAAGCTGTAAAAAAAGCAAGTCAGTCAATTTGCTAACCCAGTGTGCATTAAAGTGTCAGTGTAACATTTTTTTCATCTTTTGTTCTTTTGTTGAAACAATTTCCACGGTTTTCATTTTGTTCAGACTGTGTTCTCATCTTTACTGATAGTTGTATGCTCTGGCAAACATTGTCTGGACTGTTGTACTCATCTTTGTTGTCATATCTTTTATCTTTTATTTATTTTTGTATTTTGTCTTTGGGGACACGTGGCCCAGTGGGTAAAAGCATTGTCTGAAGTAATCCAGTGAATTGACCACAGCAGAGGTGAATTAAAATTTAGAGAAGTGTGTTACTGAAGGGAAATAACTGATACTCATATATCCCGAAAAGCCATGAACAATTTACCCCAATGGATTATAATAAAGGGTTTGGTTCAAAATTCCAATATATATCACCTTGACCCAAAGAGCTCAATGGTGAACAGAAAATTGGTGAGTTGAGTTACTAAAGGGAAATAACTGAAACCGAGATATCCAGAAAAGGCATGGTATGTGGAACTAGAATGCTCTACCCTGGTGTGGTAAATCGGTTTGAAATTCCTACTAATATCACCTGAAGAAGGCATACAACAACCAAAATGTCATGAATATGACAATAAAGATTATGGCAACAGTCCAAACAACACAAATACCTGTTATATTCCATGCTAATAGGAATATATACTTGAAAAACAAGGTGGATAAAATAAGTAAAGGTTTATTGTAAAAACCAGTACAATAAGAATAAAGGTAACAGTTATGCACAAGGTCGTTGCAAGTCAATCCAGTAGTGAGTGCTACTATTGGAAGGTCGGTAGTTCTCATGTAAGTCTAAGTTGTGCTCAACAGATCCCAGATAGTCTCTGTAGTCCGGTGACTTACAGATACTTATAGTCAGTTACTATCTATAGTGTAGTCATTCCTGGCGGTGACAGGTTATTTCATTACATCAATAGCATAAATAGTTACAATATCTCAGAAATATTGACAGATTTTGTTGAAACCCTTTACATTTGTTAGTATAAACATTTTGTTTTTAAATAAGAAATAGTAAGTCCAAGTAACTTAGAAAATACTAATCAGTTTTTCTATTAAATCCGCTTTTAAACACAGAAACAAAAATGATTCACTTAGCAGATATTTTATTGAATAGTTTTAAGATTTTAATGGCCTCTTTCTCACTAATTTTAATGGCCTCTTTCTCACTACTTTCCCAACCCAAACACTTCACAGTCTGTGTTTTTGAATACTATTCAATCCTTTGCTAGAAAATATCTGAAATATCTGGATAATTTACGATGAAAAATGTTTTTTAAAATGTTTCTTTTATCTTCTCTGTTTTTGCAGGTTCCTGCCAATGCAATCCTCTCGGTTCATATGGTACAAGCTGCGACCCCCACACTCGACAATGTGTTTGTAAACCGGGTGTTGGTGGTCTCAGATGTGACCGATGTAAACCTGGTAACTGGGGACTGCGTGCCATTAATAAAGGCAACATTGGCTGTATACGTGAGTGTCTATATTTTACTTACAGTATTTTTTCCTTTTTCTTTCTTCATCGCTACAGGAAGGGATTTTAACAAAAGTAATCAACATGCAGAAACCAATGAATTCATTTTCTGCTCATATTTTTTTCATCTTGAGTCATGGTGCATCATAAGCAGATGGAGGGAAAAAATTTACTGTGGAAAAAAGGTTTCAGTTAATCTAAAAAAAACACACACTTGCATAAAAAAACATAAACAAGAAACAAATTCTTTGCAATAAAAATGTCGCAAATATATACTTTTTTAGTTTTTGTGGATGTAAACTTCTGTGGGTTTTATGAAAATATGGCTGAGTGGTTAGAACATTTGGTTTCTGACCATAAGACCGAGGTTTGAATCTCATCAGGGGCAATTTGTCTAGATGTTATCAGTCTGGAGGAGTTGAACCCAGTGTGCGGCACCTTTGGAAAATGCATGAAAACCATACCACAGGTTGAACCAGGCCTTATGAGTGAAATTGGGTAAACAGAACCCTTGGTAGCCGTTGGTGGTTGTGTTTGCACAGTCACAAGTCATTATGAATAATGTTTCGAGCATGCTGGCCTTCTTCAGACTGTTAATCATGATCTTTCTCCCAGAAACTATAACTAAGGTCTGTTCAGCATAGTTGCAGTATAAACTACAGGTGAGCACTGTGGGTGTTGAACAAACACAAAATGTGCCTGAGCAGACATTTTCAATGGGTATTAGCTAGCTGCCCTAGTAGACTGGCATCCTCAGATACAAGTGGCTGTGCCATTTTTTTAGTAAGAGATATGCATTTTAAAATTGTGGATCTAAGTTGAGTTTTCAAAAACTTAATACAACCAATCTTCACTTAACGATCAGGTTCTATTCCAATGACCAGATTGCTAAATGAAGTGGTCACTAAGCAAGAAGATATTCCTGACTGTGATGTTATGCATATAATGGCTTTGTATCAACCAGCTTCAGATAATTTTAATGTTACTTTTGAACCATTTGTAATATTTCTATTCCTAAATTTCTATGCAGTACAGTAGTATACTGAATAGTAAGCACAATAAACAAATTCAAAGTTCAGCACAATTACCTTGGTTTCTATATTGTAAACACAGTACAGAAAATTTTTAATCAATCTTCAACTTTTCTGCATGCAAAGAAAAAATGGAATGTCGAAAGGGTGGTTTTTCCTTTGACACCACTATTATTTTAATTACCTTCACTACTCAGCAATGTTTATTGTTTTAAATAGCAATGATTAGAAATGTAATAAAACCTAAATATATGAAAGTGAATTTATACATTTTCTTTGTTCTTGAGAATTGACAACAATAATAATAAACACTATTTATTAGATTCTTTATTGGAATAGTTGGCAAAACATCAGCTAATTGCCAGTTGATTCAAACTTTATAAAATGGTAAATAATAAGAATTTTTTTATAGTTGATTCACATATTTTTAATAAATGTTTATAAATTTATAAATAAAAAAAATCGTTTTCATATTAGTTTTAATGCAATTGTATTAATTTTTACAATGTTGTAAATACAGTGTAACCCGGATATAAGAGAGTTGTCGGGACTGGAGAAGAAGTCTCTTATATCCGGGTTTTTCTTATATCCGGGTTTGGTCTATTATATATACATTAACACAGGCTCTAATTTGGGACCAGAGAAAATCTCTCTTATATCCGAGTTTATCTTATATCCGGGTCTCTTATATCCGGGTTACACTGTATAAAATTATTCTTGTGAATAAATACTCTAAGAAATAGTGTTCAATATTTTTGATGTAAATTCTCAAGAACAAAGAAAATGTATAAATTCACTTTCATATGTTTAGGTTTTATTCCAATTCTAATCATCACTTTTTAAAACAATAAACATTGCAGAGTAGTGAAAGTAGTTAAAATAATAGTGGTTTTCAATGGAACTAACTCTCTTAGCAGTAGAAATTGATTCAGTATAATCTCTCCTCTTCATGCCAGTGGAAAACATGAGCCCAAGAAGGTTTACTCATAAAATCACACATGGTAGCCATATTTAAATATTTTTCCAATTTCATTGGTTATATTTTTCATCTAAGTAATTCAGTATTTTATTTTTACAATTACTTGTTAGACATAAAGGCCCTATCAAAGGTAAAAGAGCATAACATCATGTATGCTAAAAATAAAGTAATTATTTTTATTAAAAAGCACACAGGGTGTCATCTTCATTATAATTCATTAGTTTACCCATACCTTCAAATATGTTAGCAACATTCAAGCAATTTCTTAATTGCATTGGTCATATTTTCTAAGTGATCTAACATTTTATCTATAGAATTAATTCTGTCAAAAGAAAGATTTCTGCTTCTTAAATCATCAAAAGTAAAAATATCTAAAGAAAACTAACATGAAAAAAAGCAATGTATTAGCAGCCTGATTTTCCTTATATACTAATGAGTTATTCTCTGGCAGTAACATAAACCATGTCTGCTCATTAGTATTGCTTAACACTTCCTGTTACTACCATAACAATGGAATACCATTTTAATAAGAAGGGGATAATAGACTGCATGTCTGATAAATATATAAATTTCTGTTAATATTATAGAATAAATATTTTATTAAATATGATTGATCAAGACTTTCTTATTATGGTGATCTTTTACTTATAATTTTAAACTATTTTCCAAAGGTTACAAACTAGTTGAAAAATGCTTTGCTTAAGAAAAATCTTTGTAGAGTGAGTGGCTATGATTAAATGTAAACAAATGGAAGATCTACCCAAAAAAGAATTGATGAAGTTTGAAATAAGCCAGAGCAAGAAAAGAAAAGATAAGAAAAGGACAAAAGATACTATAAACGCAAGCAAACAATATATGCAAGGAAAATTAACATTAATAAGGCAGAGCAACAGTAATATGGCAAAAAGTTCACAAACTAAGAATTGAGGTTGACACACGATCAAATTCAAATAAAGAAACGTAGTGTTCTGACTTCAAGACAAGTCAGACTGGGACTGAGTCAGATGAAACTGAGAAGTGACCTATTTTATTGGCTAGGAAGAAATCCCAGCATGCATTTGTGTGCTTTTGCTTATGAATTGAGGAGGGGAAAGTATTTTGCAATCAGGATAGGAATTAACAATCTTATTAAACCTATTTATACCATGTCTCTACAAGATATAGGTGTTCATGGCTCTCCACAGTCTCTTTTTGTTTATCTTCTGTCTTTTTTAATCCTGTTCTTTTATTTTCTTTTCTCCTCAATCACATTTTCTCTGTTTGTTTCACTCTCAATAACCACCTGTGTCTTAACAGCTTTATTGCTTTGCTTGAGGTGAAATAAATAAAAATATTTTTCTATGATTTCTTAGTGATAATGAAGTAGTTTCCTGTTGTCTTCCCCATAGTTATATTTCACCTAGACTGGATGCCACCCAAGACTAAACGGCCAAATCTAACCTATTATTTGGCACATAGTAGTGAGAGTGTATTTATGCCTTTCTCAATGTTATTAATGCAAAAGTGAAAACAGAAGACTTGACCAGAATTTGAACTCAGTTCAACAATTCCATATTTCATGTTAAACTTCCTGCAGAATCTGCTTATTGAACTCACTGAATTGAACTTTTGGAGATAAGTCTCAGTTATAAAAAGAAAAAGAACAAAATATATATATATATATATATATATATATATAAAAGAAGTCAATGTAAGAATATACAATATTATATATGCTAATTTTTATTCTTAGCTCATTCATTCAAATGAATGCATTCTCCCAATTAAAAAAGTTTAAGAATATTACTGGAAATAGTAAAGAGAAAGAAAAGGAGAAAAATTTTCACTCAGCTTTCAACATTTGATACGTGTGCAGCTTTTCGATATCTAATGACTCTAGATCTTCTTTATCATTTTTCTGTAATTGCTTTGTTTTTCAATGAATATTAATCAATACCTCAACTGCGATCAGCGCTCGAGGAAATCTGTTTGAATTCTATTAACATCTCACCCAGTCCAGTTTCCTCAGGTAAAATCTTGCCAATCAACTTTAAAAAAAGGAAAAAGAAAGGTAATGAAACTAATGTGGCAAACAGACGTAATTGTGTTTCATCAAATGAAATAATAACCAAATATAACATAAATTAACACATTTAATAAAATAAAATAAAAATAGTTCGAAAGTGTAACTATTATTTCAACTTAAAAGTAATGTTTAAAAAAATCAATCTAATTTGGTTTATATATCATTACAAGATCTGTGTAAATTGTGATTTTTAATACATTTTTTACACTATTTGAACTCTTGTTAATGTCTTTATCTTTGTTGCTATCACAACATTTCAGCCTTCATCAGATAATTGTTGATCTGTGTAACCTTCAAGGAATTTCAAACTGATCCCTTTCTTTAATCGAGATTGTTCTCATAAATAAAGTAAAAAATGATAACCCCTCATCCCCAAAATTCAGACAGAAATCATTGTTTAGAAGAAATATTCTAATTCTTTTAGCACACTGGTTCCAAAACTTTTTTCTTTGGGCCACATTTTCGGAATGAAAATTTGCTGGCGTCTCACCAAATTTTATGTGATAGAAAGGACATTTAAAAATAAAAAGCAGAGAGAGGTTTAAAGGAAGATAACTTCAGATTCGAAGTCAGAAACTTATCATTGATAGCACTCTCCTCCAATTTGTGGACCCTAGTTAGAATATTCTTGACACTTGATATAATGCAAAAATATACTAATGATAAAATTGGTCAATAATTATTTCAGTCAGTTATGTGCCATACATGATACACACCTAGGCAATCATGTATCTTTCGATACATGACTGACGAGGCAGATGTTTTTCCTGCAGTAGGTTGCCATTTCTTTCTGCGGTCGACCAGATGCCATCCAAGGCTACAGAACCCAGTCTGTCCTGTTATTTACCCATAGCTGGGGGAGGGGAGAAGAAGAGGATTCATACCTTTTCCAAGGTTATTAGCATGTAAATGATTGTAATGGATTCGACTGGAATTCAAACTCGGCTCTCCAATTCCTCAATCTGAGCTGCTATCCATTACACCACAATGCATGCATACAATTACAAGTAATCCATAATATAATATAATAATAATATTCTAATTCACTTAGCACACTGGTTCCAAAAATTTTTTCTCTGGGCCACATTTTCAGAATGAAAATTTGCTGGCACCTCACTAAATTTTATGTGAAAAAAAGGACATTTAAAAATAAAAAACAGAAAGAGGGTTAAAGGGAGATAACCACAGATTCAAAGTCAGCACATTATCATTGATAACTCTCTCCTCCAATTTGCAGAGCCTAGTTACTATATACTTAAAACAATACAAAAATATCACAATGATAAAATCAGTAAATAATTATTTATAGCTATTTATTGTGGGATTCATGCATACAATGACAAGTAATACGTAATAATATTTTAAAATCATATTTATTTTTAGCATACAAATTTTAAAAAACTTTTCTGAATCTTTTCAATCATTCTGCCTCACCTGCTATCCTCTTCCTCCACACCTATGAGGCACACCATGCCATTTGGGAACTACTGATTTAGCATGTTAATTTTATTCATTTTGTTAATTCATAACAGATAACTCCTTGTCAGATAGTAGTCATAAGGTAGGCTGACCTATTGGTTACTCTACCTTAAATGACAAGCGGAAGTTGTTCAAGACACATTTAATATTAACATCAATATTTTTATTTTATTTTAGCATGCGACTGTAATATGTATGGTTCTTCACGAGATGACTGTGAACAGAACAGTGGACGTTGTAAGTGCAAGACTGGTATTACGGGAATGAAATGCAACAGGTGCTCCGACAATAGACTAATTGGTCCACGTGGATGTGAAGGTGAGTGACAATTTCATTTACTGCCTTGTAAAATTTTTACTCCTTTTAAGAAAAAAATGAAAAAAAATTGCTTAATGATCACAAATGGCTTACACTGTATACATTTCAAATTTTATCATATTCATCATAAATAGGCCATTATGTCAATGATGGCCATCCATATGATATCTTGTAAACAAATGCCATTTGTTTATGTTCTCCCATGTTAACGTTAAATAATTAAAAAAAAATTTTGTTAGTAAAAATTATTAGATTATTTGATATTTCTTAAATTAATCCAAAAAATTATTCCAAAAATATTCTGACTCATATCCTGATCTTCATAGTTTTGAAGAGTACATTTTAGGCCCTGCCTTTACTGGAATTGTCATTATTCCCTGAAATATTCAGATGGGTAATTCCATATCAAATCATCCAATGGAAAGTTGTCACCCTTACCCCACGGATTTTCTTAAAATTTTAACTGGTGGTAGGTGCCATTAAAACAAGACAATCCTGAAAATTTGAGCCTCTAAGTCCTAGCAGTTCAGGAAATTTGCCATTTTTAATATTTTGCGTGAAATGAGATTTGCGAGAAAACCACGGCATTACAAAATCCCTTTTTTCTTCAATAAAATTCCATCCAGACATACGAGAGGCATGAAATTTTGCACAGGAAAGTTTTTGAGGGTGTAATGCCAAAAACACCTAGAAATCAACTACTTTTGAGCTATACAACAATCTGAATAAATTTTGGCATGTGGTAAATATCTCGAAAAGATGATGTGGTAAATAAAAATTTATTTTTTCAAAGTGTTCCGCATACTATAATCATGAATGGAATCGAAAATGAAGTCCTGTTCTTTTATCATTGGCCTACAATTAACAATCAAAAATGGGCATTTTTCCAGCCATTGGTACATAGACCTTATACTTAATCTCCAGAATATACTCCAAAGAAGTCCAATAACAATGGATTTTTCAGTAAGACAAGATGGATGAGTGACTAAAGTGACACTATTTTCATGTCTTAGTCTTTTTCAGGCAAATAGTCATAAAATACTAAGTAGCCAAAATATCTTCTGTAACAAGAAGAAAATGAAGATCGTTAATGAAAAACCCAAACATTCCCAGAAACATTAAGACTAGTATCTTTATCTTCGTAGTGTTGATTTCTACATTTTGTCAAATGTGTTTGCTAACCATTTTGTGTGGATACTGCATCCCATAACTGAAGGAAATATTGTTTCTCATCCACAATGTTTTTGCTTATTTTAATTTTTGTGTAGGACAAAACTTTTTTCTGAGATATGTAAGTTGTTTTTAATTGAAACGTTTTTAAAAGTAAGCAAAGCATTTACAAAAAATAAGGATTCTGTTAAAAGGATATCAGGTACAACATTGATATAAAAAAGTGAGAGATTGCAAATTCCCAAATTTGATAATGAAAATCAATAAGCTGAAATAGTACTTACTAGCACCAAATACATGCTGGTTCACATAAATGGCAGGATTGCTGGAACAAAATAATCATGCTATAAAGAAAATTATTAGAAAAATAATAAGACTGATGTACCAAATAAGTGTAAAGTTAATGAACTCTCCAAATCTGAGTGTTTGAAATAATATCTACTTAGCAGAACTAATGGGTTGTAATTTGCATAAGTGAAGTATTTATGCAATTAGCAAATCCTATTTCACCATCTTATTATTATATAAACTTCCCTGTTGGGGACTTAAGGAAGGAGGAAGCTATATTTGATGAAAAAGTGGACAGTTAACAATAAGAACCATGCTGATGGGAAAATCGAAGATAATTGTGATGGCACTTTTGTTTAGTACACTAGAGTAGTCCGAATCAGGCAGCAATATGAAAATACTTAATTTCAAAACTTAAGACAACAGTCTCTTAGGGAGAACTGAACATAAAACTTGGTGAAAACTGAACTTGAAACATAGTGAGAGCTAAACATGAAACTTAGTGAGAGCTAAACATGAAACTTAGTGAGAACTGAACATGAAACTTAGTGAGAGCTAAACATGAAACTTAGTGAGAGCTAAACATGAAACTTAGTGAGAACTGAACATGAAACTTAGTGAGAGCTAAACATGAAACTTAGTGAGAACTGAACATGAAACTTAGTGAGAGCTAAACATGAAACTTAGTGAGAGCTGAACTTGAAACTTAGTGAGAACTGAACATGAAACTTAGTGAGAGCTAAACATGAAACTTAGTGAGAACTGAACATGAAACTTAGTGAGAGCTAAACATGAAACTTAGTGAGAGCTAAACATGAAACTTAGTGAGAGCTAAACATGAAACTTAGTGAGAACTGAACATGAAACTTAGTGAGAGCTAAACATGAAACTTAGTGAGAACTGAACATGAAACTTAGTGAGAGCTAAACATGAAACTTAGTGAGAGCTAAACATGAAACTTAGTGAGAGCTGAACTTGAAACTTAGTGAGAACTGAATATGAAACTTAGTGAGAGCTAAACATGAAACTTAGTGAGAACTGAACATGAAACTTAGTGAGAGCTAAACATGAAACTTAGTGAGAGCTAAACATGAAACTTAGTGAGAGCTAAACATGAAATGTAGTGAGTACTGAACATGAAACTTGGTAAGAAACTAAGCAGGAAACTTAGAACTAAGTATGGAACTTAGTGAGAACTGAACATGGAACTTAGTGTAAACTTAGTATGAAACTAACATACTTATTATTAGTCTATTGTCATTTTTTAAACTTTCAACAAATCATTAGTGTCTGCTTGAATGTAGTTTAGTCATATTTCTTTGAGTAAAATCTTGTCTTCCCTGAAATCACAGAAGCAATCACTTAGGAGACTTTGTACTTATCTTTCAGATTCATTTCTTTAATCAATCAAAGTAATAAATGCTGCTAGAAGGCAAGTGGTTACTGTATGTGAAAAAAAAACAGAAATGGCAATAAAAGAATAGCATTCAAGGAGAAAGAAGATAATGATTGACATTACATCAAATTTTTTTTAGCATAGAACTTATGGTTACAATTATCAATTTCAACAGAGAAATTATGAGACCTAACTGCCAATCTAGTACTGCACTAAAATTCAGGAAGTCAAGATACCAAAACAATTACTATTAGTGAATTTAATTAAGAGGCTAATCAAAGCTACACTACAATGGTGGGAATGTGACTGAAGTCGAGATGCCAGGTTAGGCCCGATAATGTTGCCAATTCTTCCATAGATTTTATCAAGAAACTCTAGGCACATAGCAGAAGCACCAGATCTGATGTGGCAGCAATATTTAATGCATGGATGAGTGGTAGACTTATAATGTGCAAGCTAGATTCTGGCGAGAGCATTTATTTTTAAAAGCAACCCTTATAAATACTTTACAAAAAATTACATTGGCTTTTGTAAATTCTTCAACAATCTTACTGGCAGTATCAGATCATAGGAGCACCACATGTACTGTAAATATAGCAGCAGTGGTGTGCCTTAGGAAAGATACCATCCCTCTTCAGTCTGGATTTCCTTCTACTAGACTGATTGCAAGAGGCAATCAAGGCAAGAGGACTCAATCTGCCTTACTATTTAACCTATAGGTCAAAGAATACAGATTTATGTCTTTTCCAAGGGCATTAATGCTAACTGAACAGAATTAAGTGAAAATTGAACTTGTCATACTGGATTCACTTTCCATGCTGATAACCGTTTCACCATCAATGACAGAAAGAGTGACTAAACGAAAACTGATTGTAACTTTATGTGTGTTCCTTTCGGCAATATCACCATCCTCTCCCTACCAACACTACCAAATAATTTGGTTACTGTCATTGTCGGATTTTAATGAGTGACGCTTTGGTTCCTGCAGTTAATTGCAGCCAACAGTTTTTACTGGGGTTTTTGGACAGGACCTTTTCTGGTTATCAAATCTTTCAGAAAGGTTACTTGCAGCAGTTGAACCCCAAGAAGCAAATTCTAAATCTTTCCTCGATTGGTTTGATAGCCTCTTAGTCACATGACTCTTCAGTGAACTTCATTCAATTCAACCTCAGAGAGTTGAAGTCATTAGAAATGCTTCAGTTATCAATTACCAAATTTATTGCCAAATGCTGGAAGGGTATCTTGGTTGAATAACAGTGCCCAGAGGAATATCATTGCCTTTCCAATTTAATAAGGACATAATTCATAGAAGACTAACCCAGGTAATAGTTGTGGTACAAGGGCCAAATACAAGAAAAGTAATCATGACAAAATGTCCAATTTTTCAGAGTAATTGTGAGTTTTTAAGAAATATAATTTTTTAATCTTGAAAACAATTTTAGATAAAAATATAAAACATATGATGAGGCAGGTTGATATGTGTGTTGTTTCAGTGCAAAGAAAATAGTGACAAAAAGTAAAAAAATGAATTCAATAGTCCAGACACCTCTTGTAATTTGAATGACTTTTCTCAAAATTACAGACAGTATTAAAGTGGTAATGAAATACAGTATTTACTAGAAAAATTATTTGTGTGCTTACTGGAATGGCATAAAATTATGTAAATTTAAAGAGAATTTTATAAGGTGATTACAGTTAATCGCATGGCAAAAACTTTATATGATTTACTTTTTTCATATATTTTAAAAGTTTTAATGTTTGTAACACATCATTAGCCATTTTTTTTCTTTTGTTCATATTGCATTTAAAGAAAGACCAACATTTAGAAACATTTGTGTATGCATGTCTAAACATACAGATGCACATATGGATTTGCTGGTAACAGTTATTGATGCATAAAATGGAATTGGTGAGCGAAGTTCAAATTTCAGTTGGTTCTGTTTAGTTCAATTCATGTTAATGCCCTTAGAAAAAGGCTCAAATCCATCTTCCACCAGTAACAGATTAAATAGCAGGGCAGACTGGGCTTTTTTGCCTTGAATGATAGCCAGACTAGGAAAAAGAAAACTCTGTATTCAAACCACTAATGCACATGGCTTCTTTGATGCTCTGATATGACACTGAGTGCAAAGTCTATTTTGGTATCAAGGTCAACCACCTAATGCACCTGACTTTTTGATGAACTCATGTGACATTGAGTGCAAAGTATATTCTGGCATCAAGGTCAACCCACTAATGCACCTGACTTTTGTTGATTCTGGAGTCTATTCTGGAATCATCTAAACTGAGTGACATATATAATATGTATAATAATTCTATATAATATCAATAGATGGATCCTGGATTGATCCTGATAGTAACTTCTGCTTGTATTTTCCTTTTATAGACAAACTGTCTTGCCAATGCTTGGATTGTAAGTTGGAAGCTGTATTCAAAAGAGTTCATAACCAATACCATAGTATAAAAAATATATAGACAGACCCTGATAATATTCATTGCTTGTCTTTTCCTTTTACAGACAGACCGTCTTCATGCCAATACTTGGATTGTAAGTTTGGAGCTGTATGCAAAAGAGTTCATAACCAATACCAATGCGTATGTGACATCAACTGCTCTGGTCATCCGGACCTCGTCTGTGGTTCTGATGGGCAAACCTATGGATCTGAATGTCAACTTAAACAATTCTCCTGTCGTCTTCAAAAGCAAATTGATCTTATACACCGAGGAGTTTGCAGTTGTAAGAACCAAATTTTGTTTCTTTGCCCTTGGCAAAAAAAATTCAATTCTTTTAGGGATCTTGAATTCTGCTTTTTTTTTCTCTTTTTCTAAGTTCTTCATTCCCTCTGTATATAATTTTTAATTTCCTTTAGTTTATGATTATGAATTCTAAACTCTAAACCCTGTTACGTGAGTCCAGTTCATGCCTCCTATTCAACAAATATCAATCTAAACTGAACAAAGATCCTTAATTACAAAATCTATCTGAACATGTACTTAAATATAATGTATTTTTTTCTTTATATATTTATAAAAAATAACTAAAAATTAGTTCAGTATATATACAAAAACAGAAAGTGGTGTAAGACAAGAATGTGTCTTCTCAGCAGATAATTGATTAAATGTAAAAACAAATCAGGAGTATATTTATGACAGCAGAAATAGTAAAAATGCCCTACACAGGTAAGATTTTTTAAGGATTTGAGAATTTTTCTCTTGTTGAAGGTTAGAGTTTAACTATACCTTCTTATTTAAAAGGCTCTCTTTTTAAGGATAAATTTTACTGCTTACCTATCTATTTCCTATTTTATTCAATATTTCTTCATCCATGACTTAGCCAAAATTGATCCGAATTCTTGGTGCATATTCCCCCAAGAACAAGCATGAGTTTCTACACAGTTGAATTCACTTGATTCTTTATTCTTATGAATCTTTCCATTCTTTGTGTTTCCCTTCAAGACTTTTGACAATTTTTATGCAAAACAACAATTCTTTCATTTCCTTTGAGAAAGTCTTTTGTTACTTTTGCTTCCTTTTCAACCATTGTCTCTTTCTTTTTCATTATGGCAGATTTTATTTTACTTTCCTGAAAAATCTTCCTCTTTGATTTTATCCATTTTGAAGAACTTTTGGAAGGTTTGGGGGGTTCCTTCCTGTTTTGCTTTTGCTTTGGTTTTAACTTGCCACCTTCAAAATTAAATTTTGTATTCAATAATTATTTTCCCAGAATTCACTTCTTTGCCACTTTTATTGCATTGGGATTATTAAAAACAACCACACAAATAAGACTTGCATAAAGATATGGCCACACACACATTCTTTCAGAAATATACAGACACATGTACACATTTCAGCAGGTGACATTTTTATAAAGGTTGTTGCTGTTTTCTTTAATAAAAACAAAAGTAGCAAAAGAGATATATACAGAATACTCAGTAAGGACTGAAGTCATCTTTAACATTTTATAACATCAACACACCGACTACTACATTAAAAATATCATTATTATTATTATGCTAGATTGTATGTGCTTTGAAAAGAGGATGGTAATAGTTAAGTAATTCTGAAATTACATTTTACTTATACTAAAAACTTTGATGGTCTCTGTTTTCTTGTTTATGTACAAATACTTCCTGAATATTGTTGTTATTAATTCAAGTGTTGTCATTTGAAGCTGAGATAGCATCTGAATTGTCAGAAAAAAGAGTGAAACAAAATGAGAAATATTTTTGATACCTTAATAAACATAGTAGCAGTAGCAGCCCTTAATAAACCCAGCAGCAGCAGCAGGTCTGGGTTATAAAAGCATGCAAAGCCTTAAGTAGCTCTCCTTTCTGGGTTTTCCTCTTTTGAACTATGTGGCATGAACTTTTCACACTGAAGCTAAAAGGGCTGGAAACGCTTCTCACTAAAACACACCAATACAGTAAGTCACACAAAAATAACATTTTAAATATCTCAATTAACACTTTGTTGTGTGTGCAATTTACTTCTAGGAAAAGAAACTCTTCTCTTTAACTTACCTTTTGTTAATTATGTTTAATAAATGTTATCTTGCATTGCAAATCAATTGGTCTGTTATTTTATGCATTTACTTTTTTTACCACCATTAATTCATATAAAACAAAATATTCTCATAAGAAAGCCTACATATTTATTATTGAAGTAGCCAACACACTAAATATTTATTCTATAGGCAACATTTTTGTATAGAGAAAATTTCAAGAAATGTCCCTGAAAGAAAGTGTGAATTCTGGGAATATTCTTAAGACAGTCTCTGTAAAAAGGATGAAGAAAAAGTTGCTGGTGAATTAGAGAGTGAATAGAGCACTAATTTTAGCATCCTATCCAAATCGATGAATTCCTTAGAAATTGCAGACAGATATGTAAACAAACTGTATCAGCTTCAGAAATTGTTTCTGCAACTGTATTGTCTCCTTACAGTTACAACATCTTCCCGAATGACAACTCCTCTTCCTCCGACGACAAGATCTAGAAAAACCACAAGGCACATCACTCATGTCAGCAATGAAGTGACAAAATTCATCCTAACCAAAGCAACAGAAAAACCACCAGAAGATAAAATAGTGGGTAAGTAAATAATATAAATGTACATACATTAATGTGTCTGTTATTGTCAATGTGTACGTCTTTATCTGTTCATTCATGCATGTATGTATTCAAATCTGAAGTCAGTCTGTAACATATTCATTTTGAATATTTCGAGAACTGACTGCATGACCTTGATGTAAGTTGGTAACCAATCAGAGAGGACATTACCAAGCATACAAGAACACACCTCCCATGTGGTTATTCAGTTGGTAGTAAAATGCTATTGAGTGAACTTGTTTGCAGTGTAACTATTATATTCACAATAACTGAGAGAGTAGATTCTTCATATCATGGGCAGGGATTGTTTGACAAAACATTGCACCCCACCAGGTTTGTCAGCCTCTCACCTGCCAGTACAGATTTGGCTCCCCATGTCTACTGGCTTTTCCCAAGGCTAAAATCACCATTGAAATGTTTGGAGACGACAGTAAAGGGAATGTGACAAGGCAGTTGATGGTCATCCCAAAAGAGGATTTTACAGGCTGTTAATATGAAATGGTTGAATTCTTTCTAAACCGACTTTATATATTTTTGTAGGTGCACACTTATGTACAGTGTTTTGATTTATTTAATCTCATTGATGATTGAAACCCTTAAATGATTACAATTAAAACAAATAAGCATGATTTGAATTGTGCTTTCTTTAATGTCAGATGTTTCCCACAGTCTCTACAAAGACAGGAAAACAGGATTTACTGTTTGATGTCATATTATTAATCATTTCACCCCAACCAAGGTGACAAAGCCACTAAGACGCAAGTAGCTACTGAGTGTGAAAGAATCTGAAAAAAAAACATTATTAAAGAGAGAAAACAATAAAAAAAGAGGGATTAAGAAGACAGAAAATGATAATTGACATTGTATTTAGTTTTATGAAGATCAAAGTTGACTGGAAGGTAAAAAGCCATAACAGTGTTCCACAAATGAAAAGTGCAAGAGAAGAAACTATTAGTATAGACTCTACAGTTACATGTAGCCAATTCAGCTGTAAAATGAGGAGACCTAACTGCCAATCTAGTACTGCACTTAAATTTGTAAAGTTGAGGTACAAAAAAGAAAAAGCTCATCAGAACAACTACTATTCATAGAAAATACACAGGGAAGCTATATTACATCAGTGGGAATGTAACTGAAGGTGAGATGTGAAATGGACTGATAACATTGCAAATTCTTATTTGGATTTTATTAAGAATCTGTAAATACTTAGTAGAACCACTAAACCAGATATGGCAGCAATATTCAATGCAAGGATGAATGGTGGACTTATGAAGGTTTAAGGTGGATTTAAACAAGTTAAATGACAAAATAACGATAAGGCACAAAACGGGTCATATTATATGCTTCTGTATGTCTATCCTGGTTTTGAAATAGTACAAAGAACTAGTTAGTTTATAACAGAAATGATAGGAACAAACATTTCACGGTATCTTGAAAATGTATATATGTGTCTTTAGTCAGTAATATAAGTTTTGTAAAGAAGAATAAGTATATCCACAACACTAGAGGTTTTAAAAAACAATTAAAACTAAATTCTTATCAATCTATCTTGCTTAGACACGCACGCACACATATCGTATATACTCATGTAACACACAATCAGTATGTGTATTGTGCAACCCCCCGAATTTCCACTTATAAAACAAATGATTTTTCCAAATATCTCATGTATCGTGCTAGTTCCTTTTTTGAGAAACGAAATTACAATAGACTAATGTCTTTTCCTCTATCTTTTTATCCCATCTTCCAGTTAAATAAGTTAAAAAATTAGAACAATTACAACTGAGTAGTGAGTTTGATGCTCACTGGGTACCCTTTACTTTCGGCCTTGTGCCACATCTAAGCTACGCTTGGAAAATCACTATACTCGCGTATTGTGCAAACCAAAATATTTTCACTTATAAAAATGATTTTATCATGTATCTCGTGTATCATGCGAGTTCCTTTTTTGAGAGACCAAATTACAATAGGCTAACCTCTTTTCCTCTATCTTTTTATCCTATATTCTAGTTAAATAAGTTAAAAAGTAAAAGAAAATGGTAAAAGTATCGTTAGTAACACTATACTCATTGCATAAACGTGTACAGCCATAAACAACCAAATGAGAAACAGCTGAACATCTTATAAACATAAACAATGGAAAAGATGCACATTCGCTATGTTTGTATTTTATAATACGATACTTAAATGTGAATATTACATGCATTATTATTGGATACAGTTAAGTAAAACATCAGTTTTATCAAACTCATGTTTGTTTTAAATATATCTGTACTTTTTTACTACAGTAAATGGATATATAGTTTGGTCAATGGCATAACCAGGGCCAGCAGTACATATGTAAATTTTATGTCTCATTTATGATGTGACCACCTTAAAATTACCTTCAAAATTAGGTCTTCAAATGTTGTATGATACATGAGTATATATGGTAATTTGATCTTGAAGTTACACCTCTAAAATCAAAATAATATAAACAGGACTTTTAAAACATTACAATTCAGAGACATTTTAGTCTAAAACTGAAGGAAGGTGGAGTTTATATTTTAATATACAGTTATGTGGCCACTGAAAAATAGGAGTAACTAAGAATAAATTTTCTTCAAAATTCTTTTCGTTTGGGTTGGATGCTGCATAATTAAAAACAGTGTAAACTTTGCCGAATTTCCCCAATTGTTTAATTATTTTACCTATTCTTTTTGGATTATTTGTAAAGAAAATTTATATTATTTTATTTGATAGGTTTAGTCTCTTCTACATCTTCTCCATTAACAACTCACAGATCATTGAAAAAGCCCATAAAAGGAAAAGTTACCAAATTAAAAAAAGCTGCTGCTGAATCTTTTTGAATGATAACCAGAATAAGAAAGTACTATGAATTAATTATTATATCAGTCATTAGTTCAACATGCATCAATTTCTTAAACAAATTTTTTGTAAAATAGTAAGAAATTGCATCTGTTTATACCATACTTTAAATAGAATCATTATAGGAAAGTATGAAGAAAGTAATTTTATTCTAAAAAACAAAATACTCTCTGAAGTAATAATCAAGGTTAAAACAAAATCTTTGCAAAACTATTTTGTTTACATAATATTTTAAAAAAATAAATGAAACCAGATTTTATATAACTTTTTCATTCACAACTTACTTTATTACAATGTTTCAAAGGTTTTCCAAAACAGATACCTTGTCTCACAGAGTGCTAATGAAGAATCCTCTTGTCTGTAGAGATTATGGTCTGAGACACAAATGTAGATGCATTGGTCAAATGGTTCAGTTTAGTCCAATCCCAGAGCTAGAGTGGAAACATTCTCTCCTGGCTTCAGTTATTGATTCTCTCCAAGACCTGCAAACATTAAATTAAGGGGTCATACATAGCACCACCAATTTGCTTCATTCAACTCCACTTCGATTATTTGGCGCTGACCACCAAACTCCCAGACCTTGTTACTAACAAGGCATCTTGGGTAATTTAGCACTGGAGCTACTAGACAATGCAATTTGATCGATTGCCAACCAAAGTCTAATACCCCTGGCATTTGCCAGTTAATTACAACAAACCAATGTGTTCAACTGCTCCCAACTTTCTGCCCTTTGATTGTATGACATTGCTCTCATGTTTGCCGAGGTGATAGAAACACTTAGACCATTCAGTTTAGGTAAAAATACCCACAAGCAATCAATAAATCCTCTTTCAATATTCTATTCCTGACTGCTCCTATGATCTTTACATGGATGTCCAAATCAACCTTCTGTTTGCATGTTGTATTTGCTGAAGACTTAGATGAATGTGTTCCACATATCTCTGAGAAGCACATAGTCAATGAAATCTTAGTTGGATGGTTCAACTTCTGGAAAGAAGAGCATAGCCAGTGAAAGCAGAGTTGAACAGTTCCACTTCTTTGAGAAGAACATAGACAGTGAAGACATAGTTGAATGGTTCTGCATCTCTGGGAATGGATTAGCCAGTGAAGACTTGAATGGTTCAACCTTTTTGTAAATAACATAGCAAGTTGAATGGTTCCATTTCTTTTGAAAAGTTATGGCCAGTAAATTGATGTAGCAAACATTTTAAAGACAGGGTTTAAAGAGCAAAAGTCTACATAAAAAAAACATTTAGAAACCATCTTTTATGTTTCATCACAACCAATATGTGCGTAATAAACCTTGGAGGCACATCACTCTTTCTATAAACATGGGGAGACTGGTGAAAAGTTATTGGTTCAACATAGAACACCTTTTCCCCACAGAAAAGATAGATATGAATAGGCTGAGATAGATAGATAGATAGATAGATAGATAGATAGGAACAGACTGAAATAGATGGATATGGATAGGCTGAAATATATATATATATATATATATATATATATATATAGAGAGAGAGAGAGAGAGAGAGATAGATAGATAGACAGGTAGGAACAGACTGAGATAGATAGATAGATAGATAGATAGACAGACAGACAGCCAGACAGGTAGGAACAGACTGAAATAGATAGATAGACAGATAGATAGATAGGAACAGACTGAAATAGATGGATATTGATAAGCTGAAATAGATAGATAGATAGATAGACAGACAGACAGGTAGGAACAGACTGAAATAGATAGATAGATAGATAGATAGATAGATAGATAGATAGATAGATAGGAACAGACTGAAATAGATGGATATGGATAAGCTGAAATAGATAGATAGATAGATAGACAGACAGGCAGGTAGAAACCATCTTTTATGTTTCATCACAACCAATATAGAGGCACAACACTGCTTTCTGTACAAAATCCTGCTGAATGTCCTTTTGTTTAGTCATTTTAAACCAAGCAAGGCAATAAAGCCACTAATACACAAGAGGTTACTGAGTCTGAAAGAATATGAGAATAATAAGACTATTAAAGATAAAGAACAATAAAAGAACAGGAATTAAGAAGACAGAATATAATGATTGACATTGCATTTAAATATTTGAAGCAATAAGCTAGAAGAGGGTACCATATGTGAAAAGTGTGAGAGAAGAAAATGTTAGCATAGAACATGGCTACATCTAGCAATTTTAACTGTAAAATTATGAGATCTTGCTGCCAATTGAGTAGTACACTTAATTTATAAAGTATATGTACCAAAGAGGAAAGCTAATCAGAAACATTTAAAAAAAATAAATACTTATAAATTCTTTTGATTGTGTTAACTACTTTTAAACCTAGTATGTTTCCTTTCTCTCTTCTCTTCATCATGCATTTGAACTGAAAGAACGATTCTAAACTTCTAACACAATTTTAAATTATTAACAAATTAAAAGAATCTATTTTATTAGTATGCTGGCTCACAAATAAATACTTATATAAAATATAATATATAAGTATTTATTTAATATGTATTTTTTATGGAAAGATTTTATAAATTTGGCAGTTAGTGTTATTGTTAGTTAAAATTTATAAAATCTTTTTTTTAAAACAGTTTTTCTTGATATCAGGCTCCTCAAATCCATTAAATGTTATAGCTCTTTCTAATACAGATGGGAGTTTCCTTCTAAATTTTTTTTTTACTAGTATTGAATGTCAAAAGTTTGTTATACCATTAGTGTCCCTGTCTTTTGATGTTCTAAGGTGATACCAAGTAGAAACTTTGGTGTCACAAAACCAATACATTTTGGGATCACCATAGATCAACTCTTCTTAGATCAAAGTACCTGAAGGTCAATCAATTGATTCAAACTTCTGGTATTTCCTGGCATGAATCACATACTACAAAACTAACCAGTGATGGTGCAAGAGTCTTGTTGTCCCCCACCGAATCTATGATATGGGCACCCCCACTCTAAAACATCTCAATTTTCATAAGATAGCATTCATATAAAATACACATTTTATTGTAATCCAATTATGTAGATGAACAATTCAAGTAGAAAAACTGAAAATAAATACAAATTGGAGACATGTCATAATACATCATTGCAGCAATTTTTAACATCAACTTGAGATTTTTCTTAATAAAAAGTTGAACAATTTTAACACATTCAATATTATGTATAAAAAATAGTAAATTTTATGTAGTGTTTTTTCAAGACTTGAGCAAAACAAATTCACAGATTTTGACAAAAAAAGACTCCAGAATGACGTCAAAATCTGATTTTTTTTCATCTTTTAATAATAGTTGTGCTTAGTTTAATTTGAAAAGGATATAAATGTAGGTAGAAAAAGCAAAATATAGTGAATGTCACAAAGCACTGCCTGGGGCCCTTAATCAGTCTCCTCCACCATTCAGGAGGTTCAGGTGTATCATGCACCAGTCCTACAACTAACCTAACTATAAATGATCCTCAAAGTTTTGAAAATGTGATACTTCCAGTATTTCTCTACTTGAGAGCACAAGTGCAATGGTTTAGAAAATTAGTTTCAACATTTAAAAAAGAAATTGATGGTGAAAGGTAGAACTTTGAAGAGAAGCAAAGTAAAATTACAGCTTTATCTTTAAATTAAAGGAATAGTTTCTGAAAAAGCAAACAAAACTCCAATTTAATATAAGGCAACTGAAAAAAATGTTTGATTGAAGCTATGAATACTTATTGTAAAGTTTCCAAGAAAGTAATCAGAGAAGTGAAATGATGCAGAGCAACAGTCAGGGTTACTCAGATCATCAAAATAGTTCTAGTCATTAAACACACTCCATAATATTATGTCTTCTGCAAGGTTTTTAAAAATCATTTACCTCCTCCCGCCCCTACCCAAAAGCAATAAAGCCACTAAGATGCAAAGGGTTACTGAGTATAAGAGAATATAAAAACAAACACTATTAAGGACAATAAAAGAACACAAATTAAGGAAACAGACGATAATGACTTAACATGTGAAACTAAATATTGGTGATGAAGTCTGAAGTCGTGTAACAAACTGAGAACAAGTAAAATGAATATCTCTGTGGGAATAAAAATGTATTACAGAATGCTTGGAAAGTCTTTAGATATCTATCAAATTCTTGTTTTGCTAATTTAACATAAGGATGTTCATTTATTTGTTCAATATCTACAAAAATCTTGTTTCTTTCACTTGTACCCGCCCCTCTTCTTCTCGTTTGTCCCAGATCATTTTATTTTATTTTACTTATAAGTGTTTATTTATTTATTGGAATCTGGTGGAACCAATTGCTTTCAATCATTTTGCATGATCAGGTCTCTTCAAAAATTGAGTCATCAAATCCGTATAAACATTCAGCCATATATAAGGTAGAACAGCAGTGTGGTAACTATTTTTATTCTAAAAGTTATTCTGTAAGAATCAATGCCTCTGATCCCATTTTTTTTCAGCAATGTATTCAGTTAAACTGCATTGTATTTTAGTTTGGAAGTAGTTTCTCAAAAATCATGTTCTGACCTCTAGAGTATGCATCTGTAATCTTGAAGACAAATTCCTTCAGACAATTAAAACTATGATAAAGAAGCAGGTTTATTAATAACCAAAAGGGTAAAACTAGAAAAGAAAAATAAGTACATATAAATAAGACTAGTTGGTCTGAAAATACAATCAAACTAGGATAATAAGAAATATGACAAAAAAGCAGCCGGGGCTTGAACATAAAACTATGACCATTTGTCTAAATGAGTAAAGGAAGGTAGTGAATAATTCATTTACATGAATATGTTTAAAGTTTGCTACTAGAATACATCCCAATGTTGCAGTGAATTCTTGGAAAAGAAAATTAGAAGGTTACAGTATATGTGGACAGTGGATACATGTTGAAAGGTTTCTACACAGAGAGATACGAACATAAAATAAACATATGAAATATGGCTACATAAAACAAATGTTCAAATAATGATGTGATAATAAAATAGACAAATACAGGGAGAAGAGGTAATAAAAGTTACAAACCAGTGATGATGGTAACACTGAAGGTTAGATTAGGATGATGAAACTACTGACCATGTACTTGGTGTTGTGCCTTTATTGTGAGGGGTTCTAATGAAGGTCTAACCAGAATGGTGACCAATCTAACTAAACTAATAAAGGAATAAACAAATGGGAAGTAAAACAATACAGTTTCTGTACTGTGGTATCAGAACACCATATATAATCAAATAAATAAGAAAACCTAAATATGCTCACTGTATGTCTAAGACAGCATTTCTCAATCTTTTTACCCTTGCGTTATTTTACTGTCAACATAGAATAATTGTGTAACTTAAATTAAACAACAAATAAAAATTATGAATTAAAAAATATCTTGTCTTAATATTTGAGTGTAAAGAAAAAAGTCTCCCACTCAAAATAATTGCAGTATAGTGCAAACTCAGGTCATGAATGCCTGTCACCATGAACAAATCGATTCACAAACAGATTTTCTGAACGATAAATGTGACAAACTGTGTCTCAAGTAACAAACATATTCCTACTTTTTTAATCTTCAAAATGGGGTGAGATGCAAAGTTTTGTGGAATGATAAAGCAGTAGCAGAATTGACATTTTCAATGATAATGCCATTTTGAGAAAAGGCAAAAACAAATCTCATTGGACAAAATCTTAGTGAGACAAAGAACGAGTGAGTCTCAAGCAGAGTTGAGTGGTGCTAATAGACAGAAAATAGAAGGAGAAGATACCCCAAAAAGATAGTTACCTGATGTTTTTAAAGAAGAGGACTCCTCTTCCAAACAATAACATCTCCTTCTTTCCCCTTCCCCACCACCTTCCACTTATACCGTTGACCCCAGCCTGTACAGGCTTGATAAAATTAAATTAGGTTTTTGTCTCAGTTCCAACATTTACTCCTTTCTGAAATTCATGGAGCATAACAGCCAAAAGTGCAGATTTTCATCTTCTGTCTTTAATGTATTTATTTATGGACAAACAGCAAAAGTCTGACTACCAACTGAACAATGAATGGTTTCAATCTATAAGACACCAGAAATTAGCACCAAATCTGAATAATGAATGGTTTCAATCTATAAGACACCAGAAATTAGTACCAAATCTGAATAATGAATGGTTTCAATCTATAAGACACCAGAAATTAGCACCAAAACTGAACAATGAATGGTTTCAATCTATAAGACACCAGAAATTAGCACCAAAACTGAACAATGAATGGTTTCAATCTATAAGACACCAGAAATTAGCACCAAATCTGAATAATGAATGGTTTCAATCTATAAGACACCAGAAATTAGCACCAAAACTGAACAATGAATGGTTTCAATCTATAAGACACCAGAAATTAGCACCAAAACTGAACAATGAATAGTTTCAATCTATAAGACACCAGAAATTAGCACCAAAACTGAATAATGAATGGTTTCAATCTATAAGACACCAGAAATTAGCACCAAAACTGAATAATGAATAGTTTTAATCTATAAGACACCAGAAATTAGCACCAAAACTGAATAATGAATATTTTCAATCTATAAGACACCAGAAATTAGCACCAAAACTGAATAATGAATAGTTTTAATCTATAAGACACCAGAAATTAGCACCAAAACTGAATAATGAATGGTTTCAATCTATAAGACACCAGAAATTAGCACCAAAACTGAATAATGAATAGTTTTAATCTATAAGACACCAGAAATTAGCACCCAAACTGAATAATGAATGGTTTCAATCTATAAGACACCAGAAATTAGCACCAAAACTGAAAAATGAATAGTTTCAATCTATAAGACACCAGAAATTAGCACCAAAACTGAATAATGAATAGTTTTAATCTATAAGACACCAGAAATTAGCACCAAAACTGAATAATGAATGGTTTCAATCTATAAGACACCAGAAATTAGCACCAAAACTGAAAAATGAATAGTTTCAATCTATAAGACACCAGAAATTAGCACCAAAACTGAATAAGGAATAGTTTTAATCTATAAGACACCAGAAATTAGCAACAAAACTGAATAATGAATGGTTTCAATCTATAAGACACCAGAAATTAGCACCAAAACTGAAAAATGAATAGTTTCAATCTATAATACACCGGAAATTAGCACCAAAACTGAACAATGAATGATTTCAATCTATAAGACACCAGAAATTAGTACCAAAACTGAACAATGAATGGTTTCAATTTATAAGACACCAGAAATTAGCACCAAAACTGAATAATGAATGGTTTCAATCTATAAGACACCAGAAATTAGCACCAAAACTGAACAATGAATGGTTTCAATCTATAAGACACCAGAAATTAGTACCAAAACTGAACAATGAATAGTTTTAATCTATAAGACACCAGAAATTAGCACCAAAACATTGCTAAGTTGCAGTCAATTCATATTAACAAGAAAAATCAGGCACAAGCTTTTGCAAGGATCTGATATTTTATTGTTTAAATACTTTTCAAATCTATAAAAATATATACATAAAAAATTGTATATCTTTTTAATTTTTCAATTTCAGGAAGGATAGAAGACTTGTGCCCAGGAGAAAATTTGTGTGACGTTCCCAACAGTCATTGTGAACTAGGAATCTGTGTATGCAATACTGGATATATCCCGACTATGGACAAGAAAAACTGCTTAGGTAACATTTAATATTTTTTAAATCAATTCACCCCAAGCAAGGCAATAATGTCACTAAGATGCATGGAGCTACTGGAAGTAAAAGAGAATGAGAAAACTTTAGAAGGAAACTCAATTGTAAACAGGAAATGAGAGACAAACTTCTACTCCTGTTCAAAAGGGAGGAGTGTGAACCAGATGATAAGTGAACCTATCTACATCTATTAATACATAGGTGGTGCATTTAGATATGTGTAAAAATTCAGATATTTATAAAATGTCTATGTGAAGACAATATAATTAAAAGAAAAGGCAAAAAGAAAACTTTAATAAAAACATTTTTGCAATCAACCACCACTTTCATCTGAAAAATATATGTGCTTATTAAAAGAGAAAACTTGAAATGTTAAAGTTATGTCCTGTATTTCTAAGATACTTCTTTTTTTAACATAATGAACATAAAACATTTTAAAATATTAAAAGAAAATGGTTAACTGAAGACCTTTCAATATTTAAAATAAATAAATTTATACATAAGTAATTAAATAAAGTAATAGACATAGAAATAAATAATTATTACATTAAAAAAAATTCAACAACATTTACTAATTTTTGTCTATTAGGCAATTTTTTTAATGTCTTAAATAGTTTACCTTTCTTTACACAACAAGCGTTAAGAATATTTTAGCGCATTCTCAAATTCAAAATTTGAAAACTTAAGATATCTGGCCATAGCAGAGTTGAAAAAACATGGAGAGTTGAGTTACTAAATGAAATTAACTGAAACTGAGATATTCAGAAAAGCTATGGCATATCAAACTAGAACAATCTACCACTGTAGACTAAATAAAGGGTTCAGTTTGAAATTCCAATGTATATCACCTGACGAAGGCCAGAGCATACAATGGCCGAAACGACATGAATATGACAATAAAGATGAAGACAACAGCCTGAACAATGTACATAGTGTATGAAGAAACGTTTGCCTAAACATAAATCTATTGTCAAATCAATGAGCTTCAAGACTACAATTTAAATTACAATGTTAATTCATGGTGATTAATAATTTCTTTTGTGTCTGTCCATATTTCTGAGATGAGGTATTATGTACAGTATTTACATTAGTCGGACTATTGTCCTCATCTTTGTCGCCATATTTGTCACAACGTTTCGGCCGTTGTACGCTCCGGCCTTCTTCAGGTGGTTGGAATTTCGAACCGAACCCTTTATTTCGATCACTGGGGTAGACTGTTCTAGTTCCACGAGCCATGTTTGATGGATGTCAGTTATCAGTTATCTCCTGCTAATTTTCCTTCTGAAAGTTCTCCACTGCCTTAACCGGGTATTGAACTCACACTCTTTGGGTCTGTCACTAGATCTAACCAACGCCTTTATCCACTGTGCCATGTGTCATGTAAAAAAAATTCTATGCTAATTTCTCTATTTTCATGATTTCTTTTCTGTTTTTTCTATTCTACTGTAGAAGTTGTGTCAGTACGTCCGGCTGTACCTCACACCAATACAACATGTGCATTGAATCCCTGCCAAAATGGAGGAACATGTTTGATGGATGAAACTTTGGGTTACCGATGCCTGTGTCCTCTGGGAACTGGTGGCTCAATCTGCAAAGACAGTAAGCAATTTTCACAAATCTTCCTGACCAATTCTTAATAATACTCATCATGTCATCATATATAATTCTATATCTAGCTCATATTATTTTAACATAGCAATGATTATGAGTATGTGTGCCAGAAACATGCCTTGCATAATTTTTATATTGTCTATGCATACAATGTGTTAAACAGATGATAGTCAAATTTACCTTCAAGGTACACATTGTCTGTTTAGCTCTTCCTGTATAAATTCACTATCACTGGCTTGTTAAACCAGCAGATAATTCATTGTTCTTTTTGTTCTTTGTTTTTCCAGTTGTTTCATTTGACATCCCATCGTTCTCAGGGACATCTTATCTAAGAATGCCGCTTATAAGAAATGCAACATCAGATATGAAAATAGAGGTAGAATTCAAAAGTCTAAACAAAGATGGCATCATTCTCTTTAATAGTCAAGAAGAAGACGGATCTGGGGACTTTGTGTCTCTGACATTGAACCAAGGCTATGTAGAGCTCAGGTAAGTAATAAAATCATTATATGCAGAAGAATAAGTGCATGCATTTTGTTAGAAAAATAATTCCTTTCATGATTTGTGAACCCTTCAGTTGGATCTTCAGGTGGTGTAATGAAAGCTGCTTGCAATGAGAAATTGGATTGTTGAGTTTGAATTTCAGTCGAGTTCATTGCATTTACTTATGCTGAAATACCTTGAAGAAAGGTATGAATTCAACATGTCTCCACCAGTTATGGATTAAATAGTCGTTTTTTAGCCATGATTGCTAACTGGTCTAGGAGAAAGACAATTCTGAATTCAAAACTGGCAATTCCATCCCATAAAAATCTACTACTTGCAATAGAAACCCCAACAGCAATACTAAGATCTGTGGCCCTATACTCCTCAGGGAGTCTAGAGGACTTGAGAGCTGTGGGCCCCATACTCCTCAAGGAATCCACTAGACTTGAGAGTTATGGCCCCATACTCAGAGAGTCTATAGGATTTGAGGGATGTGGCCCCATACTCCTCAGGGAATCTATGAGACTTGAGAGCTGTGGCATATTCTCCTCAGGGAGTCTACAGGACTTGAGAGCTGTGCTTCCATGGAAGACAGGGCTTAGAAGAGCTATAATAATTGAATAATAGGCATTAGGGCTTTCCATTAACATGAGTATTGTTACATGTGTGTGTGTATATATTTATATTTATATATATATATATATATATATATATATATATATGTGTGTATATATATTTATATATATATATATCTCACAAGTAAAAAACTTTGATGCTAAGTACTCAATGACAATCAGTGGCTACTGATGCAACACACATACACACACACACACACACGCATATATATATATATATATATATATATATATATATATATATGTATATATATATATATATATATATATATATATATATATATATATATATATATATATATATTTCTTAATCCGGATGCCCGTAAAAGCCAGCTGGTGAATACTTCCGGTTCAGCTATTACTGAACATCTCATAAATAGCAGGGATTACGCAATTAATTTTAGTTCGAACTGGTTCACTGTTCTGGCTAGTTTGCAATCTCCTTTTCATTTACAGGCACTGGAGTCTATGTACATACGGTCCAGGGAACCGTCTCTTTGTAAGCAAAAAGTCTGTCTCCTTGGACTTCACGTTATTATACTCTAGTGCTCGTCAATCATACATTTTCCCCTCCTCCCCTTCCTTTCTCCTCCTCTTCTTTCTCCCCCTACCTTCCTGTTTTTTTCGTTTTTTTTTCTTTCGCTGCGCAAATTTGCGTCGTTTTTTTTTTTGATTTAGTCTTCCTTCATACCATTAATCATTTCATTTTTTAATGTTTTGATTATATGTAGGGTGTTTGTGCGATTAAATATATATATATATAAATATATATAAATATATATATATATATATATATATATATATATATATATATATACACACACACACACACACACACGTGTGTGTATGCATGTATATGTATATAGACACACACACTGTGACCCCATACACCTCAGAGTGTATATAGGAGTTCAGTGCTATGGACCATACTCCTCAGGGAGTCTACAAGATTTGAGACTGTGTCCCCATACCCCTCAGGGAGTCTTCAAGACTTAAGCAAATGAATAAATAAAATTAAGTGATAATTGCCATTGTCATTTCTTGAATTAATAATTATTTAAAAATGCACTTGACTGATGGTTTCTAACCAGCGCAATGCTCTCTGGAAATTCACTGAAATGCTGAACAAAGAGAAAATAATCTTGTAGTTATTAAGAAGAAATCAGTTGGAGTTGAGGGAATAGATTGGAAGACAATCCAAAAGCCATAATCTGAAGTCATACAGCCAAGATCAAGTATCTGAAACTCTGGAGAAAACATTGAGTACATTGTTCCCTTTGGCATGAAGGAAAACAATAGATGAGAAAACACACAAGAAAGTGAAGAAGTGTCATCTGTGAGCTTTATAAAAGTGTGTCTATGCAAGTTGAGTGCAAAATTCAATACCACACAGAAGACAGGGCCGAGAAGAGCTATAATAATCGAATAATAGCCTTTAGGGTTTTCCATTAAAAAAAAGTAGCATGTGTATTGATATGCGCACATATATGTGTGTGTGTGTGTGATATTATATATATGCATTATATATATATATATATATATATATATATATATAACAAGTAAAAGACTTTGATGCTAAGTACTCAGTGACAATCAGTGGCTACTGATGCAACATATACAAATAAATATATGTGTAATTTGGCAGCAACTTTCTTTTAAACATGTAGTATTGAATGTTAAAGACAATATAGTCTTGCATATTTTCTTTTGAATTTTCTCATATTCTCTAATGAGACTTTTTATTTGAAAATGATTTCGAAATATGTATTGTCCATACGATGACCTAGCACTTTCGAATATCATTGTTCATCTTCAGGGTCAATATTTTTAGTCAAAATCTTTTTTTTTTTTTTTTTTTTTTTTAAACAAACATTTGCCAATTATCTTGTAGCGTAATCATGTTGCTACTTTTTTACAAACTAAATAAACGTTAAAATCCTTTTAAATTCAAAAGACGCGATGATGTTATCACATGCAGAGCGAAGATTTTTATCATGTGACAGCGTGAAAAAATTTCCACTACACAAGCCAAAAGATCGAAGAATACGTTATAAAATTTAAATATATTATAAACATTGTAATATGTTACCAGAAATATTGTAATCTATACGATTATAATTAATATATATATATACACATGTTAGTACAACCATTGATGCAAGAAAAACACGTTCTTTAATAAAAATTTTGAATGTTCTAAAAAAGAGTAAAAAATTGATTAAATAATAAAAATTACTTTGATCTATCCTCTTAAAAATAACAAAGATTTTGATGATAAAACTACACTTGCATTACATTTGGAGCATGTTTTCATGACTGTATGCTGATTTTTTAGCATTTTCGTGGAGGTACCTAGTTTAAATGTATTCAAGAGAATGCAATGAAACATAGCAACGGATGATATTCAGATTTTTCTATTTTATTCATTTTAAGAAAAGGTATTTTAATTTATGAACTTTAAGAGGATTGTACAAAGCAAAAATTATATTTTGTCTATATTCAAAAAATATTACATTACACAAAAAGCTTTTATTAAAATTCAAACTTATTTTTTATTGAAAGTATGAAGCAAAAAATAGTTAAGATATAGTTTTAAAAAAAGATCTTTTTAATTACGTATTTGTTTGGAAAGGTTAAATTTGGCTTCAATACATTCATTCTCCTTCAGGTACCTCATGAATAAATTCACTATCAATGGCTTGCTTAACCAACATATAATACAGTTTTCTCAGCCGCATGCTCCTGAAATTCAAGAACTTCTAAACAATCTCAGCAGCCCTGAAAGATGTACCTAATAACCCTATTGTGCCGAATTGAAGCAGTAAAAAATTTTAGCATTGTAAATTGAACATTGAATTTAGTGAATCGGTTTCCAATTAAAGATGTCCAAATAAGATTTATTAGAAATTCTTGATTTTTATTTTTCAAAAAGACCTGCCTGTCTTTAAAACCAATGAAATTATTTCCCAATTTCCATTCAAAAGTAGTTTTCTTTCTTTTTTTAATCCTCAATCAACCAATCAGATACTCTCATCATCTACACAAATTATAAAACAGTAATAATAATAATAATAATAATATCTATTATTATGCTTAATATTACTGTTTTATAACTTTAAATGATATTTAGTTTTATTACAGGAGTTCTTTTTTTTATAAATTATAAAGACTAATTCCAACATCTTTATTCCAAATGATAAACAATAGCAAAAAAGATGAAGGAACTAAATAAAAATTTTAAAAAAATATGCAATAATGAAAATACTTAATATGAGCTAGCTAGATGTAGCTATAAATTCTATGCTAACAGTTACTTTTCTCACACATTTTTGTTTGTGGATCTTCCTTCCAGCTCCATGCTTTCTAGCCAACTTTAATCTACCAAAATTTAAATGCAATGTCAATCGCTATCTACTGTCCTCCTAATTACTCCTTTCTCTTTATAAATGTTTCTTCCACACCCAGTAACCTCTTGTGTTTTAGTGCTATCCTTGCCTTTTGATTAAAAAAATAATATCAAAAAATCTTTTGAGTATTAATATCTTTCTAATCATTTTACCTGAATTAAAATGATAATGCCACTAAGAACACAAGGGGTTACTGCTAGTGAAAGAGAATACGAATATTTTAGTGAGGAGAAAACACAGGATTCAGGAAGACATAAGATTTCAATTGACACTGCATTTAAATTTTTTAAGATTATAGATGGCAGAGAAGCAAATAGTTCCACAGATGATAAGTGCAAGAAAAGAACTTACAACATCAAAAACAATATGGTATGCAAAATTTAAGAGGGCGAAGTGGCAGATAAGATTATAAGAACAGTCTAATTTATTTTTATTTTTTTAATCATTTCACGCCATTGGTAAAGGTAATCAGGAACTATTTGGTATTCATTAATCAAGCAACTAGTACTGCTGTTGGTTGAAATTCTTTAAAATCTTTTGCTTGAAACAATTTTTCAGGAAAATAAGTTTCTCAAGTCCAGTAGCTGTTATTGCTCTTTCCAGTACTAATAGGAGTTTCCTTCCTAAATTATTATTTGAAATAGTATGAAACATCAAAATTAAAGATCAGAACATTTTTACAGTAAGGTTCATCCTGTACAAAGCACAGGAGCTATCTGAGGTAGAGGGTACATTAATAGGCAGTTTATGCAGATAGAAGACAAAGATAATGGTTGACCCTAGACTTGAACAGGTTAAGATTTTATGGATCAAGGAAACATCCTCTTAGGAGTCAGTTTCATAGAGATGAAGCCCTTTGAGTAAAACTTAATTCTCACTAATAGAATACAGAGGGAATGTGGGTGGTTCATTCCAATGTGAGTGATATGGCTGGTCTTAGTGATGATGGTTAGAATTGGTGGAATGTAGTTCATCTGAGCACTTTCTGTGGAAAGATCAGCGAAAAGCTTGCCACATCCCAACTGAGAGGTTGGATGGTGGAAATAATTTGTCATCCAGAAGGGCTCGGAGAAACTTATGGACTGAAGAACTGAGCAGCTCCTGATCAATGTGTATCTACTTTTATCCACAGTATTTACATTAGTCGGACTATTGTTCTCATCTTTGTCGCCATATTTGTCACAATGTTTCGGCCGTTGTACGCTCCGGCCTTCTTCAGGTGGTTGGAATTTCGAACTGAACCCATTATTTCGATCACTGGGGTAGACTGTTCTAGTTCCACGTGCCATGTTTGATGGATGTCAGTTATCAGTTATCTCCTGCTAATTTTCCCTCTGAAAGTTCTCCACTGCCTTAACCGGGTATTGAACTCACACTCTTTGGGTCTGTCACTGGATCTAACCAACGCCTTTATCCACTGTGCCATGTTATCCAGTTTCAAATTTCAGTATCTTTTTTGGACTCTACAGAAACTCAGAACGATTCTTTGAGAGTAAACAATCTGATGCAAATGGAGAATGTGCTTTGAAACTGCTGGTGAGCAAAACAAGAATGAGTGATCAACTGCTCTAGACACCTAGCCATGGCACAAGACAAATTAGTACCCCAGCAACCATCTACATTGACCAGTTATGTTATGACACAGAATGCCAACTTAATGACCTTCTGACCTTGATGCAGGATAAATGTTCAAGCTAACTTGACCAAATATAAATTTATATCAGATATCTATAAAATGGATCTTTGTTTATGTGCCTGTCCTATCTCCACCTTTTCTTGCCAAATCTAATTTTCTCAATACCAACTCTTGCCACCAGTGCTGCATTTGAATGCTTTCTTGCCTTCTAGCTAATCATAGATGTTGCCTTTTTTGTTTTGTAGATACGACTTGGGTAGTGGTCTTGCAGTTATTCGCAGTGCCAAACCAATAAAGCTAAACAAATACCATCGAATCATAGCTTATCGTACAGGACAAGATGGTGTTCTACAAGTGGATAGTCATAGTCATACGTCAAGAAGCAGCAGCCCAGGAGGCCTGACCTCACTCAACCTTGCCTCACCTCTCTATGTAGGACATATCCAGAACTTCACAGCTTTGTAAGTACATTGTTTCAAATTGTCTGTCCCTCAGTATAAATATATATTCATGTTCTTATATGACATTATTGTCTATTTGCAGAATAAAAAGTCGAATTGAAGTTGAGGTTGGCTTGGTGGGGTGTGTTCGTGAACTGATGGCTGGTGGGAAGCAAAAACCGTATAACTATCGGCTTATGTACCCCGATGAACAAGGCGATATCATAGATGGAGTTGATGTTGGTATGTATAAAAATTCAGTTGTATCTTCTATATACCAAATCCTTTTATAAAGTAAGCGATTGTCTTGTCTTTTGTTTCTCTAATTGGCTTTTAACTTTTTCTCCCTGTTCTGCTATCAATTTCACAAAAAATCATTAAGTATGTTACTCACTTATTCATCCTGCTTCTCTTGCCTTCATCATGTCCCATGTGTGTTAAATTCTCTAAGTCCCCTTCCTTATCATGTATCAAAGAAATTTCATCGGTCATTTTCATTTAATTATAAGTTTCCTTGTACCCATTTTCCTTAAGACTTTGCCATTGCTCACATGTTCTATCCATAGTATTCTGAGCTTCTGTTGGTGAAACATCTTGTTACTTCATGTCTCTTTATGTGTGAGGAAATTGTCCTGCATTCACTGGCATATAGGAAATTAGATATTCAATAACACTTCAGCACTTGTTATTTTTTTGTTAATCACTTCACCTGAAGCAAGGAAATAAAACCACTAAGATGCAAAAGGTTACTGAGTATGAAAGATTGTTTTTCTTTTTCTCACAATCTTTCACATTCAGTAACCTCTTGCATCTTAGTGGCTTTATTTCCTTGCTTCAGTTAAAATGGAGAAAAGAGGACATAAAGAAAAGGAATTAAGAAGAGAGAATATAATGCTTGACATTAAATTGACATTGCATTTAAATTTTTTAAGATCAAAGTTGACTGGAAATCAATAAGTCAAATGAGAGTTTCACAAGTGATAAGTCCAATAGAAGAAACTGTTAGCATAGAACTTCTGGTTATATCTAGGCACTTCAACTGTAAAAATAATGAGACTTTGTCACCAATCCAGTACTGTACTTAAATTTGTAAAGTTTTGGTACCAAAGAGGAAAGCTCATCAGAACAATTACCATGAAAGTATTTATAGAAAAGGCACAAGGAAGCTACATTATGGTAGTGGGAAAGATACCAAGACCAATAATATTGCATATTCTTCTTTGGATTTTATCAAGAATAAGTAGAAATTAGCAAACTCATCCAACAATTTAAAGATTAGGCTGATACGTTTATCACTATAAGTATTTCCCGAAAATGGAAATTGTTTATAACTCAACCTGCTAGATTTCTTTCTAATCACTATACCATTGCAAAACACCTTTATAAAATTATTTTCTGTGAATAGCACCCATTGAAGATGGCCTTTAACAGCTTCCTTTACTTGTTGATGAATCCATATATTTCTTTTTCTCTGCAATGGTTTTGCTTTTGTCTGTTGTAGAATTATAGATTAACAACTGTCATTAATATGTCCTCCTTATCTCCACCTTCTGTGCTCTTCCAGTTAGCAAATACAGCAGTTGTGTTAACCTTTTGTAAAATACTCTCATGTTATGGTAGTTCTCAGCTTCCTACATTTAGAGATAAAACTGTGCAATTGTAAGGCCTTTCTCCATTTTTATTAAAGCGGATTGCCACTGTATGCTATCTTAATATTCTGTATTTCTAAAATGATCCACTTTCTCATTCATGTCAGTTTGTAATCCTCCACAATTTCTTTTCAGTGTAAAACAGTACCTTTTCAGGCTTCTCTGTAACAATTTTACTGAGTGATCTTCTGCATGATTTTCACAATAATGTTTGATGGTTATTGTTCTCTACAGCTTCCTTTACCTTAAGATCATTCTAATTTCAACTGCTTATCTTAGATATCACATTCTCAGTCATCTTTTGAGAACTGATACTTGGACTCGAGTAAAGATAACTTGTGCAGGATCTCTCTCATCATTGGTTTTAAAATTCCATTGAACTGCTATGAAAAAATCTATTGAGACGTACTGAGATGTTTGAGAATTGTTTTTTTCTATCAACCAGAATGTTAAATCAATTTGTAACTTCCATTTTCTAGTTTTCTTCCTCTCTTTGAGAGTCTTGGAATGAAGAGAAATAAAATCTGAAGACATTTTCAAATATTTTTTTTCTTTGCAGCTGAATGTGGCAACAATCCATGCAGTGCAATGCCATGTAAAAATGGTGGGAACTGCCTCATGCTTGACTCTGTCATGGTTCAGTGTATTTGCCAAGAAGGCTTCATCGGTGAGTCTACTTTGTTTTTGTTTTTTTTAAAATAGGTTTACATCAACTGAATCTGAATGCCATACAATACAAGAGGGATACTGAAAAGTTCTCTGTCCAACCAAGGAAAGATTCTTTTTATGAATTATGTATTTCATCAATCCAGCAGTAACTGTTTATCCTGTATAGCGAAAACTGCTCTACTCTTACAGCTATGTATTAGCTGTGCTAATTAGGGAATCATTTAGACATCTCGATAATTATAGGATAAATTATAATGTTTGGGTAGATTTTATGAAATGAGTTGGATAGGTAACTTTTCAGCCCCTCTTTTTGTATAAGCATTATTAATATTTTATCAAAACTCTTAATATATATTTAATATATACATCATTTTATTATCATATTCTTACCACCGTTTTTTAATATTTTGTTTACAGATAAAATTCTCACTTCAAAAAATAAAAATAAAAATGAAATTACAAGGAATATTGAAAAAGTAATGTTTCTAATTTATTTCCGCAGAAACGGCAACATATACAAGGGCCACAATAAAATCATTGGATAGAATAAGTTTTTCAGTTATAAAACATTATTTGTTTCATATACAGGGTTTGATGGATAAATTGCCTTCTAAATTATGTAAAAATGAAAATAACACTGACATCTCATTTTAACAGATATACAGGGTGACCCAGAAAAACAATCCAATAAAACTAAGAGTGATGGAAGAAAAATATTTAATTCATAGTAATTGAAACCTTAAGACATTCCATTTAAATGATGGAATTTTCATTTTTTTTAAATTACATCCTGTAGATGGCGTCCTCCTGTACGAATGCATTCTTGAAATCTGCTGTTTAGATTCCTCATTGACTGCTGCAACATCTCAGCTAGGATACTGTAAATTTCATTCTCGTTACTAAAATGGCAAAATGTTTACTTGCTCAAGGTCACTGTCTCGCAGTGTTGCCACTTGCTCATGTCTGGCAATATGCACTTCAAAAATTCCCGTTTTTGGGGTCACCCTATATTTACCAAAATTAAACAAAAATATTTTGAAATACTAAAGAGTAAATTTATTCAGTAAAATCACCATTGGCTTCAACCACTGCCTCCAGACGACTTCAGAATCTCATGCATTTCTTCTGGGCGGTCTCCTTGTTTAAGTTGCTGAATGCTGGTCATAATCCTTGCCTTCAGTTCATTTTTGGTGTTATAAAGAATTTTGTTGGTCTGTTGCTCAACTGTGCCTCACACATAATAATTAAAGGGGTTTCTGTCTAAGGAGTTAGGTGGCAAGATGTAAGGGGTGATGTGGTTGCAGAAAATGTCTAACAGCCATGGCTGGTTTCTCCTGCTTCTGTGGCATGGTGCACGGTCCTTTGCCAGACATAGGATCTTCTAGCAGCCACTCTCTTGACCCAGGGCAGCACTACCCCCACAAGGCACTTGGTTTATGTCTCCCTATTGAGTCTGAGGCCCTGTGAGAAGATGAAGGCATAACATTGCCATCACTAGTGATCACGCCAAACAACTTCATAATCACCATTAGACTCATCCAACTCTTTCTGAATCATCTACACTGTCCTCAGATTTACACCCAAACACTCTGAATTTTTTTTATATTTGAGCTTCTGGTGCGAATTTCAAGCAGTACAGCATGCCATTTCCAAATTTCTGGCAGAGAGAATTGCATCAAGGAGTCTACTATACTGTGCACTCAACAACATCAAAAACAAACAATGTGCATTAATGAAATTAAAAATATAAAATGATAACAATTTACCTATCGTCCCCTGTAGTTACCTATCGCACCTTTGGGTATGCATCTTTTACCAGCAATAAAAATGCTCATATTTTATTGACTGACAGCTGTGCAGGGTTACCTGTAATGTGGCTTGTTGTCCACAACACTGCTACCACTGCTGAAAAATATTATCTACCACTTAACTACGCTCACATCCACTGTTTGGTCACTGTCAATGTTTAGCAAGATTCAATGCATGTCAAAAAGCCCAATTTGTTTCCACATAGAAGAATTCAGTGATAAACTTTTGCTTTTATACACTTTCAAGTCAGACAGCATTTTACCAGATTGCTGCTCAGCTGCTGTCTCTAACAAGGCAATAAAATTATGAGTCTACTTTTTCTGCTATATCCATAAAGACATGGATCAACAGTCTTGGTTATGTCAATAAACAACATTTGGTAGCAAGGCCTCTAATCAGGTTTTGAAGAGCATGGAACCATCTCTTAATTGCTGCCATTTGAAGGTCCACCCTGACCTGGGGTAGTAGCACCTGTTAGGGTCCAAGCTATGGGAACATAGTTAAACACCAAACAAAACAAAACACCATGAAAGAATAAAAATACATTTTTATAATAAAATTACGAGCAATACATTTTTATATTGTAAAATGTAACTATTCTATTCATACAAATCTATACTAAAAATTTTGTCAGCATTAAATAACCCATTTAGGTGTTGATATGCCATAAAACAAAATAAACCCAAACTCAACATAATAAAATAGGAGGCATTACGTTTGGGGCAATCATCATATCTTCACGTCAGGCTTTTTAATCTTTCTAAGAAAACCAAGAAAATGTAAGCTTTATGCAATAACTTCAGTTTGAATATTAATTAAAATGAATTTTTCAGAAAATTATCATTTATCATAACTTTCCATTTCCATTCCCTTGAGGGCAAGTCACAATTATATGTAACAACTGTTTTATATATATATATATATATATATATATATATATATATATATATATATATATATATATATATGAACAACTGTTTCAGTAGTTGAATTGAGAAACCATAGTTTTTCTATCCTCTTCCATTAGGGGTTGTCTGGTATCTTGATACCAATATTGTATAGAAGAATCTCAGAAAATAATTCTAAAATGCCAGCATCTATATTTTCATCAGTCTCTTCACTTAAGACCTTCAAAATTGGTGTGGGGAGTACCAAACTCCAAGACATCATGAATACCTTATAACTTTCAAAGAAATTTCATGATACCACCATCCTGTCTGGAAAATTTGTAACTTTGTACATGAGTACTAAAGTATTTACAACACAGACATACTCTCTGTGATACTATATGGCATTGAGACTTGGCCTCTTAGCAAGACCCTCATCTTTCATGTCCATAGCTTTGAATCCTGTGCCATTGAGGGGATCCACTGTTCCAATCTTGTGATCAATGAGAAGCTCCTCCCAGATGAGCATGCACCATCACTCAGTGCTGTGTTCACTGGCTCAGTGACTTCCTGTGATGATCACCCCCACCAGTTATCTACTAATTCAACCCACCATCTGCAGACTGGGGATGATCTTATGGCCATCCTCACAGCTGCTGGAAGGATGTTGTCTGCCAATACATCCAGCAGCTCAATCTGGTAATGGAGGATGTTTTGATGCTCTGCCATGACCATGAGAGTTGAAGGAAGAAGGTATCTCCCATGGGTTTTATGCCTTCATGGTGTGAGATTTAGCACTAGCAACAGTACTAAATTATCTTAGCAAAACACCACCTGTATTTTTAATTAGTATTCTCGTATCCAATATACCTGTGTTATGAATTATGCAGCCAGGGTTCTTGGGATAATCCTTTAAAACTCCATCTGCCAACAAGGTGATCAAGAGATTGGAGGGTTTGAGGAGCATGGAACCTCCTCTTAACTGCTGTTGTTCCCAAGTCCACCCTGACCTGGGGTGGTAGCACCTGTTAGGGTTCCAGCTGTAGGCAAACAAAACACTATGAAAGTATAAAAATAAATTTTCATAGTAAAAATACTAACAATACATTTTATATAAAAAAATGACCTACAATACATTTTATCTGTATTTGAAGGCATACAATTGTGTTCAAAATATATAGTAAAATTACCTACAATACATTTTATCTGTAGTTGAAGGCATACAATTGTGTCTAAAATATATTTAATAGAAGCCATAAAACTGTGTTCAAAATATTTAGATTTCAGCATTAAATAACCAATAAAGGTTGATATGCTGTTAAACAAAATCAACCAAACAATCAACATGAAAGAACTCTTTCATGACATTAATCCATATAATATCCTACAATTTCTGAAAGAAATCAAACTGTATTCCAAAATATAACTTCATCAAAACTACAACACAAAATACACCTATCATAGCTTTTAGTAATTAATGTCCCACAAACATGTATATGCACAAAAGCTGAGTATCATCTACCATGTATTCAATTGTGAAAGCAGAATAACAATATGTCCTATTTTTATTACTTTAAAGCTCCCAAGAAAATTAAATTTCACGATTGATTAACACATAAAGGAGTTGGTATACTGTCAACAATCCTCTTAGTAAATAAGCTCATATTCAGAGAGTACCTAGGAAGGTCCTGAACACATAGTTGATGTGCTGATTCAGTTTCATTAAAAAATTTCAGTAAGTACCCTAGGTACTAAAATAATGGAATCAAATATTAACAAAAATAAAACAACTAAAAAGAACAATCAAATAATGATTATAATTTCATTATTTTCTGACTTTTATTTTTTTTTTCTAGTAATGCAAATATAAGTATGCTTATGGTTGTGGTCAGAACAGTTCTTGAAACTTTTTAAAATATGCAATTGTGCTTCCTACAATACAGTCCTTTTTATAGTGTCATTTTTCTTTTTCACTCAATTTCACCTACCACCTTCCTCAAAGAAAATCTTCCCTTTTATTTATTTTCATTGTTTATTCTGAATTTTTTTTATTCTGACTGACAAACAACAAAAAATTAAAAAGAGAAAATGTTGGTATTCTAGTAAGACATATGTAAAAATACTTTCAAAATTTTATGAGACACTACCATGGTGAAAACATCTTGGAATTTGATACACCCCTCCCCTGACAGAATCTACTTTGAAAAAGTTTTTCTGGTACTACAAATTGCCATATATAGGACTCAATGTACCGTGAAAGTGTTTTTATAATCAAAATAATCTAAGGTATCTAATTAAAGGTAACATAAATCTAAAAATATTTTGTAGCTTTTAACTATTCATTCACCATATCAAAGTCAATGTGTCCTAATATAAAACTTACACCCTGAACCAGAACCCTGGATATCTGTTTAACAATCATGTCAATCCACTCAAAATAAAAATCCCTACGTGACCATTATTTAAGAATCAACTTACCATAATAATATATATTCAGACTCTGAAATAGGGACATATGGTTTGAAAATCTACTTGCTGAGAATTATACAAAATTGAATTTGCCATAAACTGCATTCATAATTCAATATTAAATCAAGACTTAAATATTCACATAAAGCAGGTTTGACCTTCATGGCTAAGACCTACCATGCCAGTTAACATAGTAGCAAGCCACTCACATTCCCTCCGTATTCCATCAGTGAGAAGTAAGTTGCACTCAAAAAACTTCTTCCTGTGAACCACTGCCCTATGGAACAGACTCCTAAGCAGATGTTTCCTTGATCACTACAATCTTAATCTATTTAGAGCCAACCACTATCTTCCCCTCTTCTCCATATAAGCTACCCCTTAATGTTACCCTCTACCCTGAGTGGGTCCCCCAACCTTGCACGGGGTGAACCTTACTGTAAATAAAGATAAAAAAAGAAAAATCTTACTTTGTGAATATTTATGACCTACAAAATGTTGATGTTCTACATGTTGAAAAATTGAAATTGGGACCAATAAATTGAACAAATTCCCCTGCCTTAAAGTTTTCCATCTTCCTCCCAATCCAGCTGAGACTATTATTTTTACATTATATTTAATTCCTAAACCATTTTCTGGATCTGACTGGCACTGCACATTTTATTCATAAGGATGTCAATTTAATCTTTTAAGTAGAATAAAAGCCACAAGCGAAATGTCTAGCTGTTCAATCACAATTAACCAATTAGAAAGAGTTTTCAATTTGAAACTTGAGGCTAAGATTTAAAACAATGTTGACAGTTGAACAAATTAAAATTTCTCTTTTGTTTCTGCTCATATGGATTCTAAGACAATCACTCCAGTGTTTCTTCGTTTTGTTTTGTTTTTTCCTCATCAAATGAACCACCGCCACTATAAGTGAATGTTCGAATTCTGCCTTTATTTTTTTTTTAATGTTTATGGAGATTTCTCTTTTGAGAACTTAAAGCAGATTCAAATATATAATCCACACAACATTTTTTTTTTAGTTTTATTATGGTCCATTAACAATGTTCTGACCAACTTTTAAGAAGCCTCAGGAGTGACCTACTTTGAAGAATATTGATAAAGTAAAAGTCAGGATGAACTAATCAATTCTAGTCATAAAATAATACCTTTTAGATGCTCTCCAATAAAATATCAACCTCCCTCTGAGATAGTAAAAGATTCATGAAAAAATAGAAATGTACTTAAAAAATAACTTGTTTTAATCTATGAGAATAACTCTAGATAGATTAAATACAGGATGTATATTTTTAAAATTTGTTTGGTTTCTGAGATCATTTTATATGAAATCAATGAGCCATAATTAAATATTTCTAATTCTTATTAATTTTCATATTTCAGTTTGAATTTCTGAAACATGAATTTCTCTCTTGTTCTTATCACAAGAAAACATTACTTGATTTACATATGGTCTGAAAATTGTTTGTGGCACGAAACTGACAATCTCAATGCAGTGTTGATTCCTATGTCCCTTCTGTCCAGATCTGTAAATTCTCTATCCCTGATACTGAATACTCTTCCTCCACTAATATAGCAAATTTTAAACATATATATTTGAGAAAAATGTATGACAAAGTGTAAAAAGTTTTCATGTGATGTGTTTCATCCTTTAGGACTTCATCGGACTAAATTTGTTATCTTGTATACAATTGATAATGCACACAATCCAAGGATGCTGTGAATTTTAAATTTTATAGCTGGAATTCAAAAGCAACTTACTATTTTTAAAAGACTTTCAGTACGCGGCTTCCATTGTTAAACAAGTTTAGTTTGATGGTGAGGTAGATATGTTTGGTGTACATGGCCTCTCTTATAGTGAGATGTTTTCAGTAATTTGATTTACATAGAAGTTTTCTAGATTGTGGGTTGATAGATTTTTTTTATGGCACTCTGCTAGACATCTACTCAAGGAGGTAATATATATATATATATATATATATATACATTTATAAGGTGTTGTATATTTGGGATCAAAATTCTGGATAAACTGTTTGAAATTCATGTTCATTCTGTTGTTTTGTTCAACTACTTTCAACCGTCTCAGAAGACAAAGTTTTGAAGTGTGTATGAAATATTTAATATGTCTTTAAAAAAAGAAACATTCTTTTTGGTGCAGTCTTGCTCTCCTTAACCGTTACGCATGATATCACTATTTTAAACTTTCAGCTTTCTAAAGAATATCAGGATGTAGCTAATGGAATCTTACCTACCACACAGAAACCACATAGTTCTTGAAAAGGACTAAACCAGTGGAAAGTACTTGAACAAAAAAAACAGAAAAAACATGGACTTCAAAAAGTTTATCCACAATTTTGATCACAATATGCAACAACTTATTTGAATGTTAGAAAAATACAATAACAAATTATGCTGACAGACCGTATCTATTGCATTTAATAAAACTTGTTTGGAGATATATATACATATATATATATATATATATATATATATATATATATATATAATAAAGGTAAACTAAATCCATGGGTATATAATCTGAGTGGATGCTGGTAACACAAAAATATTAAAACTAATCCACAAAGGGAGCTCAATGTATTTTATTTATAGAGAGCAATATGAATGCAAGGAACAGACTATTTTGGCAGACAATAAAAGTGGTTCTCTGTCTTTTCAACCCCAATGTGGAATGAAGTTCATGTCTATAGAGGAAGTAAGAGTTAACTATAAGGAGGTGATATTAGAAGCTAAAGGGTCAAAAGGGTCAAACTAAAATTTAACTTGCTGAAGATAACTAACACAGTGTGTTCATACTTTTCATGTTTAAGTCACATGATAGGCACCAGACAGGGGTTAGGGTGGGTGGTAACTATCCATCTTAAAACTATCTATCAATTTAAATTTATTCTTTCCTATTTCTAATGCCTCCAATTTGCCTTCATAGGGTTAATATTCTCTGACATTTAATACAGTTTCTCTCCTTTAAGATAGATTGTTAACACCCACCCCGACCCCTGTCTGCTGCCTATTGTCTGACTTAAACATTGAAAAGTGCGAACACTATATTAGGTATCTTTGGCAAGTTAAATTTTAGGTCGACCCTCTAGCTTCTAATATACCTCCTTACAATTAATTCCTATCTCCTCGACGGACATGAAGTTTATTCCACATCCAGGTTGAAAAGACAGACAACCACTTTCATCATCTGCTGAAATAGTCTGTTCCTCACATAAGATAAAAAGATTTTTTTGATTATTCATTCACATATATATATATATATTAACCACCACAAGGATCCATCCCTGCATCCCATTAGAATGTCTGAAGACCAACTTCTCGAGAGCTCCTCTCTGCGGCTGCTTGGTCTCATGCTGTCCGCTGATCTGAGATGGAACAAATACATCGAGTCAGTTGCATCATCCACCGCCGAGCCAGGAAATTTTTCTCCCTGGAATCGATCCTTCAAATCTATAAATCGACCATTCGCCCTTGCATGGAGTATTGCTGCCATATATGGTCTGGAGCCCCTGCTGTTTGCCTCAGGGTTCTTGATAAGATCCAGAGACGGATATGCAATGTAATTGGCCCTGATCTGTCATCTCATCTGCAGTCGCTCTCTCAGAGACGCGACGTTGCCTCGCTCTGTCTTTTTTACTTTCATACTAATTGCTCCAAGGAGCTGCTTTTGCTGGTCCCTAGTCCTCATGAATTTAAACGTCCTACGAGGCTGGCATCCCGTTCCCACCCCTTCACCGTTGAAACTGTTAGATGTAGACGTCTCTTCTGCTCCAATAGCTTCATGTCTCGCACATCTCGCCTGTGGAACTCCCTTCCCTATTCCTGTTTCCCTGACAAATACAATCTCCAACTATTTAAGTGTAACGTCAATTGATATCTCCTGTTGCCTTGATCTATCCACTTTCCTTCTCCACATCCTTTCACCTTTCATTCCTATCTGCTCTCGCTCCAAATCTTCTGTAACCCCCTTGCCTTGATCGATCCACTATCTTTCTCCACATCCTCTCCTTTACCACTCCTATCTGCTCTTCCATCAAACCTTCTGTAACCCCTTGCGTGCTAGTGGCCTCCAGCTTTGCTTGGAGTGATAAGCTTAAAAATATATATATATATATATATATATATATATATATATATATATATATATACAGAGAGAGAGAGATATGCTATCCATTCAAAGAGATGATGAAGCAACAGCATAATATGTATGAGTGTATTTTTTTTAGATTAATAAGGTCCTGGCTCACTTTCTTGACATTACCTGGAACCAGTGTCATGGTTGTTGAACAATCAGTTATAGTAAGTGGTGAGACTAAGTCTTATTACGATGAATTCACTTCTTTTTGACATTGGTTTGAATTCAGAAATTTCTTTCTCTTTGACTGCCTGCCACTCAAAGCAAGAGAACCCAGTCTGCCCTGTTATTTAACTCATAACTAGGGGAAGATAGATTCATACCTTTTCCAAGGGTATTAATGTCAAGTAAATATAAAAGGCACAGAATTCAATCTCAAGATATCAATTCCACTTCCTGCCCCAATAAGCATACAGTACTTGCACACCTATGTATAAAAGAGATAAAAAAAATGAATTTGTGAATAAAATTTTGTTATTATTTGCTTTAATTTGAAAGTTGAAACAGAATGGATTGATTTTTGGTGATTGAAATTAAGTTTCAAATGTAACAGAAATAATTGTTTTCACTTTTTCTTTTTATCCAGGCAAGTATTGTGAGAATGAAGACATGTGTGTAAACAACCCATGTCAAGGTGGAGGAACCTGCTCATCCACTGATGTTGGAACCTATGTGTGTATCTGCCCTGAAGATAGAATGGGACGCCACTGTGAAAAAGGTAACATTCAAGCTGGTGTTGATTTTTTTTTTTTTTGATGCCTTAAGACACATTAGACATCCATCCATTTGACTTGTTCTTAAAACTGTTTTTTTGATAGAGCCAAATGTCTAATCCACTGTCTCAGCTTCTTCCACAGTGTTTTCTTTTTCATTCTGCCTTTAACCAGAATGAAAGAAACTTTTTTTTCTTCCCTATGTTTACTAATATAAAAAGCTACTTTTCTTTATTAGTGAAAGTTTTAAAGTAGAAGCTTTTATTTAGAAAGTACTCAATGACACTTGCCAAAATATAGGATTAAGACCACAACACATGAAGCAAAAGTAAAATATTTTATATCTAGACTGCAGAGTTTCCTACTGATGCAATATCCTTCTTCCTCTGGCAAAGATTTAAAAGGCAAAAAAATTGAATATAGAAGTTAATTTTCCAGTATTGTAAATACTGCTAATACTTATTTGCAATTCAAGTTTTCTACTTTATAAATGCATTAAATGACAAAAAGTTGCAAAAACTACAACTTTGATTGTGCTGTATTTATCAACATACATACACACACACAAATATATATATATATATATATATATATATATGATAAAATGTAACTAACAATTTCATTGCTGCATTGTTTCCTGGCTGTGTTTTGAAAAAAATAGCAAATTGCTATTTATTGGGAATAAATGACTCTAAAAATATGAATAACAATTTCTCATGGGTTCTGTCATTTTGGTTTTGTAGTGATATGTAAATGACTGCTTAATTAATATAACTAATGCATAGAGATTATATAAGTGCCCAAGCAGTAACAGAAGGGCAGAATATGATATACAAGCTGCTGGACTGAGAAAATACAAAGGAACTCAAAGTTCATAACAGATTTCAGTCAACTACACTGCAGCCCCCTCCTCAAATTGCAATATAAGAAAAATACATCACAGAATAGGTTGACTATATATTTGAAAATGTCACTAAACACCAGTTTGTTTATAACACAAACAACATTTCACTGTGTCTTGAAAATGTATATATTATATATGCTTACAATAGGGAATATAAATTTCTTAATAAACATATAAATAGATCCACAGTGTCAGAAGTGTTAATTAAAGATTATTAATTAGTAATTGGGTTAAGCCAATTTCTTTGAACTCCTTATTAAGAAATGTACTGTATCATTTTGAATGTAATTTGATATCTATCAGTTCGTCCTGGGTATGACAATAAACTGCATCTGGCATCAAGGCCTCGGATTGAGAGGTTCTGAGGAGTGTGGAACTAGCTCTTAATTACTGTTATTCTCAATACCACCCTGATCAAAGTTGGTAGCACCTGGGCAAATAGTTAACCCTCAAATTGGGGTCAAACACTATGAAAGTATAAAAATACATTTTTTTTGTAAATACACCAGCAGTACATTTTCATATGAAAAAAATTACCAACAATATATTTTTGTCAAAGAAATTACGAATGCTCCCAAGAAAATTAAATTTTGGCATTAAATGACCCATAAATTTTTGATATGCCACTAAACAAACAAACAAAAATCCTGAAGAAACTCTCAACTTGTACCTTGACAAATCAATTCATCTTAAAATGGTTTCGTTTTATTAAATATTTCTTTTAGAAAACTAAATTCAATACAAATATTAATTCATAGAGTACTTGGCAAAGCATGAACCACCATATTTCTTTCTATTAAGTCTGTATTCTCCCAAATCTCTAGCAGAAATAATTTAAGGTATTGCTCTTACAAATACAATTATATGAATGTGAGAAAGAGTTATATTAGATCACCTTTACATTGTAAATAAAGGAGTAATGCCAGTTACATTAAAAAATAATTCTGATGATAGGGAAGTGTCAGGTCTGTTACTAGTTACATGCAACCCAGTGCAACCTGCCATATGGACAGATGGTAGGCCTCTAATCCAGCACTCCCACTAGCTTTTCTGCTGGTGAAAAGGGTAGCATATCAACCCACAGGATAAAAAATAAGACCTGTCAAAGGGCAGATAAGCTTCTTATAGAAGCCAATGGGTAACATGTATACATATATATAAGTTGTCAAGCCTTGAATGTCAACCTTCCTAGAGATGGTGTCTTGATAAAAACATTTGGTGTACTTGTACTACCATGAGTGTTGGGTGTCAGGAAGAGCATCTGGCCTTGTAAAACCTTGCCTCAAATCATTATGACAAATCCTCTGTCTGGCAGGACCCACCTAGCTTTGTCTGAAATTAACCTTTAGCACACTGCATTATTAATATTACTTCCCTTTCCACTGCATTCTTTTTCAACACCTCTCAGTTGCAGCATCCTTATTGTTATTGTTAATTTCATTCAATGTTGTTTTCTGTTGCCCTAGAAGGATATGACAACACAACTATGAAATTCAAACACACAATTGTTTAGGGATCACAGTCACCTTTAGTGGTAGGATAATTTTTTGTACAGCAAATGAAGGCACAATAAGAGTGATAAAGGTTAATCCTGATCTTACTCCCCCAAAAAACACAGCTATGTATGCATGTATGTATAACTGATGGGAGGACAAGATACAGAAAATCTTTGAATCCTGCTTTTCTCTAAAAATTAAAAAAATGAACAAATGTTGGTTCTATTCTATAGTTCTTTTAGCTGATTTAGAATGACTGCTGCAAAGTGGTTGTCAAAATCTATTAAACTGTTAAGTGATCTTGCAGTGACATACTTCTTACAGTTCTTGTCTTTCACCAATGAAGACACTGAATATATAATGAAATTAAACATGCTCCACACACACTACCTGTCTATCCGATTGAAAGGTGCTATTTTCTGCCCAAGGTTGAACTTTACAGTAAAAACTGGTGGAGAGAGTTGAAGCATTCTTTGGTCACATTTACGCTGAGAGAGCAACAGATAAAATGAATAATGAATCATTTTAGAGAGAATGTTTAGGCAGTTGGCCTGCATTATTGCAAGCAATTTCTTGCAGTCTGTTTGTCAGGTGATTTTCCACAAAAATGTTTTTACTCTTTGTACCTTCGGGCTGTATAAATTAGATTATATTAAGAGTGAAGAATTAATTCCTTCCAGATTGTTCATCGTTGTAGGGATAATCATATTAACTGAAGCAACAAATGAGAATTATACATATCTCTTTTGCCCCCATATCTAGAGTCAAGGGCTGTAGTAGAGACAAATGATGTTGGAGGGCCAAAAATTTAGAATTTAGCCTTAAGTTATCAAAGACTGCATAGATGGTTAACAGCAAGAATATTTAAAATTTCCAGTACCTCCTTGCTTTGATAGTTTTTTTAAATTCTTTAATGTATTTTGTTAAAATAAAACCCTGTAAAAAGTACTACAATTGGTAAAAATTTGGTGGGAGCCAAGTCCCCCCACACACATACCAGCTGCTATGGCCCTGAGAGTTTAATCAACTTTAATAAGAATAATTATATTGTTGCCTTTTGAGAAGGTTTCATTGATTTTTAATGGCTTATCAACCCTCTATGCTTTATTTAATGCCAAAACATATTTTGATTTGTAAGAATAATTCTTTTTTTTTTGTGAGTGAATATTGCATTAACAATATTTTTGGAAGATCAAAATGATTTTTCCAGGTACAATTCCTAGTATTTAACCCTTAGCTATGGGGAGAAGAGATAGATTCATACCTTTCCTAAGGGTATTTTCCTATAAGTGAATGTAACAAACTTGACTAGAATTTGAGCTCAGCTTTCCAGTTTCTCATTCAGAGCTACCACCCATTACACCACCCACTCATTGCTTTTGAGAAGAGGAAGAAAGTATAAATTTCATCATTAGTAAACACTGTAAGTTGTTAAGTGAGGAATTAGTTGAGTAATAATTTAATGCCAGAATTATACAAACATTAATATATTGTACTAATAGTAATTCTCTTAAATCAGTTTGAATTGGGTTTATGTATCTATGTCAAATGTTCGTTATTAGACTTGGAAATAGTCTCTAAGTAACCAATTTGAAATTAAATAATGATTCATACTGTATTTGTAACTCTTCTGAATGGCTGACCGGGTCAACCATCTTAATCCAAAAGGTCATCAGAAGATTTCCAATGATCCATCAATAATGATATAGGTTCATTAATCAGTGTTCAGATTTCATTATATGTCAGGCCTGTTTAGTCAATGTCTTGCAACCCTTCTAATGGCCATTGTTCCATCAAGGTTAGGTTTGACATCGACAGATCACAAAGAGAATTTTAAATTATTTGTTAAATTATTAGTGATTAACTGAGGAATGATCATAAGTTATTAAAGTTATAAAAAGTTATTAGGCTTTTACTGCTACAAATATAAAAGTACTAAATTATTTTTTCCACTTTTGAAGGCACTAAAGAGTGATAATTTATTTTTTTAAATGATTCTACTGTGTCAACCGTATAAAAATACCACTTAGATCAAAGAATTATTAATTAGATCTTTCTCATATAAAATCACTTTCTGAACAACTTGTTGCAATGATGTGCATGTATAGAGAAAACAAATTTATTTAACCTACTTATTCTTTTGTTCTCATGTCTATTTGTCAGAAAACAGCTGGAAAAATCCATTTTGGTGGATAAACGATGGCACCAGTGGTGAGATTTTATTAATAACACTAACCTCTTTCTTCTAAAACTGCTGAATAACACCTGCTCTAAAAATCCTCTAATAAAATTTACATTTCTAACCTTTGTTAAATTTGAGGGAAAATCTGCTTCTCTCATTCGCTCATTCTGAGACTAGGGGAACATTTTCTGGATCAGTAGAATCAATTTGAAAAATTTTTTTCAAGATTATAAAAAGTTTTATAATAAAAACAATGACCGTATTTTGACAAAAATGCAAAGTCAAGAGATAAAAACAATTAAAGTCAAATATTTAATTTTATCTCTTACTATAAAATGTTTATATGTAGAAATGAAAGCTTTCAACACAGAAGATAGGCAGAAAACTTGGACCTTTCGACTAACAGTCTGCGGACATAGTCTGGTTAAAAGAAAGGGATTCTATTATCAGAAGCTCAAAACCTATATCATTCCATCCTGGGGCATCTATTTTGATAATCAACCATCTTGAAAAGCACTTTGTAACTTTGGTGAAAAGTTAAATTCTGATTGTTATTACTATAAACATTATATTTAATATTAGGTGCGTGTCTTTCAGTAGGCATCCCTGTTCTTCTTTAAACAGTAAATTAAAAGTTTTCTCAGTACACAGATTGAAATTTTTGACAGAAGAAAATGTGACTCCTGACAGGAGGCACATTGTAAGCTTCTTTACCCTTTTGCCATAAGAAGCCATCAAAGCAAATTTCAGTTATCTTCTTTAAAAAAAACAAAAATGCATATCTCTTTCTCAGTCATTTCAAAGTCTGTATATGGTAACATTTTTATACCCAAACATAAAGTAATTTTTAAAGCCATTAATGTTTTTTTTAAAAATCCAATATACATTATATTTTATTATTATAAACATAAGGTTTTGTGTGTATGAACAGAGATCCCTTTTTTTTAAACAGTAAAATTAATATCTACCAACGTAGAGAGTTATAAGTCTTACTAAAGTGCTACTACTTGTTTATATTGGTATAAAGAGGAATAAAAAATGTAGATGGCTGTACCCTGAAGATTTTCAAATAGATTTTGGAATGAAGAGAGAAGTTGAAAAGATATATGTGGTAGAAGAATTAAAATTGGTCCCAGCTCTCTTGGAAACCAGGTAGTCGACAAAGCTTCTTCACAGAACAAGGTATCTAAAGAAGAATAAAATAATTGCAAGAATTAGGTTAATATTTGATTATTACCATATTGAAAAAAATTTTTTCAATTTTAGACAAATTTATAAGGGAAGTACATAAACTACTTATTGAAACACAGTATAAATAATTGACCACTGTTTTTTTATTTTCTCTAAAACATGCATGTAAAGTAAAAGTAAACAAGTATTTGTATTAACTGCATTAAAAAACGTTTAAACTTAATAATAACATAAATACTACAATATAAATCCTACAGCCCCACCCAAATATATATATATATATATATATATATATAATATAATATAATAGGCAGCATATATTTACATTACAAAGAGTTAATCATACCTTGAATTAATCAGCAAGTTGAATGCGATTATTGACGAAATCACTTCGCTAATTGACAAATATAAGCATTCCACGACTGATAATCCTCCGAATGATGAGATCCTCATAAATAAATACAATGGATGTGGTGTATTTTTATTTTTTATTTCATCTAGTATACATCATATAACAGTTAACAAATAGCTCATACTTAAAAACATCTTTCGGTCGGATTAACACAAAAATTGTCTCCTAGTTTTGATTCTGATGGATATAATAAAGCCTGATGATGATGCAAGATGCATTGAAAGTATACTAGCTGAAATAAAAAATAAAAATACACCACATCCATTGTATTTATTTATGAGGATCTCATCCTTCGGAGGATTATCAGTCGTGGAATGCTTATATTTGTCAATTAGCGAAGTGATTTCGTCAATAATCGCATTCAACTTGCTGATTAATTCAAGGTATGATTGACTCTTTGTGATATATATATATATATATATATATATATATATATATATATATATATATATATATATATTGTTATTTTTGTTCAAGTACTTTAAATGTCATTATCAAAAACCCATGTGTTATCTGTGTGATTGATAGAATTCCTTTGTTTGCCTCCTGGTATTCTTTGAGAAGCTGGATGTTTGAACAATCTAGCATGACATCATGTATAAGACTATTTGGAATGAGGCCACACGAAAAACAAATAAATTTCTAAGAATTAAAACAGTTTTAAAGTGCATTCTTTTTGTGTAGTTTAATTCCCAGTAGCCATTAAATGACATCATGCTAGACCATTTCAAACACCCAACTTCCCAAAGAATACCAAGATTCAGGTAAATGAATTATAACCACTGCACAGATGCCACATTGGTTCTTGATAATGACTGTGAATGTTAAAAGTACTTGAACAGAAATAACAAAATATGAACTTCAGACTGTTTATCTGACAACTTTGAGCACATATATATATATATATATATATATATAGAGAGAGAGAGAGATAATTATGTTAATAACTATACACATTTGGTGTAAAAAAAACAGATAACACAATTTGCAAATAAAAAATATATTAAAACAAATTGGTAACTGTGAAAAAAATTTGGTAAAAAAAAATGGAAGGACTAAAAACAGATAGATAATATTCAAACAGTGAGCCTCCAATTCCTGCCAAAAAGTAAGTGTTCTTTTGTATTTGTGTCTGTCTAGCTAACATCCAGTGTTGGGATTCAATTTACTAACATAATATAAATTCACCAAACTGGTTCTTAAATTCTCTTGGCTTTATTATTAATTAGCAAAAGATTGGGGATTTAAAAGAAAAATTGGAGAGAGAACTTTCATATTTTGTAAACAAAAAATCTGGTATGCAAAAGAAGAGAGAATGTATTCTTAAAAAATTGAATCCCACCACTACAAATTTGTTTTTTTTTTTTTTTAATCTTCCACATGATCTTTCTGCATAAAGCCTTTTGAATATGTTTCTGACAGGCAGCCATATTGCCAGATGATAATCTGGAAACCTACCCACCAAAAATCATTTTTCCCATCCTGTAAAAATCATTTTCTTACTTGTGGTCTTACTGACTTAGAACTGCCCAACTTCCAACCTGAAAAATTTGGCAATGAAAGTTCATAAAGAAAACATGTTTCTTCATTTGGGGGATGAAATGAACTGATTTGTAATGTGCTTTTTCAAGATCTTAGATTTTCTTTTTAATTTTGATTCTTTAATTTCCATGCTTTATAATAAGTCATATTTCTTAGTTAAGTAAAAGTACATATTAGTTCATATAAAACTTTAACCATCAAAACCCGTTTAAATTACATGGATTTACCAATAACTCTTTTAATCCTGTTCTCTGTACTTTTTGACCCACATCCATTACCAGATGGTTATAATAAAAGTTACCTAATCCCTCTTAGAAATACTGAAATGTGGTATGATACACAGCTTCATTAATAATCTGAAAGCATTTTCCATAAAATGGAATAAATATAAATTATATACATTTTCTCCACATTGAAAGGTGATTTTAGAATTATTTATTAAAATTTTTCTCAATTAAGTCAAGGTTCATGTATAATCTGGAGATGTATGTTATGTGTTCATTAGAGACAGGTAGCAATAAAAATGAAATTTTTTGCAATGCATCTAATTCTATTCCAAAGATTGTTGCATTATTGATGTTCTTATAAAGATTTTAACAATTTACAATTTTTAGAATATGAGTGAGGTCAAAACACATAAAATTATATCCATTTATACATGATGATACAATCATAAAATGTGATCACAAATAAATATATCCTAATGCTATCCTATAATATATACATATGTACCTATGCTTAGGTCATATGAGGACATAAGCAAAAGAATGGAATTCTTAACAGGTTTGTAAATATTTAGAGAGAAACAATAATAGAAGTTACTACACCAATAGTGCACTACCCATGGGATACAGAGTCTTGCACCCAAGTCTATGGAAGAAAAGTAATATAGTTCCTCTTAAAAATACTGAAATGTGGTATGATGCATAGATGAAACCATTTACAATAAAATGGAATGGAATAAATATAAATTAATAACATTCTCCCCCCCCACATGAAATGTAATATTAGAATTACTTGTCTTAACTCTTCTCAATTGAGGCAGGGATCATGTGCAATCTGGAGATGCATGTTATGCAAGCATGAGAGATAGGCAGCAATAAAAAGTTTTCGTTGCATTATTGATGTTCTTGTAAAGATTTTTACAATTTACAATGATTTTTAGAATACGAGTGAGGTTAAAGATTAAAATGAAATGATAGCCATTTATACACGATAATTAATTCATGAAATGCAATAAAGTTGATCACAAATAAATATATTCTAATGTTGTAATATATATATATATATATATATATATATATATATAGCTAAAATCAGATGAGAACATAAGCAAAAGAATGGTGAGTGAGGTTAAAGAATAAAATGAAATGATATCCATTTATACACGATAATTAATTCATGAAATGCAATCAAGTTGATCACAAATAAATATATTCTAATGTTGTAATATATATATATATATATATATATATATATATATATATATATATATATATATATAGCTAAAATCAGATGAGAACATAAGCAAAAGAATGGAATTCTTAATAGTTTGTAATTATTTAGAGAGAAGCAATGGTAGAAGTTAGTACACTAATAGTGCTCTGCTAGTGGGATACAGAGATAAATTTGAGTCCTGTACTCAGAACAGGATATTTGGCAGTGATATTTTCATTTTGGTAGCAATTCAACAGTTCTCTTGTGAATCTAAAAGCTCCACAATATTGGCAAATGACATTCATCTTACCAGCATGGTATCTTATAGTCTGATTTTTATTCAATGCAATTCTTCTCTCTTGAACTCTGTGTCTCATGTTCTGAAAATAGTCATGTCTTCCTTCCTCAATCATAGCATCTCTCCATTCATGTTCTTTGTTTCTCATGTTCTGAAGATAATCTTGTCTAACTTTCTCACTCAAACATTTCTCTGTTCTTGCATTCCTTTTCTATTAACTTGCTTGTTGCTTTTCTGTCCACAAATGCTCATGCTGTCTTTTTCTATTATTACTACTCGTTGTTGATTTCTTTGTTGCTGGCCTTCCATTTCCTTGTATTCATGATGTCCTTTTTGAATTTGCAATGTGAAAAGACAAATTTTAATTTCAGACTACATATTTAGGCTTAAAAAGTTGTGCTCTGTCCTTTTGAAGATAAGGTTAAAAAAAAAATCTAATTTTGAAGGGTCACTAGTAGTTCAGAGACAAATTTGTCCTAAGCAGATCATTATGTCATGAAATATGATTTAGCCCTTCACTACAAACAACTGTCTTTATCTAACCTATCTAATGCTCTCCTCCCTTCAGAGGTGGGATAGTGACTGAAGTCAAGATGCCAATTCAGGATTGATTACATTACAGACCTTCTTTAGATTTTGTCAAAAATCTCCAGATATTTAGCAGTTGCACCAGACCAGATATGGCAGCAATATTCATTATGGGAGTCAAATGGTAGATTTATAAACATGCAAGATGGATTTGAACATGAAAAATTGTCTGGCATGATACAGTGAACCAACTTTCCTGGCAGTAGATATAGAAATTGATTCAGTATAATCAATCAGGAGGCATGGTGAAGTAATGGATAGCGGCTCAGATTGAGGAATTGGAGAGCTGAGTTTGAATTCCAGTCAAATCATTTACATTCACTTACATGCTAATACCCTTGGGAAAGGTATGAATCCCCTTTTTCTCTCCCCAGCTATGGGTAAATAGCAGGACAGACCGGGTTCTATAGCCTTGGATTGCAACTGGTCTACCGCAGAAAGAAATGGCAACCTAATGCGGGAAAAAATCTACCTCTCGTCAGTCGTGTCTCGAAAGATACATGATCGCCTAAGCATCCATCACACATGGCACATAACTGATAATCACTCCACTTCATTAGAAAATGCGAGCCCAAGAAGACAAAAACAATTCCTTTCCTCGACGTTATCATCAGCTATGCAGAAAAGCTTCTGTATGGTGATTAAATGAAAGTAGATTTGTTTTGGCAGCATTAAAATTTACATGCCATTCCTTACTCTATTAGAAAACGTGTGATTACTTACCATCTCTATTGTTATTAATCTCCAAGCATATACTATGACCATGTTTATTGTTTCCTGCATTGTTGCTGTCCCCAATTCAATAAGCTACTACATAATATTAAGCTGACACGTTTTAAGATTGAGTTTTCCATTTGGCAGTCAATAAATGTCAAATGCTTGCCCCTGAGTCTGAAAACTTGCATAATCCGATTACAAGAACAGAGGGTCTGCAGTGTTGCAACTGGAAAATACATCACTTCCATATCCACTTCAATAATAACATCTTTTTCAGCAATTCGACATGGTAACTGACAGGACATTAGAGATTTTAACTACTCACCTCCACCAAATTTAAATAATTTGTGGCCTTCCTGTTTTGTTATACTTCCTTTCACTATCAGATAAATCCTTAAGAAAACACTGTAGCCACCTTGTATCCACACACAGTTGAAGTACAGGCAGTATCAAAGACTGCACAGTTAAATTCTTCTTCACAAAGGATTTTAAAAATTATGTATCAGACAAGCAGTCTTTATTTTTAATTACATTTTTTACCCCTAAATAGCTTGCTAAGATAAAACAAATATTTTTCTATTTCTATGTGCCATTAGATTTCTGTATCACATCTTTTATTGTCTCTTACTGCACATCCCCTATATGTAATTCAGACCTTGGATTGCCCATTTTGCTAACGACAATTTTATTACAGTTAATGGTTAATCCTTTCTTTGATTGCTTTGTTCTTTTAGTTTGCCTTCTGAATTTAACATTAACACCTGCATTGCAAATGTTATCATTATACCTGATGATAATAAATCCAGGTAGTTCTTCTAGTCTTCTATTATTATAGATTTGCTTCTTATCCTCTGTCCATATTCAGGTTTTTTTTTCCATACATGGATTATGTGAATATCTTCATGTAAATCAAACTTTCCTAATATTTCAAGGAGTTTCTCATGTAGTACTTTATAAAATAAGTTAATTTTGACATATCTGATATGTAACTTATACCGAGTGTTGTCCCTTTTGTTAAAAACCATACATTTGATCATCTAACAGTTAATAGTTAGTCTTTTCTTCTTGATCTCCTTGACTAACTTGTTTAATAGTTGTTTTAGTTTTTCTTCTGAATCTACCAACACAATATCGTCTGTGTAGAAAATATTTTTATAGGTATGTCCGATGATGATAGATCTTAACAGGTTTTACAGTCCTTTTAAAATCATCTTGTTATATAGGTTAAATAAATCCAATGAGAAAAATCCTCGTTGCTCTCTCCTTTTTATTATTTTGAATTTACTTAGCACTCTCTGTCCATATGCAAACTTTTTTTTCTAGTACATGTTAAGGATTATTTATACATATTTTTCATGTAGATCTTCATGTAGATCATGAAGCTTCCCCAATATTTCAAGGAATTCTTTATGTAGCCATTTATCGAACACATATGATCTGTCTTTATGGCAGAAAATGTTGGACGATTTCCTCAAAGATGAAGAAGTGACTCGAGGTGATGGAAATGTGGTTCTACAGAAGCATGCTAAGGATATCATGGACCGAGCATGTGAGCAGCAATGAGGTCTTAGAGAGGATGCAAACAAGGAGGAGGCTTATACTTAACATCAGGAAGAGGCAGCTGAAGTTTATGGGACACATAATAAGAAAAGAGGGCCTGGTAAATCTGATATTCACAGGTTGAATAGAAGGAAAGGGGGGCAAGGGAAAACAATGCATAACATACCTAGCAGGCTTAAGCAAGTGGATGACAGAATGTAGTCTGGAGGAGGTGGTAGAGGGAAGGAAGTTGTCGAGAGCTGCAAGGGACATGGCATATAAAAAGAAAGAAATGTATAATCCATGAAACACAGGTATAAATCTTTTTGTATTTCTGTTGCTTGATCTGATAGTATTCAGATCATGAAAATCATTTCTTGTTAGAGTCTTGAGTTCATTGTTCTTGCCCTATTTCCAGTTGAATTCTGCCATGCTGTTTATTCATTAAAATTCTAATCATCAGTTTTGTTATGTAGTGCATCAAGCTATTTCTTCAATAGAATTTGCATTCATTTGCACCTGGTCCTTTTGGCAGCACTGTGCAGATTAATCTGCCAAGGTCCTCTAATATTCTGATGCTGTCATATTTCGTTTATCACTTTGGTAACTTATTAATCCCAAAATTGTCTTAGGCACTTGGAATTTCTGTTACAATCTCATCTTGTCATGCTGCTTTCTTTCTCTTCTGTACTGACCTAACCTCAGATTTTAATTCTATAGGTTTTTCCATGGAATAGATTTCCAAGAAATTTATTCCATTGCTATACCACCTTTTCTTTTTCCGTTATGGTTGTCCCCTTTTTTGATTTTAGATATCTTTCCAAACATCACTTTTTCTATCCTGTGATTTTTTTTATCTTTTGTACATGCCCACTACATCTGTATTTTGTAGTTTTTCTGTACATTTCTCATTAAGTAATTGCTCTTTTACTTGCCTGTATTTTTTCTTATGTTTTTGTTTAAAATCATATATTCTGGGTTTTTTTTTTCACTAGTTTGCTACTTTCATCTGTCATCCACTTTTTTTTGTTTTTCTTTCCTCAGGAGGATTTCTTTGTTTGTCATCACTAATGTTTCCCCAAGTCTCTGGCTTGATCAAAAGTTTTATATTTATTCTTAACTACAATTGCATATGTTTGTTTGCAAATGAAATTATTGTAGAATTTGTAGTATTGCTTTGGCCTGTTTTAACTTTTATTCTTAGTTTGTATATGACTGAACGGAGATCATTTCTGCACTCAGAACTTGAACCAGTTTTAGAAGGCAAAACTGCATTTCTAAATCATTGATTAGTCTGCCTGGTGCATTTCCAAATCCACAATTACTTATCATTACAACTAAACATTTCAACAGTAAAATTATGACACGTAGATGCCAATCTAGTACTGCACTTAAATTCATATAGAAAAGCTTATCAGAACAGTTACTGTGAAAATATTTGTAGAAAAGGCACCGGGTAGCTATGTTACAGCAGTAGAAATATGACTGAAACCAAGATGCCAGGTCAGGATCAATAAAATTACTGATCTGTATTTGGATTTTGTCAAGAATCCCTGCATATAAAACAGAAGCACTAGACAAGATGTGGCAGTAATATTTAATGCAGAGTCAAATGGTAGAGTTATAAATGTGCAAGATATATTCTGGTGAGAAAAATTATCTAGCATGACAGAGTTTTTCTAGCAGCAGACTTAGTGATTGATTCAATATAATGGTTCCACTTCATGTCAGTGGAAAACATGAGACCAAAGAAGGTACAGTGATTTGTTCTCCTGGAGCATCAGCCATAAGATATTAGGTTGGTGCAAAAATAATGTCGTTTTTTGACGTTCAACTTCATGTGAGAAAACAACATTATTTTTGCACCAACCTAATAATTAATAGAAAGCAGTTTTTTTGTGGGGAAGCATTAAAATTAACAAGCCACTTTCCTCAATTAGTCATTTTTGAGATCCACTACCAATTTGATTTTACTAAAACTATCAAACTTACTATTAGGTTGGTGCAAAAATAATGACGTTTTTTGACGTTCAAGATCATGTCAAAAAACGTCATTATTTTTGCACCAACCTAATATTAAGACAGAAATAAACAGTTGTGTCATAAGGATAGAGAACTGATGACATTGGGAAGGTATTTGATGAAAATTAGGAACACAGTGAGTCAGTGACGTGAAGATGTTTGCAGATGCATGGACTCAACTTCTTGATTGTATGCCCCTAAGACTCAAGTAGGGAGGGGTCTACTCTGGTCTCATTTATCAAAACATGGATCCACATTCACACCAGCTTGTGGGACTGTAGGGAACTTGTACAACGAAGTTAACAGTGACAATTTAAAATTTCAAAAACTAAATTTTTATTTCACTCTTTAATTGGATGCCCTCTCTATATGGATGTCTGGGGTCGTCACACCCTCTGCTCCCACTTTCTGCATGCTAATGGAATGTGTCCAAGAGAGGACACCTGCATTAATGCAAAATTTAAAGGAGTGGCCATCCAAGACAGCTTTCATTACACAGTTTGATAAGAAAGATTGAATCAAGTAAAAAAAAAACACTATAACCCTTCAACTTGTGCAGAAAACCAGAATGTCAAAGTCTATTGTCCTCATCTTTGTAATTATAACAAAAATATTATCAAGCAAACAATACAATAGAACACAAAATCAAACGATATCTTTAACTTCTTAAAGGAAATCAAACTTTGTACCAAAATATAAAACTCCCAACCAAACTATATAAGACCTTTAATATATTTTGAAAACTGAGAAAAAAAAGGAAAAAGAACCCAACAGATTTCATAAAGATCCTCACTAAAGATACAAACTCTAATAAACAACTTGTATCAGAAACTGAATACAAAATAACTTTTTAAAAAGAAAAAAACTTTCGCCAACTAACCTGTACCCAAATCTATCACTGATCCACATATAGTGTGCAGAAGTGGGCAGAAGTGGGACGGGAGGATACAATGGCCCCAGGCATCCATATCAGGAGGGCATCCAATCAAAGAATAAAATCAAAATCTAGTTTATATTTGATTTGAATAAAGTGTTTATTTAAAAAATGTCTTCCTTCCTCACATTTCTCAGTACTAGGACCTATAGGCCCTTCTACTTGAGTCTTGGGGATATACAATCAAGGAGTTGGCCTGTACATCACCAAACCACTGCACATCACTTAATGGGTTATATATATAAGTTCCTCTTGGGGTCTGGTCTGAACTTGAGACCCAATAGATATTCAAAGATTATTTGATAGATTAAAAAAAAAACTAAAAAATTAAAATAAATTTAAAAAATAATTGAATTAAGTTTGGTCAAATAATCAGCAAATTTCTAACACATCCACAATTTTTTCCTCCAAAAGTATTCCTAGCCAATATGTACAAATATTAAAAAGTAGAATGTGTACAGAAGATGAGGCAAAGGTGTAAATGGTCCCAGGCATCCAATCAAAGAGTGAAGTAAAAATTGAAATTATATTTAATTTGAATAAAGTGTTTATTTGATCTTTTCCTCTGCGTTTACATATTTAAAATACCTTCCTTCCTCAGTACTAGGCCCTATAGGTCCCCCTACTTGAATTTTAGGCGTATACAATCAAGGAATTACTCCCCCATCTACAGGCATCTCCAAATCTCTGTACGTCACTGCATATAACATCAAGCTATACTAAAAACAATCACAATTCAAAACCTTTATCTGGCCTTAAATAACCCTATAGTGGTTGAAGAGACATTAAGTAGAAACAAAACCATTATTAATAAGATTCTTCTCCTGCTTCTTTCTAATCTCTGCCTGTGTATATGATTCTGTCATTTTCACTTACAAAATACTTATTGTTTTTTCATTTCACTACTCATCCTTTCCATTTCTTGTTTTTCATTTTCTAATCTTCTTCATCATGGCAGTGTCCAGATATTCCATATCATGATTGTGACCTTCTCTTTGTTGTGGACAGCTGCTGATAGCGGTCAGGTGACACCTGTCATATATGTTTTGCTTTACCAGGTGAGGAGTCCAGTTCTAGATGAGCTGATAGCTTCACACTGTGATCTGATATTTGTCAGTTGTGAATTGTCATGAATAGTGAAGTGGTTTCCTCACATCATCACTTTCTTCATAGTGATTTTATAAAGACATCACTTTGAATTAGCAGCTTGGCACTTGGAGTTCATCCACTCTTCAATAGTTCTTATTATTCTTCTCCATTTTGGGTGGGGGAGCCAATTTAGTTTCTTCACTATGTGCCATGTCCCCTCAGCAAATAGGCGATCATAGCTCTCCACAATTTCCTGTCTTTTGTAGCTGTTAATAATTTTTTTCTTTTTGTTATTTCTACTAAAAACCCTGTTTCCCTGTCTCATCTAGTATGTTATGAGCTGTTTTCTTCTGTCCCTTTTGCTCTCAATTTGACCTGTGAGTATCAGATTTTCCAAGCCCTCCTTCCTCATTATATACCCCAGAAATTTCAACTATGCCTTCCTAATGTTAAGTATAAGTTTCCTTTTTGTTTCTATTTTCTCTAAAACTTTATCGTTGCCCACATGTTCAGTCAATGGTATCCTCAGCATCTTTCTGTAGAACTGCTTTTCTATTACTTCAACTCTCTTCTTCATCTTTGAGGAGATTGTTCAGCACTCACTGCTATACAGGAGAACAGATAGTTTAAGTTACCAAAACAAAGGATATAGTCTCTAACTCTAAATTAATAAAGAATTCTAATTTATATTTTTTTTATGATATACTTATATTCACCCAAAGCAAGACCCAAGAGTCACTTAAGGTAGAGAGTTATTGAATGAAGTTGCTGTATGGATTTAAGAGAAGAAAGTAAGATATGTAGATTATGTGGTTATTTAGATAATGGTTGACTGTAGACTTCAAGTGGTTAAGATTGTAGTAATCAGAGAAGCCTTTTCTTGGCACTCTGTTTCACAAAGCAGCATTTCCTTCGGAATAAGCTGTCTGAGTTATTCCATGTCTTGTAAAAGGGAAATTCTGTCTAAAGAATGACATGAATTATTCAGGCTAGTTTTGGCACCAGATTTGAATGTCAAAGATTCATGCTGCATTGATTCTTTGACATTATAAGAATTATCTAAAAACAGAAATGGTGTTATCTACATTAAAATCTTTTTAAATTCAAAAAACAGAACTTGAACCTTGTTTAAAACAACAAATGACTTCTGATTTCATAGATGTGGAAGTAATATTTATAGACTTTTCAAAAGTATTGCTAGATTACTGTTAAATATAAAAAATACATTAAAACCAATATTGATAGAAATCATTTCTTATTTAATTTACTACAAAAAATGCATTTAGGTGATAAATTAATAGTTTTAATAGATATAAGTCCACAGCCAAATGAAAACTACATTTCTCATTGGCTAAAAATGATAACTGCCATTGTGAATGAGTATTTCAAATAGTTAAGGGCAAAATGGAATCTGCTCCTCTGATTGGCCCAAACACTAATAAACAAATCCCAATTGGTAAGAATTCATACATATGAATGAATAAAAGCATCATATTTGAGTAGGCACAAATAGTTACAATTCTTGCAATCATATGGAAACTATACCAGAAATGATTGCTCTCAGCTGGGCCCATGGGAGAGAAAGTCTGATGCCATAGAGGCTTGAAACTTTCTATGATCCCAGAACAGACATAACTCAAAAATCATTCTGGTACGCATTATATGTGTATAAAATGAAATGTATTTCTTGCTATATAAAGCACATGTAAAAAAAAAATCCTCCAACAAGAGACTGTATCTTATATCTTATTGGACCAATTAGTATTACAGGAAGCATAGGCTAAACAAAAATAGCAAACCCAATCATACTGGTGAGAAATGTGATGGCCTGAACTGAGTTGGAGATATTAGACCTCCAAGGACATGCAATTCAATAATGAATTGTCTTTAAGTTCTTATATAAGACTGAAAATTCCACAAAAATGGCAGTAGAGATTTCAAGAGCTCTGATGCCTTCCTCTCCTCTCTCAGATTTATTTGCATGCTGTGGTTTTAGCAGAGAGACAAATCACTATACAGAAAGGATGATTTGCTGTCTAACCTGTTAATATGTTCTATCTCCTCCTCCAAACAGGTTTCTAAAGTCCAGTAGCTTTTATTACTCTTTCCATTATTGATAGGGTTTTCCTTCCAAACTTTATATCTGAAATGGTGTGGAATGTTAACATCTTGATTATGTCATTATTTTCTATTGGAGTTAGATGTGCTATCCATCTTAGCCATTGCGGCTCTTGGTAGTCTTCAAGTAATGTGCTTTCTCTTATTTGGTACAGTTCTTTGTGATTCTGTAGCACCAGTCCACAATGTTGAAAGAAGGATGATCTTTGCCAAGACCATCAGGTTTCACTCACTCAAAGCTATTTTGAACAATTGATCATTGAAAACGGTCGTATACAACTGACAATTTAGATATTTCTGAATGGGTTTTTCTGCAATACATAGCAACCATATGAAAGTCTTGATCTGATGAGGCTATAAGAATATGACTTGAGTTTTCAGGTTAATGTTTGCATTTTGTAGCAATTTGCAGTGTCAGGTGAAACTACCTCTGACACAGCCTATTCTATGTTCAATTTCTTTTTCTCCCATAATTTGTAAGAGTTGATCCATATGCCGAGGTATCTGAAATGTTTAGTATTTACTAATTCCACATCCTGTATAGACCACTAGAATCTAGAGATAACACAAAATGCAACTTCAATCTCATGATGACCCCAGAATTAAATAAATATATATCTATAATGTAAGTATATGTATATACATATATATATATATATATATATATATATATATATATATATATATGAGAGTGAAAACAAAATAGTTATAGAGTAATGAAAAAACAAAACATATGCACAAATTGTATTATATTGATTACATAAACATATCAATATAATATTGGTATAATACTGTATTCCTACCGTGTGTGTGTGTGTGTGTGTGTGTGTGTGTGTGTATTTTAAAAAAATATAATATAAGCTCTACTTCTGTATGGAGCACTGTCTTTTTAAAAATTAAAGCAAAAACACTAAGGAACTCCGGATTATTTACCTAACGTGTTCTTTCCTATTTTTCTGCATACCTGCACATATATATATATACATATATATGTATATATATATATATATATATATATATATATATATATATATATATAGATAGATAGATAGATAGATAGATAAAATACCAAATTGTAATTTGTAGGGATTATTTCGAAGAAGAATTTTATTCCATATGAGAGCTCAGTGTATGATACAGAGCAAATTATAATAATTAGGAAAAAATCTTAAAAATCCATTGTCAGTAATAAATTTATTTTGCTGAAAAAAAAAAATATATATATATATATATATATATATATGTATGTATGTATGTATGTATGTATGTATGTATGTATGTATGTGTGTGTGTGTGTGTGTGTGTGTATTATGAGTGTAAATAATAATTTTAAAAAGCATGGATGACTGATAAGTTAAATATTATCAGTTTTTTTTCTTCAGTATTCCTTACTAAATTATACGCCTGAGTTAATCATTTCGTATACAATATTTCATTTTGATTTCATTAGAAGCCTTTTTGCTCTTTTTCCAGCCTTCTAATTTCATTAGTCTTTTGCAAACAATAATTATCCCAAATTTTCCTTAACATTTATATTAAACACTTCTTATTTCACACGTCAGATAATTGTTTCTTCAATGTCCTCCTTATTTTCACACATTTTTTTTATATCACTTAAAGTCGACAGATGTAGAAAGATCATCTAAAATGTAATTATTTTGTTATTGTTCTCCTTGATTTACTAATTAAAAAGCTTTGTTCTTCATTTTTTTTTTTTATTAATCTTGCTGTCTTCTGCCTGCAAAGCTTCACAACGGCTGCTTTCTGGTATCCTCTCAGGCACACACAACCAAATTTGGGCCTTAAAAGTGCCAATACATAATTCCTAATTAAGCTAGATTGAAACTAATCAATAAAAATATTTTTCTCCTGTTCACTTGTAAGATTTTTCTAATGTTTGCATTGAATAATTTGTTCCATAAATGTTTTTAAAAAATTCTGTTATTAAATTTTAGAATCTGTCTATATTTTTGAGGTGAGGTATTGTAACTATTTACACTATTTACATTGTTTAGACTTTTGTCCTCATCTTCATTGTCATATTCACAGTGTTTCAGTTGCTGTGCGCTCCAGCCTTCTTCAGGTGATATATGTTGGAATCTATCCTTGTGGACAAAATAAAGTGCTCAATTCAAAATTCCAATGTATATTACCTGAAGAAGGCTGGAGTGTACAATGGCTGAAGCATCATGAATATGACAATAAAGATAAGGACAACAGTCTGAACAATGTAGATAATGTACTTTTCTAAACGACATATTTTCAGAAGCATTTTGCATTCACAATTACATCAGTGCAAATGTAACATTTAAATAAATCAGAATGAGATGGTCAAAATTTCTAGGACCATAATGAGGAAAGAAGGTTTGGAAAATTTGACACTCACAGAACATATTGAAGGCAAGAAAAACAAAGGAAAACAGTGCATAACCTACCTAACAACCTTGTGTAAATTGATGGCGGAACAAGGATTAGGAGAGTTAGCAAAAAGACAAAATTTGGTAAAAGCTACAAACGGTTGTGGAGAGCTATGATCACCCCTGTCCTGAAGAGACATGGCACATAGAAGATCTTGTTTCATCTTATAGAGATACTTTGATATATTTTATTAAAATTTGGTAAAAGCTACAAACGGTTGTGGAGAGCTATGATCACCCCTGTCCTGAAGAGACATGGCACATAGAAGATCTTGTTTCATCTTATAGAGATACTTTGATATATTTTATTAAAGATACATTTTATAAAACAAAACACCAATATTCTAATTTCATTTCTTCTATGTTTCTTGTCTTTTCAGGACATTGGCAATAGTGGCTTTTCATGTTCTGTATAGCTCTTAAATAACTTTTCTCTTTTTGCCATCTCTCTGAAACTGTGCTCTTTGCTAAAAGCTTTTGTAAATGTCTTTATCCACAAAATACGTAAATGAAGTTCCCAACATTTTATCAGAATCAGAAATCAAAATAAATCTATGAAGAATTATTTGAAATTGGTTTAAACATTCCAGAAAAGAAAGTGAAAAAAAAAGAAACAAAAGTATGAGTAGATTTGTAAAGATGGAGATTAATGAAAAATAATGAATTTATGGTGTTGCACGCTTTTCAAAAAAAATTATTTTTCTTAGTGAAAAAAAAACCCCCCAGAAATATCAAGAAAAATATGAAGTGCGTTCAAAAAATATCCAACCCTTGGGCATAAAAAAAATCAATTTTGTACATTTCACAAAATTTATTTAATCATTTTTAAAATATTCCCTTTGGGAGTTAACACTCTTTTCCCAGTGGTCCAGCTACTGCTGGTAATACTTCTGGAATTCCTTTTATGGGATGCTATGGAAATCCATGGAGGCACAGTGGAGTAATGGATAGCAGCTTGAATTGAAGAATCGGCGAGCTGAGTTCAAATTCCAATGGAATCCATTACATTCACTTATGTGCTAATACTCTTGGTGAAGATATGAATCCTCTTCTTATCCCCCCAGCTATGGGTAAATAGTAGGACAGACCAGGTTCCATAGCCTTGGATAGCATCAGGTCTACTGCAGAAAGAAATGGCAACCTACTGTGGGAAAAAATATGCCTCGTCAGTCACATATCTTTTGATACATGATTCCACATAACTGACTGATGTAAATCCACAATTGCTTTTCTCCTAATTTTCTCTCGTAACTAAAATTGCTTCACTTTCAGCATGGTTTTCAAATTGTGGTAGAGCCAAAAATCAGTGCTGAATAAGTGTTGTGCTGTTCTTGATCAAGAAAGCTTGTGTGGATGGAATGAGCAGGCGCATTTTGCCGACACTCTTTGTGTGCAAAAATCCTCCATTAAACTGGAATGCACTGATCCTGTGCTTATTCTCACTGTATGAAGGATTTCCTGGATTGTTACATGATGGTCTTCCATGACTATTCACCAAACATTATTAATCAGCTCCTCGTTTCGGCTTGTGGTTGGCCTGTCTGAGCATGATCACTCTCCACTGAGGTGTGGCCATGTTTAAAGCAGTTGTACCACTCCTTGGTCTGAGTTTTGCCAAGGGCCTGCTGAATCTTCTGGATGATTTGAGATTGGGTATCACCAAGCTTTTGGTAAAATTTGATGCAATATATCTACTTGATGCACTCAGTCATCTTGTATGAAAGCAAAAATATGATGAACATGCACTACATATTTGCACTCTAGGCGTAACAGCTGGGAAGTGATGCAGCCTACCAATGCAAAACATTTCAAGCATGTGCAGGAAGGGTGGTTTCACCAAAAGAACTTTGCCCATGCTGCATTAGTTTTGGTGGGAAAAATAAAACTGAATACTTTTTGAAAGCACCTCAGATTATCTGTTTATATTTATGAGATGAGGTATTGTAACTCTTTACACTGTTCATATCATTTGGACTGTTCTCCTCATCTTTATTGCCATATTCATAGTGTTTTGGCCATTGTTCCCAAGGATATTTGGACCAATGAATAAAAGCATTGGTTGAGTAATCCAAAGAATGCCTTGACCCAAAGTGTTGTTAGTTCAATACCTGGCCACAGCAGAGAGAGAGAGAGAACAAAAACTTGGAGAGTTGAGATACCAATAGGAATTACCTGAAACTGAGATATCCAAAAAGCATGGCATGTGGAATTAGAACAATCTACTCCCATGGACTAAATAAAGGGATCGGTTTGAAATTCCAACATATATTACCTGAAGAAGGATGGCGTGTATAACAGCTGAAACATTGTGAATATGCCAATAAAGATGAGAACAGAAGTCCAAATGATGTAAATAATGTAATAACCTCATAGTGTAATTTATAAGAAGCTTAAAATTACATATCAGAAAATTACTAATATACCTCTGACAATAATATGCATCAGACACAATGTTAGTTTAAATCTATTCAACAAATTTCCATGGCAGAGTTAAGGTCCAGAATTTTGGATGTGTTAGTTAAATTTCAGGACAGCTTGCTTGTTGCTACACTCACTCTGTCTTGAGGCCTCTTGGAGCATTTCCTCACAAAGGGAACAGGCTTTGATCATGCATTGTATTCTACAGGAAATAAAAGTTATATTTCTAAATGCAAACTCTGTTGATTTTTGTGTTTCAGAACTGTTACAGCCTTTGGATGTTCCTGAATTCAATGGCACTGCATTTGTAGAACTGCCACTCAATGCTGTTGAGATGATTGAGAACATGATGATAGCCGTTTGGTTCAAAGCTGTTAAGCCTGATGGTAAGAAAACATTTTCTAGTTTACCTGCACTCATCCAGATCATCACATACAAATGAATGTATATTTGGTAGAAAATAGACAAATTGGAAATACAGTTGCATGCTAACTAAAAAATGAAAAACTAATTTTGAAAAAGAGAAAATGTAAGAGAAAATACTATTTTTGAAAAATGAGTTTGTTTCACACAAAATAAGTTTTCATTAAGTGTACAGTGCATTTCATGGTGTTTTATACCAAAAAAGGTACATTACTGATATCATGGCTACACTACATTAGTAAGAGAACAAAAATTTTATTATTGGACTATGGAAGATTGATACTTGGTCAGACAAGTTACATTTCAAGCTCTTTGGGGTCGTTGACTAAATACAGGTTTAGAGGAAAATACATAATGTCATAGATTCAGCCTCTCACATTTCAAGCTGATGAAGGAACTGTAATGGTCTAGATTAGTATACACTTGTAATTCAGAAGCAGGTGTTGGTTAGAATAGGTGTAATACACACATTTACACACCTTTATGCTCACCATATTTCCCAGTGGGAGTAGTTTTTTTTTTTTAACAAAATAATACAAACACCTTTCAGCACAGGTTACACAACAAGAATAGTCGGCTGACTTCCAGATACCCCATTAGCCCATATTCTCACCAGATTTAAATCTTATTGAGTATGTATAGGATGTGTTGCAGATTTTATTAAATTCCCTGCAGCCATGTCCAATAATCAAAATTCAGTTAAGTACAGCCCTGGAATGTTTCTGGATAGATATATCTATACAACACCAGAACCTTTTAGATTCCATATCATGTCATGAAGTTGTTGCCACTCATGAAAAGAGGAGATAAATTTTTTAGGTAGCTATCTCTAATTTGGTGTGTGGGTGTACTTCATATATATTGAATGTGGTCTTGAGGCCCTCTGATGTATATATTGAATGTAATGTTCAGGCTATATATATATATATATATATATATGTGTGTGTGTGTGTGTGTGTGTGTGTGCGCGTGTGTGTTTGTGTGTGTATGTATGTATTTGTATATATGTAATGTCTATATATATATATATATATATATATATATATATATGGGTATGTATTTGTATATATGTATGTCTATATATATATATATATATATATATATATATATATATATATATATATATATATATATATGAATAGTTAAAAAAAGAATGTGCCTGAAAACCATACCATGGGTTGACCCAAGCTTTGTGAGTGAAATTGGGTAGATGGAACCCTTGGGTGCTATCGATACCTGTGCTAACATGAAGTCACACGTCATTATGGCCATGGGCTTGAGCATGATGGCCTTGTTCAAATTGTTGCTCACGCTAGATAACATGCACTTTCCCATAAACTGTAACTAAGGTCTGCTCAGCATAGTTGCAGTATAAACCACACCTCTGTGTGTGTTGAATAAACACAAATGTGCCTGAGCAAGCGTCTGCAAAAGGGATTGGCTAGCTGCCCTAGTAGACAGGTATCCTCGAATACGAATGGCCAGCTATATATATATTCAATTTAGTTTCCAGGAACCAGTTCTATAAAGTCAGGTAATATTTAGTAACCTGTTCTGCTCATCTTCTTTTCAATTTGAGAATCAAAACAATTCACTTTATAGTATCAAAAAGAATTAAACCATTTTGATAATTTAACAGAAAACATTTATTTATTAAGATATTTCCAGACTAAAATTCTGTTCTCATCATATTTCTGCTCAGAAATATGATCCTTTTTGACTCTAGTGTCATCAGCTGTGTTATGATTTCTTAACCTCATCTAAACTAAATTGCTGCAGTCCTAAAGATCCAATGAATGACCTATCAAATTTATAACTACAAGATTTATCACATTTTTAACTTCAAGAAGATTTCTTTTGTTAGAATAAATTATGTTCATCCCAGAAAACACTTTTTCAGCCTCTGTAGAACTTACAGCAATGGTATTAGTGATGTTTTTAACTCTTCAGATGGTTTGGGTTTTAACATGTTTATGGTAATTTCTCGTGATGTTTTCAACATAGTCATAGAAAGCATTAACAGAGATCTCATGGCAAAATGCTTTACAAAAGTCCAGTAACTTCTCTTCAGCATCTTTCCAGAGAACTACAGCTTCTTCCATATTCCAAGAATCTGGTTAACAATATTAACTAATTCATGAATTTATTATTTATGTTATGAGAATTATTGATAGGGGAGTTTTGTGTCTATTAGAATTTTACTGGGTGCACATGAGCATAGTGTAACGAACATTTTACTGAGACCATTGGCTATTAATATATAAGATTATTTCAGATAATCCAACAACTGACTTGCTAAGCTTTTATAAATTTAAGAATCGGTTTGCATGAACCAATAGGATGCCACCACTGCATACATTACACCTTTTTAGGTAGAACCAATACTAGGATGCTTATTTCTGGTTATTTAATTAATCTTCATCATTGGAATGAAAGCCAACATGGCAGAGATATAACTTTAGTCTTTATGGGTATTTTCTAAGTGTAGCTTAGATGTTGTACAAGACTGAAAATATGGGGCACCCAGTAAGAATCAAACTCACTATTTAGTCATAATTGATTAAGTGAGACTAGCTTACAAACCATTGCATTGCGTCAAAATGCCCGGCTCTAACTTTAGTCTTTGTGATAGCAATGGGAGAAGACCTAATCCTGTTGCATATTTTCCACTGACACCACTAGTTTGTGTTTGTGATCAGGATTTCAAATGTTGATTTTCAAGGTAGGTAAATTTCCTTATTCAACCATTTTATACAACACTGTTTTACAAGTCAATTTTCTAATTTGCCTTGGGTCAGAGTAGATTTCTTCTCCTCAATTTGTCTTCTACTTATATTCTATTTATAAATGATTAAATTCAGTAATCATAATATTTTTCAATTGCATTCAAAGTGATTTAGTACAACTCACAATTGCAACAACAACCAATGGCTGCTGTGTCTTGTTTGTAGACACGGTATATACATGCTGTCAACAACAGTGATGCAAAATAACATCTGAAACAATAATCTGTCATTGTACATAAGACAGTTGCATTACAGCTCAGACCAGACACCAAGTACAGTACAGTTTCTTCCAGTCAAATGTTTGTGGCTTAAAAATTACCCATCAGCCAGATCTGTACCCATGAGGATAAAAAAATACGATTTTTATCAGTCAACCAGATTTTATTCTTGGGTTATAACCTACTGCTGTGAGGGAGTGAAGTAGAGATGAGAGAGATGTTCACAGTCCAGCAGCAGTGTGCCCGCCCATTCTCCAAGGCCCACTTCATTCCTACTGTATACCTTTTTGTGGGATGGCCAGTTTTATAGATAACAATTACGTTTGTCTTGTCGTCCTTGTTTAAAAAAGTAATTTATCCTTCTTCCATCACTTTCTCTCTGTCTGTGTCTCTTGCTCCGTGCTTTAAAGTTGACTTTACTTACTGATAACCATCAGTCAAAGGTAAATGTTCTGTATCCAGTTTTGCAACAGGTTCCATTGTTTTCAATTTAACATGACCTCAGCTGACTCATATTGTTACAACACCATCTTTTAGGAACTCCCCACATTTCAAATCTGTAATTTTGTTTCTTTTTCTTTTTGGGGGGGGGTCAGGTTTTACTCTCTTAATGATTACAGTACCAGGTATTCTCAAGCAGACCCCATCTAAGTACTGACCAAGTTTCACATGGTGATTAAATAACATTTGGTGCTTTCAGCATAATTCAACCAAAGTTTTAGAGAAAATAGAAACAAAAAAGGACACTTAGCATCAGAAAGCAATAGTTGATATTTCTAAGGTACATAATGTGGAAAGAAGGCTTGGAAAATTCGACACTCAAAAGGCATATTGAATGCAAGAGGGAACAAAACAGTGTATAACCTACCTAATGAGTTGTGTAAATAGATAGCAAAACAGAGTTTAGGAGAGATAACAAAAAGACAAAATTTGTTAAGAGCAACAAAGGACAGGAAATTGTGGAGAACCATGATCCTGAAGAAACATAGAACATAGTAGAAGTTAAGCTCAATTTACACTAGTGCTGATTGATTTGTTTTTTATGGCTTATCAACCCTTTGTGGGTTATTTAAAGCTCAAGCATATTTCCGATTGTAGGAGGTTGCTGATAGTACCAACCAAGTGTAACTTTACTTAACTTTGATGATAGAACAAGAACTAGTGTTTTCAACGCAAGAAGTTGGGATGATTTGATTCTTGCTTCTTTTTTTTTTTCTGAAGTAGTAATACAAAAAATAATTACTTTTATTTTCTGAGTTGTCACAAATTGTGATAAAAAGTTCATAATTTACGAGAGCAGGAAAAATTTGGTACTAACCCTACAGCCACTCGTTTTGTTAATTCTATGCTTAGGAGCAGATTGGGTTTGCAAAAAGAAAAAAAAAAAAGAAATATAAGGAAACCACTCATTGTTTGCTCAGAGCAAAGCAAATAAAAAAAAAAAAAAATGAAAAAGTCCTGTTCTTTTACAAACAGCCTAAAGGAGTTGCTTCCTTATTATCTTGACCCACATTTTTTTATTTACATATTCATCGTCTAATTTGTACTTCTTCAAAGAACTGTAACTGCACTGTCACATCTTTGGCAAAGAGCACTCAGACTTTGAAAAATGCTTTCTAAGTCAATAATGAAAATGCATTAACTACTCACAATTTAACACCACCTCTGCATTCTGATTCAAAAAAAAAAAAATCTCATTTCCAGTTAAGCACATTATAAGAATATAAAATTCTCCATCAACTTCCTTCACCATTGAGAAAAATCTTCCAAAGCCCCTTCATTTCAAATCTGTTTCATTTTCTTTTTGGAGGGAGAGAAGGGTAAAGAAAATATTTTTTAGTTAAACATACAGCCATGATAAACTTATTCTTGCCTCTAGTAAGTTGGAACAGAAAATACACTTTATTCATCAAAAAAATAGACACTTCTTATTCATCACCAAGAAACTATAAATCACTTATTTACTTTCAAAAATCTTTAGTAACTTTTTTTCCACAAATAATCGCCTAATGCAAGGCCCAAGAAACACTCAAGGTAGAGGGTTACTGTGTGATGTTGCATGAGCATAAGAAAAAGCAAGAAATAAAGTCCATGAGTTTATGCAGGAAAGATAAATTTAAATGACATTTTAAAAAACAACTCTGGTGACTTGGCTTTAGTCACTTTCCCACCGCAATAAGGTTGCTTCTCTGAGCCTTTTCTATAAATACTTTCATGGTAATTGTTTAAATGAGCTCTTTGCTATAATAATTAGACTTTTTGAATTTAAGCAAAGTACTAGACTGGCATTGAGATCACATCAACTTAGAGTTGAGCTGACTAGATGTAATTGTAAATTCTATGCTATGTTTCTTTTCTCACACTTCTCCCCTGCGAAACTCTTTTCCAGCCAAATTTAATCCTGCAAGGGTTTAAATGCAATGTCAATGACTATCTACAGTTTCTCCTGATTACTCTTTTCTCTTCCCACTTTAATGTTTCTGTTCCTAATTCTTCCACACTTTGTAACCTCTTGTGTCTTAGTGGCTTTACTGCCTTGCATGGGGTGATAACATTTTTAAAAAAATAAAACAAGTCTATTATATAAGACTTTATTATATGTATAAATTTATTCTTGCATAATAGTCATCTTGAAAAAAGTTTTCTTTTTCTCTGGTTATTTCTAAAACCAGGTTATGTTAGGGTTTATCACTTTAAAAACTTTAATTCATTCCAATTCTGTTTGATGTTTCCATCTGCTGAATTAGTTATTAATAATAATTGATTATAATGAATTAATTGCATCAGTGCTGTAAAAAGTGTGTGCAGAGGAAAGTTTTTCTTTTTTAAAAGGTAAAGGTAGGCAAGGAGCATATGCATTAGAAACAGGTCAAATGCAAGGAAATTTATCTTTGATCAATTCCTTTGTATTTACCTGACTGCTGCTTAAATGCTGTATGTCACAAAATAAAAAGAAATTATAGATTATTGTTTGGGAGGTTCAACCCCTACTGCCATAATATCAACAAATGTTTCTGCACTGATATTATGGGAGAAGCATAATAAAATAAGAGACATTACTTTTGAAGCGATACTCATATATATGCGATGAATAAATTGTTGCCTAAATTATGCAGAAATGAAATTAACATTAACATCTTATATTAACAGATATATTTATCAAAATTACACAAAAATATCTTGAAATATGAAAGAATAAATTTATTCAATAAAATTGCCATTGGCTTCAACCACAACCAACTTCAGAATCTCCTGCACCTCTTCTGGACAGTCTCTTTGTTTAAATTGGTGAATGCATCCATAATCCTTGCCTTCAATTCATCTTTGGCATTACAAAGAGTTTTGTTGGTCTGCGCTCCACCCATAATAATCAAGGGGGTTGCAGTCTGGGGAGTCTGACAGCCGTGACTGGGTTCTCCTGCTTGTGTGGCATGGTGCGGAGTCCTGTTGCCAGACATAGTGTCTTCTAGTAGCCACCCTCTTGACCCAGGGCAGCACTACCTCCTCAAGGCACTTCTGTGTTGAGTCTGAGGCCCTCACCAACAAATTCAGCAGTTCTTTTCTTATCAGAACAATCAGAGTGAGTTTTCCAAACTGTCTTACCTTTGTAATCACCATTAGACTCATCCAACTCTTTTCAAATCCTCTGCACTTTCCTCAGATTGACATCCAAACACTCTGAAATGTTTGTATTGAAGCTTCTGGTGTGAATGCCAAGCAGCACAGCATGCCATTTCCAAATTTCTGGTGGAGTGAATTGCATCATGGTGCTCTTTTTCACACAGACAATGGCTAACTGACCCTATTATACTGTGCAGTTGACAAAATTAGTGTTGTTTTTATTTTTGCATAATTTAGACAAGCAATTTATCCATCGCATCCTGTATATATATATTATATATATATATATATATATATATATATATATATATATATATATAGTGGTGACAGTCTGTTTCTTGCTTAAACACAATCTTCAGGCCAACCAAAGAAAGTGGCCACTTTTTATATTTACAAACACTCTATATCTGATATTGAGCACTTTAACCCATGAATATAGCATACTTTAAAACTATATTTTTATCATATATATATATATATATATATATATATATATATATATATATATATATATAGATGGAATACTAAAATAAATCTAGAAAATCTCTAAATTAATGAATTATTATTTAATTTTACAAGTATGTTCTTATTTAAACAAGAATTAAACAGAAACAAGCCCCAAGTAAGAACCTGAAAAGACAACTTGGAATATCAGTGATCATAATCCGATTGAAGAGCAATTGATCCCTTCAACTTAGAAGCAAAGCATTTTACAAGCTGTAAATATCTTTGAAGTTTCAGTAAAACAAATTTTATCTTAAAGGAAAATAATCTTTTTGTCATCTTTGAAAAGTTTTGCTTCAGATTTCGGTGACAGTTTTGCATAATAGAGGATGTCTTTAGAAAAGATCTCAAAACATTTTATGATTTGTTAACTGCCATCAGCAATGAAGATTATTGAAATTTTTAAAAGAGAACTCTCCTGTGGCAGAGACAGAAATGTTTGTTCTGCAAAAATTTTGAGCTCCTTCACTTGCTTTTCATCCATTCCATGTTGTTAAAAAAATGCCTGTCACATATTTCTATCACTTAAATTTCTGGATTAAAAAAATTAAATGACTATTAGATTTGTCATTAATATTGAAAAACATTTATTTGGGAAAACATCTTATGGGAGATTAAAATATCCACAGGATTTGGGTACAGAATCCAGTGTCTTAAAAACAGCCACAGAAAGTAAATTGGCAAATTCTCAAAGTTGTACAGAAAAAGCATAAAATATGAATTTTCCAGAAAAACATAGTTATATTCTTGCTTTTTTTTTTTTAACTTTGATTGGTGATATGAAATAATTTTTGAATGTTAAAACTCAATTTATGAGCAGTAAGCAGACTAAAGAAACTGCCTTCCTTCAGATTCAATATTCGACAACAGACAAAAATGAATAAAAATGAAACCAAAAAGTCATTAATCTAGTTCCATATAGAAAAAAGATTTTAAAAATTGTCTTCTATATTTGAATCTAGGAATTAGCAGTCTCATCAGTATAATGTTTTATTATCATTATTTTTCTGATTTGAGATAACTAGAGATGGAATTATGTTAACTAGATTAAATAAATTCAATGCTGCTCTTTTAAACTACAATGAAAAGTTAAATATAAACAACTACAAATAAAGTACTCACTAGTTTAATGTTCAAGCCATGTATGTGCAGAAAAAATAATTGGTAGAATTAATTGACTTATGATTACACTTTTAAATGGTAATATTGCATTTGGTTAGGTGAAATATCAAGAAATCACAGTGGTATCAAAGAAAGACCTGAAAAGAAGAAAAAAATGGTTTAAAATTATCAAGGAATTCTTTGCTTATGGAATGACCAAAATATGGATGACATTTAAACACAGCTTTTGTTTTTTTTTACATTAAACCCACTATTTGTTTAATTAAAGTTCTAGAACTTTTAAAAATTAAAAAAACAAAACAAAGAAACAAAACATTCTGAACATTATTGCCTGGAGGGAGTGTTTTATGGATTAAGAGTGACAGATTCAAGATATTCTTTCACGTTTAGAGTTGCTGATACTATGCTGCAAATTATTTAATTCTTAGATACCTTTTATCAAATAATGACTTGTACTTCTCTTTCAAAAGCTGGTTTATTAAAAATAAGTTGGAAATATAATATGCAGTCTGTTCCTTTCCCCATTTTTACCACATATTCCAGCAGGTATCTTTTGCATTAGTATATACCAAATGCACTTGAACTAAATGAAAATACTGTCTGTAGACTCATAGTTTTCATGGCTACTATTTATCAGAAGCATTTGAGATTATGGTGATGGGGGGGTAGAGTTCTCGCTGTTAATTGTTGCTTGTATCAGAAGGTAGATAAATAGTAGCAGTCCTTCGGGACAGCCGCTAAAAGTTCAACAAGCGATCAAATTGAGGTCACCATAACATAAACAAAATAACATACGAAAGAGAAGGGTATATCAAAAACACTTTGTATTTAAATGCAACATCAATGAATAGTACAATGTTTCTTGATTTACACGCACAAAGTTCGTTACAAAATGTTCATTCATAGAAGAGAAATCCGATTATTAAAAGAATATAAGTGTCTTTTGTTAATACTTAAGTTCATGACGTGCTGGTCACAGGAGATGAAAGGTGAGGTCAATGGGTTGGTAGGAGTCCTTTGATATCTCCGTTGGTGAAGGAAGGCTGAAGGCATCGGGTTTCACGGGTGAGAAAAGCGTAGCGACATTCACTGACGGTACTTCAAAGCTTTCTGTCTTAGAAGTGAATTTATCGCTCTATTTATGTGTGCCCTTCGGATCAGAGTCAGTCTGCTGAAACAAACTGTTGGGTATGGCGCGGAGCTGTTTAATTGGTGGAAAATTGTTTATCATTCTTTTTATTTATTTTTAGTTTTCCACCGGAAATTCTGCGTGGAGCCGGGTGCGCAGAGACCAGTATTGGTCATTTGCTGTCTAAACCTCTGAGGGTTAATATCCGGTCCTTCGCTTGCTCCGTGCCACCACATAACTTTCGCCCCAGTAAACGGAGTTGTTGTTGTTGTTTTTTTTTTTTTTGTTTTTTTTTGTTTTTTTTAGTAATAAAAATATGTGTTTTCTTTCTTCCATTTAACCGTTCTACCGGACTTCGTTCTAGTTTCTGGTTTGTTATCATTAGTTTCTTCGGAACAAGATAGGGAGTTATCCAAATCCGGTCTTGATCCAATGGAATCTTTTGATTTTATATTTTCAGAAATATATGCAGGTTTTAGTCTATCTATTGAAACATTACTATGTACGTCATCCGATCTTTTAATAGTAAAATATTTTTCATGACGACTTAATACTTGGAATGGACCTGTGTATGGAGCTTCCAATGGCTTTCTTACTCTGTCTGTTCTTAGCCAGATACTTTTACATGTTTGTAAATCTTTTGGAATGTAAGAATTAGGTATTGTATGCAGGTGTCCCCTGGATAATTTGTCCATGTCAAATTTTTGCATCTCGTCGGCTAGAATTTTAACGTGCGAGTTTGTCATTTCACTATTCTCGTTCTTGATAGAGTCAATTAACAATCGGGGGACTTGTGCATGACTCCCTGTTACTGCAGTAAATGAAGAATAGTTTGATTCGTTAGGTGTTATCCTCATTCCCAAAAGGACGATAGGAAGAGCTGACAACCACGATTCTTTCCTGGCTATAATAGCCGTTTTTAAAGTTCTGTGTGCTCGCTCAACTAATCCATTCGTTTGCGGATGGTACGCCGTTGTTCGTAATCTGTGGAAGCCTATTATTTTTGATAGTTCTGAGAATAATTCGGATTCAAATTGGCTTCCTCTGTCCGTAACGACATGAAGAGGAACCCCGAATCGGGAGATCCACAGATTGACAAAAGCCGTTGATATTGATTTTGCCGTAATTTCTGTTATTGGGCATGCTTCTATCCATCTCGTATTTCTATCAATGCATGTTAATAAATATCGATATGGTGAAAAATAAGGGTCAGTTTGGTTCTTTACTGGTAGTAAGGGACCGACAATATCCACATGCACCGTTTCAAAACGACTGGAAGGTAATTCAAATGGATTTACTTTGCTCTTTGTGTGTTTTATTATTTTTGCTTGTTGGCAGTGTTGGCATTCTGTGCACCAGGTTTTTATTGACTTGTCCATCTTCGGCCAATAGTATCTGGATTTTATTATTTTTCTTGAAGATGTTATTCCTGGATGTGATAGATTATGCAGACTGTCAAATACCGATTTTCTGAGCTTTTCAGTCACAAAAGGTCGTGGAAAAGGTAATGTCGTGTCACATAATATGGTTTCATTTTGATTTATTGTGTATGGTTTCAGTTGATCTTTGAATGCCTGAATTTCATTGTCAGTAGCTTGATGCTTCATTATTTCTTGTAAGTCACATATATCAATAGTGATCGCGTTGACAGGTCGTGATAAACAATCAGCTACTATATTTTGTGAACCTCTTATATGTGAAATGTCATTTACATATTCGCTGATAAAACAGAGGTGACGCTGTTGTCTATCTGATTTTAAGGAAGACTGGCTTTTAAAAGCACTGCAAAGTGGTTTGTGATCCGTCAGTAACATTACATTTCTGCCTTCTATTAAATGTTTAAAATGGAGTACTGCTAGATAGGCAGCTAGTAGTTCTCTGTCAAAAGTAGAATATTTTTGTTGGGTTTGGGATAATTTCTTTGAAAAGAAACCTATGGGGATGGGTTGATTATCAATCATTTGATGAAGTGCTGCACCCACCGCATAATTCGAACTGTCTGTTACAAGTTGATAGTTGTTAGCTTTCGAGCTGGGGAAAGCCAAAACAGTTACATTAGATAAAGACTTTTTCATATTTTCGAAAGATTCAATTTCTTCCTTTGTTAGGGTTAATGACTTGGAATTTTGGTTTAAACGTATTTTTTCCGTGAGAGGTAGTATGATATCGCTGAAATTTGGCACAAGTTTTCTGTAAAAATTTGCCATTCCGATGAATCGGCGTAGTGATTTGGAATCGTTTGGTTGAGGAAATTCACTTAATTCATTCAACTTTTTAGCACTGGGTTTGAGACCACTAGCAGAAATATGAAATCCTAAAAAGTCTAATTCATTAGCACTAAATATGCATTTGGAGAGACAAATTTTAAAATCGTACTCACTCAGTTTTTGTAGTACTAGGTCGATATGCTTGGAATGAGTTTCTTCATCTTCTGAGAATATAAGGATATCGTCGATATATACAAAGGTATAATCAGTATCACGAAAGATATTGTCCATCATTCTCTGAAAAGTACATGATGCGTTCCGTAGTCCGAAAGGCATATAGTTATATTCAAATAACCCAAAAGGGGTAGAGATGGCTGTCTTGCAAACATCCTCCGGATGTACAGGTATCTGATGATAAGCAGACGACAGGTCTATCTTTGAAAAGAACTTCTTATTATGAAGCTTCGAAGACAAGGAATTTATATTTGGGACTTGATATCGATCGGCTTTTGTTATGGTATTTAAATGTCTGTAATCGCCAACAGGTCTATATGTGCCGTCTGACTTCGGTACCATATGTAAGGCTGAACTCCATTCAGAGTTTGAAGGGGAAATTATTCCTGCCTTTAGGAGTTTCTTGAATTCCTCTTTTGCAATTTCACATCTCTGAGCTGATAATTGTCTGGCTCTGGAGAAAGTAGGAGGGTTGCTACCAGTTTCTATTCTATGGAATATCTTTGGTTTTGTTGCATTCGTGTCGCGATGAGGAGAAATTAAGTTTGGGTATTTCTCCAGAATTGCTCGTACCATTTTGTTAGCATCTTTATTCGGTACTAAATCTATATTCATGATAATAGACGATGGATGTGCATCGGATTGTCTATTAGTCATTTTATCAATCAGCTTATTGTTTGTGCAGTCCACCATTAGCCCGAAATGGTTTAGGAAATCGTATCCTAGGAGTGGCTGAGCAGTTTCGGCTATTATAAATGTCCAGGTAAATTCTCGTCTGAGGTTCCGTAGTGTTAGATTCAGTACTGCTTGTCCTGAGCATTCAATCTTTTGATCGTTGGCAGACACTAAAGAGATATTGGTTGGGTATGTTACAGCTCCGCTTAAATATCTCTTCGGAAGTATAGATACGGCAGCTCCTGTATCCACAATAAAATTTAAACTTTGAGCTCCTAACCGTGCGGCTACAATGAGAAGCGGCGAGGAAATGGAAGCTAACACCTCTCGCCTAGTTAGTTTTCCGAAATCTCGCGAGGAACTGGTGAATTTGGGCGAGAGTTGGGTTGCATTTGAACATTCCGTTTATTTGGCCATCTGCACCACGGCTTACAAAATTTTGCACGTTCCGCAAAGTATAAATGCGCTCGGCAAATTAGAGGTTTTTGGTCCTTGTTAAAAGGGCGAACACTGGTAGGGAATTTATTTTCACTGTGGGAACAGCCATGTATCCTTTTAGTTTCATTTTTATTTTGCTGTTCATCCCTTTGCTTCCCCGAAATCTGTCGAATATGTGCGGTGTCTTGTTTGTTAAAATATAATAGTAAGTCATCCGCCATTCTTCCAAGGCGATCTGTGTCTAAATCGACTTGTGCCGCTACCACTGGTTTAATGGAGTCAGGTAGGGCTTGAATAAATTTGTGACGTACGATATCGTCCCCTACGCCAATTCGGCTTGCTAATGACATAAGTTCATTCAGGTATACTGAGGGACGACCTGTTACAGTCGATGACGACATTAATTTGTCCAGCATCTCTGGTTTTGTTTTCTCGTAAGCGCCCGTCACTGCTTCTCTTAGTGCGTCGTAATCTTTTGATTGCAGTATAGTTGGCTGTATATTTCCTACTATGTCCACAGGGAGAGCTGCCAAAGTGTTAAAAAATTTTCGACTGGTCTGTCTTATATTTGCAATATTAAATTGCGCCTCCATTATCGCAAACCAAGCTATTACGTTTGATTCAATGAAGTTTGGTGGTTTTATCGCAACAGCTTGGATTGGTTGGTTTTGATTAATTGTAGTTTCTTCAGCGTCATCTGCCATGTTTTTGGTTTGTGTTGAATAAAAATTCTAATTTTGTGACAGTTGAATTTTTTTTTTTTTTTTGTGCGTGCGTGTATATATATGTGTTAAAATCACGTCGGCCGTCACCACTTATGGTGATGGGGGGGTAGAGTTCTCGCTGTTAATTGTTGCTTGTATCAGAAGGTAGATAAATAGTAGCAGTCCTTCGGGACAGCCGCTAAAAGTTCAACAAGCGATCAAATTGAGGTCACCATAACATAAACAAAATAACATACGAAAGAGAAGGGTATATCAAAAACACTTTGTATTTAAATGCAACATCAATGAATAGTACAATGTTTCTTGATTTACACGCACAAAGTTCGTTACAAAATGTTCATTCATAGAAGAGAAATCCGATTATTAAAAGAATATAAGTGTCTTTTGTTAATACTTAAGTTCATGACGTGCTGGTCACAGGAGATGAAAGGTGAGGTCAATGGGTTGGTAGGAGTCCTTTGATATCTCCGTTGGTGAAGGAAGGCTGAAGGCATCGGGTTTCACGGGTGAGAAAAGCGTAGCGACATTCACTGACGGTACTTCAAAGCTTTCTGTCTTAGAAGTGAATTTATCGCTCTATTTATGTGTGCCCTTCGGATCAGAGTCAGTCTGCTGAAACAAACTGTTGGGTATGGCGCGGAGCTGTTTAATTGGTGGAAAATTGTTTATCATTCTTTTTATTTATTTTTAGTTTTCCACCGGAAATTCTGCGTGGAGCCGGGTGCGCAGAGACCAGTATTGGTCATTTGCTGTCTAAACCTCTGAGGGTTAATATCCGGTCCTTCGCTTGCTCCGTGCCACCACAAGATCATGAAGTCCACAACTGTGCAGTAGTTAAATGTGTTAAGACTTTTCCATGGCTGTATAGTATGTGCATTGCTTGGCCTATATATGGTTTTTGAATTCAAAGTTTTTCTTTTAGACTGGTTGCCAACCATGGCTAGGAAGTCCAGTCTTCTCTACTATTTAACCCATAAAGAAAAGAGATGGATTCATACCTTTTCCTAAGGGTTTTGTTTGAAATTGAATGTTGCAAATGTGACACTGATTTCTTATTCTGAGCTGCAAGCCATTACATTGCATGCACATCCTGTCATAAATGACAATTGATATAGCAAATCATACAATTTGACACAAGGTAAGGTCAAGATGTTTTACAAGAGGGCATAAGAAAAAGCATTTTTTTTGTCAGTCTTTGTTTAGATTTCCTTTCTTCAGAATAAAAGTCTTTTCCAAGAGTATCCTAAAAACATCTTGAACTCTAATTGCTGACATGCACACTCATTTGCTCAAATGTCATGCTAAAAAGAAACCTGAAAAGACAATGGTAATTATTTTCCTTAATATCACTTTTCCAAATATTTTTATTGTGCAATTTGGGGTTTTGAAGGATTAGCAATATTTTGACATTTTCACTTCTTTTTCTATCATGGGCCATGTCCCTCCTTATGTGCCCCTATAAATTTCAACTATCTCTTCCTGATGTTAAGTATAAGTTTCCTTTTTGTTTCCATTTTCTCAAAAAGCTCGTCGTTGCTCACATATTTGGTCCATGGTATCCTTAGCATCTTTCTGTAGAAATTTCAACTATCTCTTCCTGATGTTAAGTATAAGTTTCCTTTTTGTTTCCATTTTCTCAAAAACCTCATCGTTGCTCACATATTTGGTCCATGGTATCCTTAGCATCTTTCTGTAGAAATTTCAACTATCTCTTCCTGATGTTAAGTATAAGTTTCCTTTTTGTTTTCATTTTCTCAAAAACGTCGTTGTTGCTCACATATTTGGTCCATGGTATCCTTAACATCTTTCTGTAGAAATTTCAACTATCTCTTCCTGATGTTAAGTATAAGTTTCCTTTTTGTTTCCATTTTCTCAAAAACGTTGTTGTTGCTCACATATTTGGTCCATGGTATCCTTAGCATCTTTCTGTAGAAATTTCAACTATCTCTTCCTGATGTTAAGTATAAGTTTCCTTTTTGTTTCCATTTTCTCAAAAACCTCATCGTTGCTCACATATTTGGTCCATGGTATCCTTAGCATCTTTCTGTAGAAATTTCAACTATCTCTTCCTGATGTTAAGTATAAGTTTCCTTTTTGTTTCCATTTTCTCAAAAACCTCATCGTTGCTCACATATTTGGTCCATGGTATCCTTAGCATCTTTCTGTAGAAATTTCAACTATCTCTTCCTGATGTTAAGTATAAGTTTCCTTTTTGTTTCCATTTTCTCAAAAACGTCGTTGTTGCTCACATATTTGGTCCATGGTATCCTTAGCATCTTTCTGTAGAAATTTCAACTATCTCTTCCTGATGTTAAGTATAAGTGCCTTTTTGTTTCCATTTTCTCTAAAATTTCATTGCTCGCATGTTCAGTCGATGATATACACAGTATCTTTCTATAAAACCACATTCCTGCCGTTTCAAGTCTCTCCTTCATCTGCAATGAGATTGTCCAGCAATCATATAGAAGGACTCATATTACATCACCTTTTAGTACTCTTTACTTTGTTCCTAATGAAATTTTTCTCTTTCTTAATATTTTGCTTAGCTTTTGAAAGGGGTCTTTCACTATACAAGTGCGCCTTTACCTATCCAGTGTCACACTTTCCATTTAAATTGTACTTGTTTTATGCCCAACAATCTCTGCAGTTTATAAAAAATGATTCCAGAAAGAAAATAATTCTGTAGGCGAAAATCCCTTGTTGACAAAAGAGGCCAGAGTAGAATTAAGAATTCTGTAGGCAGAACTCACATGTTGGCAAAAGAGCTCATGGAAGAATTGGCAAATCTGTAAGTGAAAAAGGTCTGAGTAGAATTAGCAATTCATTAGGTGGCAATCCCTTTTTGATGGAGGAGGTCACAGAAGAATTGGCAATTCTGTAGGTAGAAATCCCTTGTTGATGGGAGGTACAAATACCTTTGGGAAAATTATGAATCCATCACCTCACCCCCAGTACTTGTATCTAGAAAAGTCACTGTTACCTGCAAAAAACAAAAAGGAATTATTCTTACCATCCAAAGAAATATGTTTCAGCCTTAAATAACTGACAAAGGGTTGATAACCCATAATAAATAAACAAACCAATCAATCAACAGCCATAGCTCCAAAGAATGCTCGACACAAAATAAATGTGATTTTTTAAGTAAATTTATATACCATATATTTCCACATATAAAACGAGGTAAAAAATATACAAATTTTCATGAATTTATCCTGTACCTGTAGTATAAGATGACAGCTTATTGATTATGTAAAGATGATGTTATTGGAAATGTTGTTACTTACTGTATCCTTAGAAATTCAAACAAACCCGATTCTTCAGAGTCTGTCTATATTTCTGAGATGAGGTATTATGTACAGTATTTACATTAGTCGGACTATTGTCCTCATCTTTGTCGCCATATTTGTTTCGGCCGTTGTACGCTCCGGCCTTCTTCAGGTGGTTGGAATTTCGAACTGAACCCTTTATTTCGATCACTCAAGGACACATGGCACAGTGGATAAAGGCATTGGTTAGATCCAGTGACAGACCCAAAGAGTGTGAGTTCAATACCCGGTTAAGGCAGTGGAGAACTTTCAGAGGGTAAATTAGCAGGAGATAACTGATAACTGACATCCATCAAACATGGCTCGTGGAACTAGAACAGTCTACCCCAGTGATCGAAATAAAGGGTTCAGTTCGAAATTCCAACCACCTGAAGAAGGCCGGAGCGTACAACGGCCGAAACGTTGTGACAAATATGGCGACAAAGATGAGGACAATAGTCCGACTAATGTAAATAAACCCGATTCTATATCATGTTTTTCCTACACACATCTCCTAAAAGGATAACTATTGTTTTGAATACATTTTATCAGCTGATCTCTTGCAAATACTGTTTACTGATTATTCTTCTTTCTCTTCTTTTCCTATATATAAACAATTACAAACAGTCTGGTGTACTAATAGCCATTTACTTATACTTCATTGACAATCACAGTATGATAATAGTACAGTACATTTCTGTGAATGCAATCATAACTCAATGTTTACATTTTCTCAACTGGGCTTGCATGTATACAAATTGATTTTATTGATATGGAATTATTCTTCAAATATGCAATTTATTATGAAGTTGTGCCAGTTATATATAAGGTAGAAATGGCTTTATTACTTTTATTATCAGTTTATTTGATAATGTGAATCATTTCTTGTACATTATTGGTTATTGCACTCTGGACGAGGTTAGCCTACTGACAAACATCACTCAGAATTTAAGCTTTCTTTTTTAGAATTGTTGTATAAGATGACCCCCAATTTTTAAGTGTGATTTTTTAGAGTAGAAGGTCATCTTATATGCAGAAATATATAGTAATTATAAAATATTTAATAGCTGAATAACATGATGAAACTATGAAATTCTTTGGAAGTCTTTTATAGAAAATCATTAGCGGCATCAACTGTCTACTGAAAGAACCAAATCTATTTTTGCATTTGTATTCAGCGGGTTTAGATAGATCCCATTAGTCCTAAGTTTTCAATTTGACTTGAAGGGAATCAGTCAGATCTTTTAAGTTCACTGAACAATACATTTCCAAATAGCTATTTGAAAAATTGAATTTATAGAAAATCTAGAAATCTAATTCAATAGCTATTTGAAAAATTGAATTTATAGAAAATCTAGAAATTTAATTCAAGGAGGTGGACAATTATATTTACCCAGAAAAGTTCTAGGGCATATAAAAGTCAACATATGTGGGTGTGTACATATAACATGAGAGAGAGTGAGAGAGGTATTAGTTGTAAGCCTAAATGTATAACACATGGGAGACATCTTGTAGAATCAGTGCATATGCTAGGTAGTGAGGACCTCTTACCAAGCCTAGCATAGAAATAAATACAATATTGAGGAAGCTGATGAAGAAGGAAAGACAAATGACAGCAAATCTTCAACTGCAGCAGCAATCAAAGCATGACAGTTGCAGTATTAATCAACAGACATGTTAGGTTTAAGGCTCCATGTTCACTACAACAAACTGTTCTACAGGACTAAAGTATTGGTTTGTTAATTTGGTGACATTTCCAGATTCTTGTAAAAACATCTATGAAAAAAGAAGTGCATAAACTGTTATCTAGCATGTAAATATATAAGTACATATAAGTGCAAATAATCTTACAAATTTTCTCATGAGATTTACAAGGAGGTATGGAAATTCCTGATCCAACAAAAAAGCCTTTCCTCCAAAAATTTGATGTTTGGTCAGATTTTGGGAAGAGGTTTGACCCGAGAACTTTTCAGATGTACTTCCTATATATAAGTTAAAAAAGCACTTACATATATTTACAGCAACAGTTCTAATACATATGCATATATATTGATACATACGCACTTATTAGTATAATTTAGTTGCATGTTTCCTTTTCAGTGTGCTTTAAATATTAAGAAATATATTTAGAAACTTTTGACTGAACACTAAATTTACCAAATTTTTATTTTGTAATCACATTTTTCTTACCAGAATCTGTCTTGCACATTTATAAGTCTACCATTCATTCATGAATCAAATGCTGCTGCCACATATGGTCTAGTTCTTTATTTAATCCAAAGAAGAATCTGGTTCTTTATATAATCCTAAGAAGCATCATGACTTCAGTTTCTTTCCCACTTCCAGAACATAGCTTCCCCATACCTTTTCTATAAATATTTTCAGAGTAATTGTTCTGAGGTTCTTTTTTCTTTGACATCTTGGTTTCATAATTTCACTGTTGAAATTGCTAGTTGTAGCCATAAGTTCTATGCTAATAATTTCTTCTCATGCACTTCTTGCATGTGGAATGCTCTTTTCAGTTTCCTGCTTAACTGTCAACTACAATTTTCAAGAATTTTAATACAGTATTAATCACCATCTTCTGTCTCTTTGAAAAATCTTCTTTTATTGTCCTCTTTGATTCTCAGTAACCCTTTGCATCCTAGCATCTTTTAACACCCTACCTGGGGTGAAAAGTTTTTTTCAATCATTTCACCTTAAGCAAAGTGTTAATGCCATGATGATGCAGGGTGTTACAGAGAGTGAGAATACTTAAAGGAAAATTAAACAAGAAAGACAGAAAATGGTGATTGACATTGAATTTAAATTTGTGAAGGTTGGCAGGGAAGCAAAAAATCGGAAGAGATTTCCAAGGGAGAGAAGTGTAAGAAAAGAAACTATTAGAACAGAACTGATGGTTGCATCTAGCTAGTTCAACAGTAAAATGGTGACAACTAGATGCCAATCTAATAGCAGACTTAAATTCATACAGTCGAGGCACCAAGAAGGAAAGTACATCAGAACAATTGCCGTGAAAATATTTGTAGAAAAGACAGAGGGGAGCCAAGTCACATTGGTGAGAAAGTGACTGAGGTCAAGAAGCCAGGTCATGATTGATTACCTTACACACCCTTCTTTGAATTTTTTCAAGAATCTTGAGATATATCATAGGAGCACCAGACCAGATATGGCAGAAATATTCAATGGTAGATTTATAAATGTCCAAGATGAATTCTGATGAGAAAAATTGTCTGGTACGATACAGTGAACCAACTTTCCTAATAGTACACCTTGCAATTGATTCAATATAATGACTCCATGTTTGTAGAAAGCATCAGCCCAAAAGGGAACAAATAATTGCTCTCCAGGAAGTTAGCATCAGCTATGAAGATGGTAGGCAGAAAAGGTTCACTAGTGATTAAGCAGTTTTGTTTTGGTGGCATTAAAATTTACAAGCCATTCCTTACTCCAGTTACCCACTGATTGGAGGTCCTTTTCAAGAGCAGTTGCCTATTTTTCATTGTCAGACTTGCTACTAAGACAGGAGTAAATAGTTATCTCATCAGCATAAATACCTAATTGGGAACTGATGACATCAGGAAGCTCACTTATGACATATGTCACTAAATAGGTTTATTGCATGTAGACAAAAATCTTGGAATTTTTTACTATTCAAAGTTTAAACTCTGCCCCAAAATTATCTGGGACTGTGTAAGTCAAAGGTAACTCTCCCGTATTTGGCTATCATTTAACTAAATTTTAAAAATGTGAATAGCATGTTGAATGTATTGTAAACTATGTTCTGAAAACTGGTTTTTATATTCTAACTATTGTAAAATTTGCTTCTTAATAATTCAGTTTTTCTAGGAAAGGGTTGTTGATTTCTTTATGCCTCTTGCTGCCATTCAGTATCTCTGACATTTGAGGATTTTTTCTCCTTTATGACTGACAGCTAATAGATCTTGAGCATTTCTTGCTTCAGTTGTCTACCAGGCAATATTTAGTTGGGAAGTCATAAAACTCCAGTTTTCATATGCAGATAGCAAACACTATTGCATTCTGGAAAGGTTATTAACTTGCAACATTTCATAGGTCATGTGTAAAAAACAATAACTGTTTGTTCCTATCTAAATCAGTTTATATCTTACAAGATGAATGTTACTAAAACAAGAAAAAAATACTTGTAATAATTAATTGCTGCAGAACAAAGATATTCAGTCGGATACAAGTTGATTTTCCCATTGATTTGGGGTTTTGTATGTTGCTGTCCAAGAAAAAAATGTTAAGTTACAGTGTGTTACTAAGAACAATATAAAACTGATTTTTTTTAATAATGTCATCCTGTACAAGGCCCTACAGCCAGTAGAGATAGAAGGTTACAGAGTAAGAGGTATAAATATATATAGGGAAGATAACAGTTAACCATAGACTTGAACAAGTCATAATTGTAATGATCAGGGAAGTATTATTTTGGGAGACGGTTTCACAAAGCAGCTGTTCATGAGAAGAAACTGTTCAAATGGATCTTATATCTCAGTAATGGAATACAAAGAGAATGTGGTTGGTTTGATAAAAGGTGTGTGTTATGGCAGGCATTGCTGAGATCTTATATCTCAGTAATGGAATACAAAGAGAATGTGGTTGGTTTGATAAAAGGTGTGTGTTATGGCAGGCATTGCTGAGATCTTATATTTCAGCAATGGAATACAAAGAGAATGTGGTTGGTTTGATAAAAGGTGTGTGTTATGGCAGGCATTGCTGAGATCTTATATTTCAGCAATGGAATACAAAGAGAATGTGGTTGGTTTGATAAAAGGTGTGTGTTATGGCAGGCATTGCTGAGATCTTATATTTCAGCAATGGAATACAAAGAGGATGTGGTTGGTTTGATAAAAGGTGTGTGTTATGGCAGACATTGCTGAGATCTTATATCTCAGCAATGGAATACAAAGAGAATGTGGTTGGTTTGATAAAAGGTGTGTGTTATGGCAGGCATTGCTGAGATCTTATATTTCAGCAATGGAATACAAAGAGAATGTGGTTGGTTTGATAAAAGGTGTGTGTTATGGCAGGCTTTGCTGAGATCTTATATCTCAGCAATGGAATACAAAGAGAATGTGGTTGGTTTGATAAAAGGTGTGTGTTATGGCAGGCATTGCTGAGATCTTATATTTCAGCAATGGAATACAAAGAGAATGTGGTTGGTTTGATAAAAGATGTGTGTTATGGCAGGCATTGCTGAGATCTTATATCTCAGTAATGGAATACAAAGAGAATGTGGTTGGTTTGATAAAAGGTGTGTGTTATGGCAGGCATTGCTGAGATCTTATATCTCAGTAATGGAATACAAAGAGAATGTGGTTGGTTTGATAAAAGGTGTGTGTTATGGCAGGCATTGCTGAGATCTTATATTTCAGCAATGGAATACAAAGAGAATGTGGTTGGTTTGATAAAAGGTGTGTGTTATGGCAGGCATTGCTGAGATCTTATATCTCAGTAATGGAATACAAAGAGAATGTGGTTGGTTTGATAAAAGGTGTGTGTTATGGCAGGCATTGCTGAGATCTTATATCTCAGTAATGGAATACAAAGAGAATGTGGTTGGTTTGATAAAATGTGTGTGTTATGGCAGGCATTGCTGAGATCTTATATCTCAGCAATGGAATACAAAGAGAATGTGGTTGGTTTGATAAAAGGTGTGTGTTATGGCAGGCATTGCTGAGATCTTATATTTCAGCAATGGAATACAAAGAGAATGTGGTTGGTTTGATAAAATATGTGTGTTATGGCAGGCATTGCTGAGATCTTATATCTCAGTAATGGAATACAAAGAGAATGTGGTTGGTTTGATAAAAGGTGTGTGTTATGGCAGGCATTGCTGAGATCTTATATCTCAGCAATGGAATACAAAGAGAATGTGGTTGGTTTGATAAAAGGTGTGTGTTATGGCAGGCATTGCTGAGATCTTATATCTCAGTAATGGAATACAAAGAGAATGTGGTTGGTTTGATAAAAGGTGTGTGTTATGGCAGGCATTGCTGAGATCTTATATCTCAGTAATGGAATACAAAGAGAATGTGGTTGGTTTGATAAAAGGTGTGTGTTATGGCAGGCATTGCTGAGATCTTATATTTCAGCAATGGAATACAAAGAGAATGTGGTTGGTTTGATAAAAGGTGTGTGTTATGGCAGGCTTTGCTGAGATCTTATATCTCAGCAATGGAATACAAAGAGAATGTGGTTGGTTTGATAAAAGGTGTGTGTTATGGCAGGCATTGCTGAGATCTTATATTTCAGCAATGGAATACAAAGAGAATGTGGTTGGTTTGATAAAAGATGTGTGTTATGGCAGGCATTGCTGAGATCTTATATCTCAGTAATGGAATACAAAGAGAATGTGGTTGGTTTGATAAAAGGTGTGTGTTATGGCAGGCATTGCTGAGATCTTATATTTCAGCAATGGAATACAAAGAGAATGTGGTTGGTTTGATAAAAGATGTGTGTTATGGCAGGCATTGCTGAGATCTTATATCTCAGTAATGGAATACAAAGAGAATGTGGTTGGTTTGATAAAAGGTGTGTGTTATGGCAGGCATTGCTGAGATCTTATATTTCAGCAATGGAATACAAAGAGAATGTGGTTGGTTTGATAAAAGGTGTGTGTTATGGCAGGCATTGCAGAGATCTTATATCTCAGCAATGGAATACAAAGAGAATGTGGTTGGTTTGATAAAAGGTGTGTGTTATGGCAGGCATTGCTGAGATCTTATATCTCAGCAATGGAATACAAAGAGAATGTGGTTGGTTTGATAAAAGGTGTGTGTTATGGCAGGCATTGCTGAGATCTTATATCTCAGTAATGGAATACAAAGAGAATGTGGTTGGTTTGATAAAAGGTGTGTGTTATGGCAGGCATTGCTGAGATCTTATATCTCAGTAATGGAATACAAAGAGAATGTGGTTGGTTTGATAAAATGTGTGTGTTATGGCAGGCATTGCTGAGATCTTATATCTCAGCAATGGAATACAAAGAGAATGTGGTTGGTTTGATAAAAGGTGTGTGTTATGGCAGGCATTGCTGAGATCTTATATCTCAGCAATGGAATACAAAGAGAATGTGGTTGGTTTGATAAAAGGTGTGTGTTATGGCAGGCATTGCTGAGATCTTATATCTCAGTAATGGAATACAAAGAGAATGTGGTTGGTTTGATAAAAGGTGTGTGTTATGGCAGGCATTGCTGAGATCTTATATCTCAGTAATGGAATACAAAGAGAATGTGGTTGGTTTGATAAAATGTGTGTGTTATGGCAGGCATTGCTGAGATCTTATATCTCAGCAATGGAATACAAAGAGAATGTGGTTGGTTTGATAAAAGGTGTGTGTTATGGCAGGCATTGCTGAGATCTTATATTTCAGCAATGGAATACAAAGAGAATGTGGTTGGTTTGATAAAATATGTGTGTTATGGCAGGCATTGCTGAGATCTTATATCTCAGTAATGGAATACAAAGAGAATGTGGTTGGTTTGATAAAAGGTGTGTGTTATGGCAGGCATTGCTGAGATCTTATATCTCAGCAATGGAATACAAAGAGAATGTGGTTGGTTTGATAAAAGGTGTGTGTTATGGCAGGCATTGCTGAGATCTTATATCTCAGTAATGGAATACAAAGAGAATGTGGTTGGTTTGATAAAAGGTGTGTGTTATGGCAGGCATTGCTGAGATCTTATATCTCAGTAATGGAATACAAAGAGAATGTGGTTGGTTTGATAAAAGGTGTGTGTTATGGCAGGCATTGCTGAGATCTTATATTTCAGCAATGGAATACAAAGAGAATGTGGTTGGTTTGATAAAAGGTGTGTGTTATGGCAGGCTTTGCTGAGATCTTATATCTCAGCAATGGAATACAAAGAGAATGTGGTTGGTTTGATAAAAGGTGTGTGTTATGGCAGGCATTGCTGAGATCTTATATTTCAGCAATGGAATACAAAGAGAATGTGGTTGGTTTGATAAAAGATGTGTGTTATGGCAGGCATTGCTGAGATCTTATATCTCAGTAATGGAATACAAAGAGAATGTGGTTGGTTTGATAAAAGGTGTGTGTTATGGCAGGCATTGCTGAGATCTTATATTTCAGCAATGGAATACAAAGAGAATGTGGTTGGTTTGATAAAAGATGTGTGTTATGGCAGGCATTGCTGAGATCTTATATCTCAGTAATGGAATACAAAGAGAATGTGGTTCGTTTGATAAAAGGTGTGTGTTATGGCAGGCTTTGCTGAGATCTTATATCTCAGCAATGGAATACAAAGAGAATGTGGTTGGTTTGATAAAAGGTGTGTGTTATGGCAGGCATTGCAGAGATCTTATATCTCAGCAATGGAATACAAAGAGAATGTGGTTGGTTTGATAAAAGGTGTGTGTTATGGCAGGCATTGCTGAGATCTTATATCTCAGCAATGGAATACAAAGAGAATGTGGTTGGTTTGATAAAATGTGTGTGTTATGGCAGGCATTGCTGAGATCTTATATCTCAGCAATGGAATACAAAGAGAATGTGGTTGGTTTGATAAAAGGTGTGTGTTATGGCAGGCATTGCTGAGATCTTATATCTCAGCAATGGAATACAAAGAGAATGAGGGTGGTTTGATAAAAGGTGTGTGTTATGGCAGGCATTGCTGAGATCTTATATCTCAGTAATGGAATACAAAGAGAATGTGGTTGGTTTGATAAAATGTGTGTGTTATGGCAGGCATTGCTGAGATCTTATATCTCAGCAATGGAATACAAAGAGAATGTGGTTGGTTTGATAAAAGGTGTGTGTTATGGCAGGCATTGCTGAGATCTTATATCTCAGCAATGGAATACAAAGAGAATGTGGTTGGTTTGATAAAAGGTGTGTGTTATGGCAGGCATTGCTGAGATCTTATATCTCAGCAATGGAATACAAAGAGAATGTGGTTGGTTTGATAAAAGGTGTGTGTTATGGCAGGCATTGCTGAGATCTTATATCTCAGCAATGGAATACAAAGAGAATGTGGTTGGTTTGATAAAAGGTGTGTGTTATGGCAGGCATTGCTGAGATCTTATATCTCAGTAATGGAATACAAAGAGAATGAGGGTGGTTTGATAAAAGGTGTGTGTTATGGCAGGCATTGCTGAGATCTTATATCTCAGCAATGGAATACAAAGAGAATGTGGTTGGTTTGATAAAAGGTGTGTGTTATGGCAGGCATTGCTGAGATCTTATATCTCAGCAATGGAATACAAAGAGAATGTGGTTGGTTTGATAAAAGGTGTGTGTTATGGCAGGCATTGCTGAGATCTTATATCTCAGCAATGGAATACAGAGAGAATGTGGTTGGTTTGATAAAAGGTGTGTGTTATGGCAGGCATTGCTGAGATCTTATATCTCAGCAATGGAATACAGAGAGAATGTGGTTGGTTTGATAAAATGTGTGTGTTATGGCAGGCATTGCTGAGATCTTATATCTCAGTAATGGAATACAAAGAGAATGTGGTTGGTTTGATAAAAGGTGTGTGTTATGGCAGGCATTGCTGAGATCTTATATCTCAGCAATGGAATACAGAGAGAATGTGGTTGGTTTGATAAAAGGTGTGTGTTATGGCAGGCATTGCTGAGATCTTATATCTCAGCAATGGAATACAGAGAGAATGTGGTTGGTTTGATAAAAGGTGTGTGTTATGGCAGGCATTGCTGAGATCTTATATCTCAGCAATGGAATACAGAGAGAATGTGGTTGGTTTGATAAAAGGTGTGTGTTATGGCAGGCATTGCTGAGATCTTATATCTCAGCAATGGAATACAGAGAGAATGTGGTTGGTTTGATAAAAGGTGTGTGTTATGGCAGGCATTGCTGAGATCTTATATCTCAGTAATGGAATACAAAGAGAATGTGGTTGGTTTGATAAAAGGTGTGTGTTATGGCAGGCATTGCTGAGATCTTATATCTCAGTAATGGAATACAAAGAGAATGTGGTTGGTTTGATAAAAGGTGTGTGTTATGGCAGGCATTGCTGAGATCTTATATCTCAGCAATGGAATACAGAGAGAATGAGGGTGGTTTGATAAAAGGTGTGTGTTATGGCAGGCATTGCTGAGATCTTATATCTCAGTAATGGAATACAGAGAGAATGAGGGTGGTTTGATAAAATGTGTGTGTTATGGCAGGCATTGCTGAGATCTTATATCTCAGTAATGGAATACAGAGAGAATGAGGGTGGTTTGATAAAAGGTGTGTGTTATGGCAGGCATTGCTGAGATCTTATATCTCAGCAATGGAATACAAAGAGAATGTGGTTGGTTTGATAAAATGTGTGTGTTATGGCAGGCATTGCTGAGATCTTATATCTCAGTAATGGAATACAGAGAGAATGTGGTTGGTTTGATAAAATGTGTATGGCATGGCAGGTCTTAGCTATGAAAGTTAGAACTGGTTGGACTAAAGAATGTAATTTGTCTGCACACTTTCTATGAAAATTGCAATAGAGCATCAAGAGGCTTGTGACATTTTGTCTCTGAAAAAGTTGTTGTAGGGTGGAAAATAATTTGTCAGCCACAAAGACATGGAGATGCTTTTGGACTATTGAGACTAGAAAGTGAAGTGTAGGTGGCTCCTGCCAATATATGGCAGCAGTACTCAATTTTCAAGCTGATCTGGCTCTTGTAAAAGCAGAGATTTTATACATGTCTATAATTTCTATAATTTGAAATTTGAACATTTCTATAATTACTATAATTTGAAATTCTGAAAGAATATACTTATACTTCATCAATAGTGATTAACCAAAAAAAAAAAACAGAAAATATGATTGGTCTTTGTTGTAACCTAGAAAAGGTTATTAAATGAGGAATAACCAAAACAGAGGTTGGAAATGAAATTGTAATCTTTATAACATCAACAAAATACAATACTCACCAGCAGCATGAAGTAGGTAAACCACTGCTAGTAGAGGACTACTTAGGCAGCATATTAATCCCACTTACAATAGTGTCAAATGCATTTATAAAGATTGGGACATACCTATTAGTGTTCATAGGTACAGTATATAACACTTTCTTTTTTCTCTTTCTTTTTTGCTTTTTTCTCTTTTTTCTTTCTCTTTTTTCTCTTTCTGTTGTAACCTAGAAAAGGTTACTGAATGAGGAATATACCAAAACAGAGGTTGGAAATGAAATGGTAATCTTTATAATATCAAAAAAATACAATACTTGCCAGCAGCATGAAGTAGGTAAACCACTGCTAGTAGTGGACTACTTAAACAGCATATTACCCCCACTTACAATGGTGGCCAACGTATTTATGAGGATTGGGACATACGCATTAGTGTTCATAGGTACAGTATATAACAGTTTTGTTTGTTTTTATCACTCAGAGTTGATTTTAATTTCTCACAAGATTCCTAATGAAGGAACTGTTTTATATAAATCTTCTGACATTAATTAGATAAGAAATGACTTTTTTTCTACTTCCATTTCAGGAATGTTATTCTGTGCGAGTCAGTACAAGGGTGGAGAAGGAGATTTCATTGCACTCAATTTAGATAACCGTGTATTGGAGTTTTCCTTTAACCTTGGCGGAGGAACAACAAAGATAAGGTAAATATATGCTCACTTTGTTTTCAACGATAATTTTATGAGTACTCCAATTTTTTTATAATCATTTCACCCACAAACAAGGCAATAAAGCCCCTAAGCTGTCAGGGATTACTAAGTATTAGAGAAAAAGAAGACATTATTAAGGAGAGAGGACAATAAATGGACAGGACTTAAGAAAGCAGAAGATAATGAGTGACGCCGCATTTAAATCTTTGAAAATAAAATCTAACTGGAAAGATGGAAGAGACTTTCACAAGAAGAAATTGCTGGTGTAGAACTTGCACAATATGCAGAGTTGTTTTTTAGTAATTTCTTTTCACTCCCTCCTTCTATCCCTCCCTCCTTCCCTCCATGATTTATCATATTTCCACCAGCCAATTCTATTTTGCTCTCATCTGACCATTTTACATAATTCCAGGAGAGAGAAGCTTTGCCTAAGTACTTTTTGGCAAATATCAGATGATAATTAACATGTTTTGATGTCAACAGTGGTGTCTTCCTTACCTTTTGTAAATACTAGCATGGAAGATTAGTCTGATATGGTCTATGCACACAATTGTTACAGCTTCTTCTAAAAGAGATTTTCTGCATGTGGTTCTTGACCATATCATTTTCTGAGCAATATTTCTTGCAGCATAAATCAAAATTATTTTGAAAGAACATGCTCAACTAAATGAAGAAACTTCCATCAATAAATTATGTCCCTGATAGATTAATGAGATTTTCCTATATCCCAACCCTTCACTATGCAGTGAAATAAGTTCCCAAATGTCTTTTGACAACACTTGGACGTGGTGATACTTCCAGTACCCTAGTCTATCAGTTAATAATTAATTAATTAAGAAGACAGAAGATACGATTACATTGCATTTAAATTTTTGAAGATCAATGTTGACTGGAAAGCAAGAGGCTGGAAGAGACTTCCACAACTCACTTGTGTGAGAGAAGAAATTGTTACTGAAGAACTTGCACAATATGCAGAGTTGTTTGCTAGCAATTTCATCTCCCTACCTCCCTCCCACCATCTATCCATCACTCCCTCCATACATGATTCTCACTCCTGAACTTGGCTTTCTAATTTCTCATTCTCAGCTGCTAACTATTACACCATCCACACATCCATAGGTCAAATAATTTTTTTAAAAATTTTTACATATAAATAATTGAAATAATTTTTCAACATATACAGTTTCTTCAATAATCAAAAGTTTTAAGTGTATGAATAAAATAAAATTGCCATAATCAAATTTGTGTTGTCTTTTTTCAAGAAATGTCCAGAAAATTCATTTTTTCAAAATTTATAAAGTTACTTGGAGCAATGTGTTTATTTTAATTTTCTTGTTCTTAGACATTATTTTTATAAATTTATGAACAAAAATTTTTTTAATAGTGATTATTAATATGGTAAATAATAAACAATAAGGGCAACCCACACTGTATTCTCTAGTCTTCATCTGTCAGTCAAAAGTTTGGGGAGAAGATGGGTGCTGCTAAGCTATTTGAAAGTCCACTGAAAAGATCATGATGAAGAAGAAACAGTCTATTTCTTCTACCTTAGCTCCCCACCCAATGATTGCAGCAGTCGAAGGACTGATGATAAATATTGCATTGGGTATGCAGTAAGAGCAGTTTCAATAGAAAACAAACGGCCCTATTGATGCAACTTTTTTGTCAGTACAAATGTTAAACTTTGCCAATTTTTTTTCCATTAAGTTTATATCAAATTAAAAACATTTAATACTGAATTTTTTTTTTGTATTAAAATATCTAAAACACTTGTCTATTTCGAAACTGCAATATTACTTATATCTTAGAATTTCCAATGGTCTATCTTGTAGAGTTACAATTTCATAAGTGTATTTGTGTGATATAGTAATTATACTAATAATTAAAAAAAAAAAAAAAGAATCAATGACAAACATAAAAGGTCTTTTGACTGAAGCTGAAGTGAATAATATGAATTATTATATTATTTTTGTTTCTATCTTCAAAGGATACACCAAGGAATAACATTAATTTCATAATTCTTGTATTGTAATTATTCCAACTATTGTAATTGTGTTCAGTTTACTTAAAATATTCACATTTGCTCACAATTCAATGAATAGTTATGCTTTTTCTTCTTTTATAAATGTCTTTAATCAAAAATGTTGACACCATGTCATAGCATCTCAGATATGCACGGCCATTAATGATTCAGATTCCAGGCAAATTAAATCAAGTTTAATTATTCCCTACTGAACAAACATGTTAATTATGCTCTGCTATTTCATCACACATTCTCTATCTCTTTCTCTTTTTAAAACCCAGGAGTAGTCATCGTATTACCTTGGATGTTTGGAACAGTGTTGTTATTGAAAGGAACCAACGATCAGTAGAAATGGTTGTAAACAATGAAAAGTCAGCTTCTGGAAAATCAGATGTAAGTTCTATTTTTGTCATTTCTGTTCAGTCTTTGTTGTAAGTGATTTAGGTTCACTGCAAATTTATGAATTTGTCTTTTTCAAACAGGAGACAAGCCTAATCATTGTGATTATATCAATTTTTTACCATTTAATAAGATTCATAAACAACCTGACTGCTTCTGCATACTTTACAAGAATCAGATTAGACTAAAAATGATGTATTGCTACTATATCTAGCCTGGAACTGCACAATCTTCACATTCCAGCATTGATAGAATTCAAAATCATTTATATGGTCTTGTTGGAAGAAAACCTATTCTCCGATCCACAGCCTCTTTCAACATTCTTCCCATATAATCTACACATATCCAAAACCATAAGATTATTATTATTATTATTATTATTATTATTATTATTATTATTATTACCTTCATTCACATGGTTTCTGTTTTCAACTGGAGATCTTGCATTATGGATGTTCTCCATCAAGTAGTATATCCTCAGAGAGCATCTTTTGCAGAATATTTCCAATGTCAAGCAATGCAGACTTCTGAAGTGATGGGATATTAGGTTTTATTCCGATTTTCTCAATGAACGACTTTAAGTTCAATGATATAGACTCCAATAGTTGCCTGAACACCCCACATTCTGACAACTTCAATCTGGTGGTCGGCGTACTTCATAAGTTTGTCAATGTTTTGATCTTGATACCTACGAGGAAGCATTCTCTCGGTTCTTCATCAATGACAGTGATTTCTAGTTTGATGGCCTTAAGGACACAGTCTGATCTTGACTAGGAGATTTTTCATCACCTCCTCTCACTTGTGGCTGTACCATTTCTCATCAATTTGAAGTCTTTACTTCCTATATAGACACCAATGCAGATGAAAGTCTGTAGAGCGGAGACAGAAATAAAAACAGAAATGGTTAAATATCAAGTGATAAAAAAATGGTTTCTGAGTCGAAGGACCTGCTCATCCTTCTAATGAATAAATTAATCCTTTGAAAATAAATTTTAACATTTTTCAACCAATGGCTTGCATTCCCATCAATAATGAAAAACATGTTTCATGATCCCTCTGAAGAGCATTTAAGTAAAATCTCTAGATGTTTTCTGAGTTAGAGGATCTGCGCATCCTTCCAGTTACTAAATTAATCCTTTGGAAATAAATATTTAATATTCAAAATCTTCACCTCCTACCAATCTCTCTTCCATTTATGCTTCCTTATATCAGATGATTACTAATTAATGAAGAAGGTAAAAAAATCAAATGAAAACAAATATTTGCAGAGTCTAGAACAAACATTTCAATGTAATAAATCTAGCTAAAAATAAAGAAAACTACAACATACAGGGTAAGGCAAAAGTTGCACACCAGAGGTTAAGTAATTAATCATGCTTTAAATGTTATCTGAATTCTTACTGGATTACATGTGTAAATCATCCATTAGTAAAAATGAATGAAATGTTCTTTCAACAGAATAGAGCCCCACCGTATTTTGCACTGATTGTGCTCGACTTTCTGAATTAACATTTTCCTAACAAGTAGATAAGTCAAAGAGGTCCTGTTTAGTGGCCATCAAGATCACCGGACCTCACACCCTTGAATTTTTTTTTTGTGAGGCCATTTAAAATCAGTTGTTTATCAGATACACCCAAGAAATATTCAGGAACTTAAAGAGTAAAATAACACTCTCCGATATGTTAATGAATCATGCAGGCACAGAATTAAAATGTCTTTTGAGGAAAGAGGAAGTAAATAAAATTTTCATGTGTAATTATACTTTTAATAAATTATCACTATGGTGTGCAACTTTTACCTCACCCTGTATATTAATTCTCAAGATTTTTCCATGTATGACTACAAGACAGCTATTTATAGTGGAAGTCACTGCTGCTATTATTATTGGTCAAATGATAATAATAGTAGATGTTTTGGAAGGTTTAGCTACAATAAACTGTAAGAATACAGAAGGTAGTTACCTCTATTCGTTGGAGATAAGACACATGGGTCGCTTGACGGCTGCTTAGTGATGTCACTTCATACAGTGACAAGAGTGGGCAGTCATTCAGATTGCGTACAGCAGACAAACTGAATGGTTGCTTTTTTTAGCCTGGTTCAAGAGGCCCAGGGCGAGGCAAAGTCTGCTTCCCCAGCAGCTTACAAGTACTTGACACTATTTCCCTTTGAAACTCTGACTCACAGTCCTCAATTTGGGAAAAGCAAGAACTCACTGTTTCCCATTTGTGGAGTATGTCCTCAACTGGGATGAACCCAGCCCATTTGAATCTGGAGTCCTAAACATTGCTTCTCCAGATACAGGAGTATCTCTGTGTTATATAGAAGACCCTTCCTTTTGGTTTCTCTGCTTTGCTGTGTAAATATATTGTTTTCCATGTTGGACACATGTACATAAGTATATACAGTTTTGTGCATGTCTTAGTAGTATAAAAGTCACTCTGAGAACAAAGCATGTTTGTCATTCCTTTTCCCTTCAGTCATTCTATTCTGTCTGTGAACTACAGTGTTATTACATCAGGGATATAATAATGCCGATAATGGAGGAAATGTAAATGGGAGAATAAACCTTTCTTCCATATCTCTCTCCTGTTACAAAACTATATTTTAAGGAAAAAAAAACTATGACAAAGTGGAAAAAGTTGTGTAATATGTTTTGGCCTTTAGGATATCATCAGACTAATGTAATGTTTATGTTAACACAGCAATGCATGCATATAAAGGAAAGGGAATGCTGAGAATTTTAAAGTAATTTTTTTTTTTTTAAATATGTTTTGGGTATATAATCAAGCCAATTTCATGTATTTTCTTTTTGTTCACATTTCCATCACTTTTATTATTAAATATCCCCCATTAGAAATTCTGCCAAGAAAGGTGAAATGTTGTAAGAAACTGGATGTTAATTTACTGTGGATGATCTAGTGGTTGTTATGTAATATTAGTAACCCTTCTATATGGCAGTGAATGTTGGATAATATTCTAACAGATGGAGAAGAGACTTGAAGCAACAAAAATGTGGCTCTACAGGAGGATGCTGAGAATACCATGGACCAAACATATGAGCAACAACTACATTTTAGAGAAAATGGAAACAAAAATGACACTTATGTTTAACATCAAGAAGAGAGTTAAAATTTTTAGGGCACATAATGAGGAAAGAGGGCTTGTCAAATTTGATATTCAGAAGGCAGATTGAGGACAAGAGGGACAGAGGAAAACAATGCATAACCTACCTAGCAATTGTGAGCAAATGAATGATGGAATAAGGTTTAAGAGGTATAACAAAAAGAATTTATTAAGAGCTACAAAGGACAGGAAGTTGTGGAGAGCCACTGACTGGACATGGCACATAGAAGAAGAAGAAAAATGAGCCTGAGTAAATGGATGTCAGAACAAAGTTTAGGAGAGATAACAATAATGACAAAATTTATTAATAGCTACAAAGAAATGGAAATTGTGGAGAACCATGATCAGCAACATCCTAAAGGGACATGACACACAGAAGAAGACACATATTTTGTCTTAGTAGATTGCTTTCTCGTTTAATTAGAGTAGCATTTTTTAAATAAACTATCAAATTTTTCCCAACAAATATTCAAAATACACATTACAATGGTTTTTCCCCACCAACAAATTTGTTGATTGATTGATTTTCATTTTTTACAGCTTATCAATCCTTTGCAGGTTATTTAAAGCTAGAAAATATTTTTAGATTCTAAAAATGTTTTCTTTGAGATAATAATTGATTAGTGATACAAGTCTTACTAATTCACCCATAGCTGGGGGAGAAGAGGTGAATTCATACTTTTCCCAAGGGTATTTTGGGTAAATGAATAAATAACCCAATTGGAATTAGAAATCAGCTATCCAATTTCCAACTGTCAGCTATTATCCATTACTCCACCCACACATCCAAGCACCTGGTACTCCCAAGTGGTCACCCAACTTCTGACCAGGCTCAACATTGCTTAACTTTGGGGATTGGACAAGAACTAGTGTTTCAACATAATATGGTCATAAGTCAGCTAAATTTCAATTTTGGTTCCTATCTCTATGAGGAATTACTGATAAGAATATCTCGTCACTAAATTTATAGACAAATCCTACAATGTTTTATCACACTAAATGAGTATACTCACCATACTAAGTGCTGCAGTTGTGGCTTCCATAACTGAAATTCAGGAATTGGAACTCAGCTCTCCCATTAACAATTCTGAGCCATTATGCATTACACCACCCACACATCTAAGCTTACAGCACCTGATATTTCCAAGCAGTCACCCATCCAGGTACTGAGCAAGCTTAATTTTGGTGATTATTCAGGAACCAGTGTTTTAATGTGATGTGGTCATAAACCAACAAATTTGTAAAATACACCTTATAATCGTTTTCAAACCAAAAATTTTTTATAGTAGGCCTTAAAATGTTTTTCTCACTAACAATCTTTTTCATTCAGTCACAATTCCAATTCTGAAATAATATTACAAAATTTGAGAATTATTAACAATTGAATTTAACGACAGAAAGTTTGCCACATAGTTATTTATTTTACTGAATATCTAAATTCATTTCTGCCTATTCATTTCATGATAGAACCAATTGTCACTTTGCTGATAACCTTAAAAATTAATCAAGGCTTATTAATGGAAGAACAACTTCCATACATTGTCAGCAATTTTGTTAAAGCCAGAATAAAATTCCTCAAAGTTCCAATTACTCTTTCTATCTTGAAAAAAAAAATTTAATTTCCTTCTGGTGTGAAATGGATTTCTGGATGTATTGCACTCAAAGTAAAGATTTTTCCAAAAAAAAATTCAGAATTATTTTTGCATTTTTAAATTGTAAAAGAAGCAAAAATTCAATTTTCTTTATACAAAAATTAGATTAAGATTTTATTTCTTTAGGAAATTGATTTGTAACCAGGTGAATAATAAAGTGTTACATTGTATAGTCCACCTTGATAACTTAATATCATAATGTAATGTACAAATTCGCATGTGTCCTGGGTATGACGATAAACTGCATCCAGCAGTAAGGCCTCTGATAGGGAGATTGGAGGTTTTGAGGAATGTGGAACCACCTTTTAATTGCTGTTGTTCTCAGGTTCATCCTGACCTGGGGTGTTAGCACCTGTTAGGGTCCCAGTTATGGGTAAATAAAAAATACTATGAAAGTATAAAAATACCAGCAATACATATTTATATAAAAAAAAGAACAACAATACATTTTCCAGCAATACATTTCATCTGTAGTTGAAGGCATCCAATTGAATTCAAAATATATTTAGTTGAAGCCATAAAATTGTGTTCAAATTTCAGCATTAAATAACCCATAGATATGTTGATATGCTGCTAAACAAAAACCATCCAAGCCAAATTCACAAGCCTATTTATCTTTTGTCCAGTAAATCAGTTTGTTGAAATACGGAACTCATTCATCAAGGTGTTAATGCACAAACATTTCAGAAGATGTTTACTCTTAAGAAATGAGAAAAAGGACATGTTTATGACAACCTTTTATTAGTTGCGTCATAAGCAAATGGTTCAGGAACCAAGCACGTTGTATTTTCAGCACTTCAATTTAAAACACTATCCAGATTGTCTTGTAGGATTTCCTCTCAGTAAAAATATCAGCATCTCATATTCTGCTGAAAAGGCAACGATAGAAGTCTTTGACACAATGAAAACATAAATCCAATTTTTTTTCCTTCCTTTCACCCTCCGCTGAGTCAGTAGATTTTAAAAGACAAATATGCAGACCACAGCAATTTTCTGAATCAGGTTTTCTAACTCATCAAATTATTGAGAGAGTTTCAATGAAATCTCCGTTGGGATAAAAATGATTTTGAATAAAAATAAAAACATCCTCTAACAAATATTCCATGAAGTAGGACTTAAGATAAATCTTTTCAAAAGAGAAACTATGATCTGAAATTAGAAACAGTGATGGCACTTGATATTTTATTTATTTTTAATCAGTATCACTCTATGCAAGCCAGTAAAGTCACGAAGACAGCTGAACTGTAAATTGATGAGATCTGAACACCAGTCTAGTACTACACTTAAATTCAAAAACTTTAGCTATGATAGCAATGTTTTTAAAAGTTCATTTTTTTTTTTTTCATTTGGGTAGCTCTGATTAAATATTCTACTTCATATTGAAAAAGAATTTATGGTCAAGGGACAACAAGAATTTTGAATCTGAAATAGCCAATCAATTGGCCAAAATGAGCTTATTTATTTTTTTGTTAATATCCAATTATGTATCAGGTGGTTTAATACTCTATTTTGTGTAATAATTAAAGTTAACAGAACTGGGAAAAGTTAAATGATGAGCAGTCAAGTTTACTGACATATCATTGAAAGGATCCTAGAGTTTTACACCATAATGGCATCCGGATTATGTCCAGCTAGCATAAGTTGGAGCATTTCTGACTGACTCAAAAATACAATGAAATTTTAGAATTCATTCATATTTATGGAGGTATTAGGTATAATGTAATTCAAGTTTAAATACTCACCAAACATACTATTAGGTTGGTGCAAAAATAATGTCGTTTTCTCACATGAAGTTGAACGTCAAAAAACGACATTATTTTTGCACCAACCTAATATCTATATCTTGTGAATTTAAATGCAATTCTTAATGCCTCTTAATCAAACTTTTTAATTTATGTGCCATATCCCTTCAGGACATGGGCGATTATGACTCTCCACAACATCTTATCCATTGTAGCTAATAGAAATGTTTGTCTTTTCCCTATCCCATCCACTCCTTGTTTTGCCATCCATTTACACACGCTCTTTAGGTAGGTTATTTACTGTTTCCCATTTTCGTTCTTGCTTTCAATATGCCAAGCCCTCTTTCTGCATTATGTGTCCCACAAATTTAAACACTTTCTGATTTTATTTATAAGTATCCTTTTAATTTCTATTTTTCTTAAGACTTCCTCATTGTTCCCATCCATAGCATTCTCAACATCCTTCTGTAGAACCACATTTGTGTTGTCTCAAGTCTCTTTATCTGTGAGAAAATTGTCTTGCATTCACTGTCAGATAGGAGAACTGATATGACATAACAGTTCACTACTGTTTTCTCTGTTCTTTCAAATTGGGAAATTTTTCTAATGGTTATGATTACTATTTCAGGTTATCTTTAAAATTTGTATGAGCCATATCCTTTCAGCATATAGCTGAACATAGCTCGCCACAATTTCCTATAATTTGTAGTTCTAATCAATATCTGACCCTGTTCTGCCATCCATTTACACAAACTCATCATGCAGGTTTATCATAACTCTTCACAACTTCCTATTCTTTGTAGCTCTAATCAATGTTTGTCCCCTTACTATTCCTCCCAGTCTCTATTCTGACACCCATTTATACAAGCTCATCAATAGGTTGATCATGGCCCTCAACAACTTCCTATTCTTTGTAGCTCTTCGTAATGTTTGTCTCCTTACTATCCCTCGCAGTCCCTGTTCTGCCATCCATTTATACACACTCATTAGGTAGGCTGATCATGGCTCTTCACAATTTCCAGTCCTTTGTAACTCTTAGCAATGTTTGTCCCCGTATTATTCCTGCCAGTTCATTTACACAAGCTCTTTGCTGTTCATTATGTCCTGTGAGTGTCAAATTCTCCAAGCTCTCTTTCCACATTATGTGTACCAGTTCAATTCTCTCTTCTTGATTCTAGGTCCTTTTAGTTTCCACTTTCCTTAAAACTTCCTCATTGCTCACATGTTCTGCTCATCAAAGCTTACAAGTCTTTAATTCTCTTTAACCTTTAACTTTAAACACTTTATTCGAATAAATGTTAATTCCCTTCTCAATATTCAAATAAACTTGTATAATTTGAGCTGAAAAACTTTTCGCACTCAAACTAAATTCAAACACAAAACTGAAAAATAAAAAGGAGAAAATGCTTTGAGAAAACAAGTTTGCATTCAAATTTCACTCAGTGGGTGAATATCTTTTCCTTTCCAAATTGCAATTCTGATCAGCTGGGAGGCAGAAAAACTGGAATTGATTTGTGCAAATAAATGCTAACAGTTTGAAGACAAGCTGTCACAAACCAATTTGAAAGATCTTCCATCAAAACTGTCTTTTCAAATTAACTTGCAAACATTTGCCACCTGATCAAGTGAGATGTTTTGAAATCATGTAATGCCCACAGAGGATTTGATACAAGGAGTTGAATCAGAACTTCCTTTCTTGGCATACAAGACAATAGTTAGCAAATCTTGAATAATAAATCACATAAAAAAGCATCTTCAGGTTGACAAAAGAAAGATGAGAAAAAAGAGTTCGGAAAACTGACTTAAGTTACAAATTTATTTTGATACTAGTTAAACGAACAGAAAACATTTATAAATTCAAAGAAAGAAATAATATTGTTAATAGATTGGGGTTGATGGAGAGCCAATGGCACTAAAATGAGAAGTAAAATTAGTTTTTAATAAAGAAATGTTGTCTAGATTTATAGAAAGTATTTATATATATATGTATTTATAGCTTTTGTTGTAAAGATAAATAAGTCAGTACATATTCTCATAAAATTGATATTGCAAGTAGAAAAATAGTATCTCACTCTGTGTTCTTATTTCATCTCTCACGTTCCTAAAAATCTGTGATGTCTCTTCAGAAAGAAGAGTAATCTAAAATTTTTAAAAGAATTTCCTTATGAAACCTAGCTTGCTGCTTAAGAAGAAGCCGTTACATATCAGTTGATATGATTATAATTGAATCATTATCCACATAAGAATTTGGCCTTGAGTACTAACATAAGGTGATAATTTAATACCTTTGTGATTAATGACACTTTATTCCGAAAATCATTCCTGTAAAATCAAACAAGTACAACAATTTAAATATCTGGGAAGTGTTTTAACAGCGGATGGAAAGTGCAACAATGAAATCTGAAGGTGCATTGGGACAGTGAAAGATGCCTTCCAAAAGCTAAGCAAAGTATTAAGAAACAGTAAAATATCTGGGAAGTGTTTTAACAGAGGATGGAAAGTGCAACAATGAAATCTGAAGGTGCATTGGGACAGTGAAAGGTGCCTTCCAAAAGCTAAGCAAAGTATTAAGAAACAGTAAAATATCTGGGAAGTGTTTTAACAGAGGATGGAAAGTGCAACAATGAAATCTGAAGGTGCATTGGGACAGTGAAAGATGCCTTCCAAAAGCTAAGCAAAGTATTAAGAAACAGAGAAATTTTGTTAGAAACAAAGGAAAGAGTACTGAACTGTTATGTAATATCAATCCTCCTATATGGCAGTAATGCCGGACAATCTCCTTGCAGATGAAGAAGAGACTTGAAGCAACACAAATGTGGTTCTACAGTGCTGAGAATACCATGGACTAAACATGTGATCAATGACAAAGTTATAGAGAAAATGGAAAGAAAAAGGACCTTTATACATCAGAAAGAGAGAGTTGAAATATCTAGGGCAGATAATGAGGAAGGAGGGCTTGGAAAGTTTGATACTCTCAGGAAAAACTGAAGGCAAGATAAACAGAGGAAAACAATACATAACCTACCTAACAAACTTATGTAAACGGTTAGCAGAATAGGGTTTAGGACAGATAGCCAAAAGACAAAATTTATTAAGAGCTACAAAGGAGAGGAAATTTTCATGATTACAAACATCTTGAAAGGGCATGCCTCAGAGAAGAAAAACATATGTCATGCTATGAAATATCAGAGGTTTGAATCAAGTTTTAATATCAATCAGGAATCTTTTGTTTAAGGAGAGTTGATCTGTGGTGACTCCAATATATATTGCATTCACCCTAAGACTTACAAAAGTAAACTTTGTACTAGGTGTCACATCGTTTTGATATCTTTATTATAAAATTTGTATTGATTGTAAAACTTAATACTTAGAATTTTATGTAAATGATATGTTGATAAATTGCCATACATCCTGAAGATTTTCTCAGATATTCAGAGGTAAAGAAAATTTGCAACACGTTTTTGGACTTGAGCAAATCTCATTCACATTATAAAATATTTTCTTATCTAATTTTCAGGGTGTTGTCACTAAGCTGAATTTATCAGACAGAATTTTGATTGGAGGCTTCAGGGTCATCTTTGATGTTCCTTCAGAATCCAAAATAAAAGTTGGTTTTACTGGAGCTATACAACGGGTAAATTTTCTTTGTTTTTTATCCTTCTGTTTTAGTTTGATAATAACATTCAATTAACCTTAATTCTGAAAAATCATGAGACATATAAAATGCCAGCAGAAGGCATTACTTCTGTAAACAGCCTATAAGAAACTACCTGAAAAATACTGATTTATTACCAAATGACAATTCTATAAAAACCAATGTGCTATAGATGTGTATTACGAATCACTTTTTGCTAATAATTTTTTTATTTTATTGTCAAATCTGTGTCTCTTTGCAGGTGTATTTGAATAACAAAATATTTGACAACCTGATTGTTGACAGTGTTGATTCCCAAGGTGTTACCAGTTACTACGGCCCGCCTTGCAAAGACAACCCCTGTATGAATGGAGGCATATGTGTACCAAAACTGAACATTGCTGAATGCCATTGCCACAAGCAGTTCACAGGACACAGATGCCAAGAAGGTAGAGGGCAGTTTGAAATTTAAAGAGTATATTATTCTTGGGAGGGGATGTTGAGCAATATGGCTTTTTCATTCATTATTAATTTTTGCATTCTGGTTTTATGATTTTCTTCTGGAATATATGAAAAATAGCATTTCAAATGAGTGTTAATAATAAGTTTGATTATTGCTGGTTAGAAGCTGCTTATATCAATAGTTTCACATAAATATTAACTGGAAAGAAAATATAGGGATATAGAATACAATTATCTCCCTTTTGATACGACAAATGATGAGTCATGTGACAGCCTGTTGGTGAGAACAGTTAATTGTTGCTTAGCTAACAACCAAAGTGGATGTGGTAGCTAATTAAGGTTCAGTTGGCCACAGCAGACGGTACAAGACACATGCACCTAAGACATAACACCACAGGCTGTACTATGCCCCTTTTGGGGATATTACAATTTAGAAATTTTTTTATTTGTCCTCTTCACATACTTTTTTAAACATTTCACCCCAAGATACTGCCGCTAGGACACCAAGGGTGACAGGGAGTGAAGACTTTAGTTAGGAGAAAAGAACAATGAAGGAACAGAGTTCAGGGAGACAGATGATAGTGACTGACTTTGCATTTAAACTCTTCAGGACTGTAGGGGCAAGGAAGTAAGAAAATGAAAGAGAGTTCCACAGGTAAGAAGTGTGAGAAAAAAATTTTTAGAATATAAGTGGCAGTTACATATGCTGGGATTATTTTATGTGAGTTTTTATTTCTCAGTGTGGAACAATATATATATATATGAAGAACTATAGTTTTAAGATGTGCTATATCTATGGGATAAAGTGGTCAATATCAGAGATAGAGCATATGTAAATATAAATATAAAAGTGAATATTGAAGTCAACACTCAGAGGTGACAGGCTGTTTCATGCTAGACGCAATCATTAGGCTGCTGATGATTGCATCTAGCATGAAACAGCCTGTCATCTTAATGTTTACTTATATATGTATATATATATATATATATATATATATATATATATATATGTATATGCATGTTATAGACATATATATATATATATATATATGTATATACATGTTATGTATATACTTATACATATATGCATGTTATATATATATGTATATACATGTTATATATATATACATATATGCATGTTATATAAATATACATATATGCATTTTATATATATGCATCCATATGTATATACATGTTATATATATATATATATATATATATATATATACATGTTATATATATATATATATATATATATATGAAAGTTATATATATATATATGCATGTGATATATATATATATATATATATGCATGTTATATATATATATGCATATTATATATATATATATATATATATATATATATATATATATATATATATACATATATATATATATATACATAAGGCACAGTTGAATAATGCATAGTGACTTAGATTGGGGAAGTGGAGAGCCGTCTTTGAATTCCAGTCAAGTTCATTACATTGACTTACATACTAATACCCTTCCGAAAGCTATGAATCCATCTGTGGTCCCCCCACAACTATAGTTAAATAGTAGAACAGACTAGGTCCTGTCGCCTTTGATTGGCAACCAGTCTAGAAAGACAACTCTGAATTCAAATCTGAGCAGGTTTGTTTGGGGACCTGGTTGGACACAATGCACCAGTTCCCTGTATTTTCTCTTCCAAAATGTTTGGTCGGTTCTGCACAAGCCTTCACCACTATAATCAAATCATATGTGCAGGCAACCCGGCTATTCAGTTCTAAGAACTGAGCTACTAGAACCTCATACATCAAAAATTATATATATATATATATATATATACATATGTGTGTGTGTGTGTGTATACATATGTACATATATATATATATATAATTATATATATATATATATATACATATATATATATATAACTTTTGATGCATGAGGTTCTAGTAGCTCAGTTCTTAGAACTGAATAGCCAGGTTGCCTGCACATATGATTTGATTATTGTGGTGAAGGCTTGTGCATATATATATGTACATGGGCAAAATAATAATAATAATAAAACAATCAATGAGAATAGCAAAAAGCAGTACTAATGATTTTAGAAAAGATTATGAAGAGGTTGTTTCTAAAGTGGTAATACCAGTACTGATAGTGAAGATAATAGTAACAGTTATTTCCGGAGATGCATAAAGTGGTAGCAACAATATTGATAGCAAAAGTAGTAGTAGTCATTATAAAATGATATTGAAGTGTTAGTGGTTCTATCCCCTGTGAAGGCTGCATAATTACAAAGATTTTCGATACTTATATATATATATATATATATATATATATATATATATAAAATGAAATGAAGAGGTTATAATGGTTCCAACGAGAGAAAAGTGTGTATATTAAAAAGAAGAGAGGTACCGCACACTTTTTTGGTTGTAATGTGGGTTTTTAAAAAAATTATTATTCTTTATTTTTATGTAAAACTATGAAAAATAAAGAATAATAATTTTTTAAAAACCTACATTACAACCAAAAAAGTTTGCGGTGCCTCTCTTCTTTTTAATATATATATATATATATATATATATATATATATATATATATAGAGAGAGAGAGAGAGAGAGAGAGAGAGAGAGAGAGAATGAGATAGAGAGAGAGAGGGAATGAGAGAGAGAGAGAGAGAGAGAATGAGATAGAGAGAGAGAGAGAGGGAATGAGAGAGAGAGAGAGAATGAGATAGAGAGAGAGAGAGAATGAGAGAGAGAGAGAATGAGAGAGAGAGAGAGAGAGAGAATGAGATAGAGAGAGAGAGAGAGAATGAGATAGAGAGAGAGAGAGAGAATGAGATAGAGAGAGAGAGAGAGAGAGAGAATGAGATAGATAGATAGATAGATAGATAAAGAGAGAATTAATAGTAAAATGTGAGAGAAAGAGAGAGAGAATTAATAGTAAAATGTTTGTCATTAGCTGATTTATGTTACCTTCAGTATCCCAACTAAAGAGTTTTGTAGATGGACCATCAGGGAATCCCTTCACCGACTCTTCAGGGTGTATCAAAAATTGACTGCTCATACTTCTTGATTTTTTCATTGTGGCAAGTTTTTTTTCATAGTGTATGTTTGTGTGTGTGTGTATATATATATATATATATATATATATATATATATATATATATATATATGTGTGTGTGTGTGTGTTTATCTATGTATGTATATGTGTGCATACATGTGTATGGATGTACGTGTGTATGTATATATGCATGGACATATTTGTATGTGTGTGTATGTTTATATATATATATATATATATGGTTTTAATATATACTGTATTTATAGGTAAAAGTGATAAATATCCAAGATAGCTTATATGTCAGGCTTGAACATCGCATGAGCAGACCATTGTTACTTAGTGTTGATCTCAGTGTCTACTCTTATATATATAGTATCATAGTATATTTGCATACTTCAGTGTTGTATATAAAATATTTTCCTATATAAATCATTTTTAGAATTTTTTTCTTTGGCTTATTCTAATCCTCCATTCTGTTGTGCTAAACTGTTGGAATTAACACAGATAAACTAATGCCTATTTTGGACATTAGTGAGTGGAAAAGACCAATGTATTTCCACTCTCTCTGTCCAAGGATTTCATTAATAGTAACATTAATTATAATTTATGACACATTTCATATGAAGAAATCACACCAACCATATAATATGAATAACAGTAATGAAAATGTGACAGATCATAAGACTAATAATTGCTTTTAATAAAATGGCTAATAAATATTTAAAAATGATATGAAATCTCTGCAATTTCTAAATAGAGAAATAAGCATTTCCATTTTTAATCAGCTCCATTCAAGCAAAGTGATGACGCCACTAAGATACAAGGGCCTCTCCAAGAGTGAAAGAAAAGAAAAAGACTTTAGAAGTAACCAGATATGCAATTCTAAACAGGAAACTGACTTTTTAAATACTGGGGAAGAGTGTGAACCAGATGATAGGTGAACATGTTTACTCCTATTGAAGGAAATAATAAATAAATAAATAAATAAATAAAATTTCACAGTTTAAGTGGAGTCATTAGAATTATAGAGTTGAAGTAGACTTTTCTACTACTTTTCAAAATACTGGGGAGGAGTGTCAACCGAACAGTGTCATGGTGGACCTAGGAACAACAGCAATTAAGAGGTGGCTCCATGCTCCTCAAAACCTCCAATCTTCTGATCAGAGGCCTTGCTGCCAGATGTAGTTTATCATCAAACCCAGGACCAAGTCCCAGAGAAAGATGTAGCCTTGGCTCAATGGTGCCTGCTCTGCACCTATTGTCAGCCCCACTCCCAACGGATGACTAATATCAGGTGTGATGCTCTTTTTGATATTGCTAAACAGATAGGAGCAGGTGAATTTTTTTTCTGTTGAGCAATCCCAGAAGAAGATGCATCCTTGGCTCAATATTGCCTGGTCTGGATCATTTATAAACTGTTTGAAAATAACTAGAACTGGATTACAGTACATATGTATTAGTGCCAACTATTCCTGATTAATACCTATATAGATTTCAAAAAGAGAATTTTAAAGTATATATACATATTGATAAGTAAAATCAAGTTCAGAGAAAAAGGATACTAGTTCTAATTTAGACCATACTAAAAAAGAATACTAGTTCTAATTTAGGCCATACTAACTTTGAAAACTTTGAATATATCTATTAAAGACAAAAGAGAGGAGTTTTTCTCCCACCATGTAGAGTATAGAGCCACAGCCACACATTTTAGTGGTGCTGCTGTGATTTCCATAACATGTAAACCTTTTATGGGATGGAGTTCCTAGCAACACATCCGACCAGTTTGAATTCAGTATTATCTTTCTCCTAGACTGGTTACCAACCAAGTTGAGAGACCCCTGTCTGTTTAAACCATAGCCAGTGGTGTGGGAGAAGTGAATTCATATCTTTCCTAAAGGGTAGTTATGCAAAAGTGAATGCAGTGACATTGACTGGAATTTGAACTCAGAATTCTGAACCTGTTTTTCTGTGCTGTTATGCACACATTGTAAACAAACACAGATTCCAGATAAAGAGGCAAATATTGCAATAAAAAAAGAACATAAAATTAGTTCTAGATTTTTTTCAGTCCTGTTGTATCGTTATTGATTCTCGGCATGAGATCTTTTTTCTTCTTCAGCAATGGACTCCAAAATGCACATAAGGTTTGAAGGGGATACATTCCTTGAATATCTTAATGGAATAGATCACAAGTAAGTCTATTTTTTCTCGCAATCATTTATGCAAATCAAAATCGGTTTTTGCCAGCTGAATATATAATGGCAATAAATTATATTTTGTTTTGTTTACCAACTTTGCAGAACAGGAATTATGAGAGATATCTAAAAGACAAATTTTACTAAGAACTACAAAGGACATGAAATTATGGAGAGCGCTATGATTGCCCACATACTGCACTGTACTCTACTGTGCATAAAAGGTGTATCAAAAACTGTATTACAAATAGCTAACATCATGTAACCTTTTAAAATGTCCTTATTTATAAAACTGGCATTATTTTACAACACACTGATATGTGTTGAAATCCTCATAGTATTAAGTATTGTTGAAGTTCTCGCTAACATTTTTTGTTGAAATTTACAAACTCTACATTTAATTCAATTTTGCAAATCAATTGATGAAATTTGAGTAAACAGATTTGTTTGGAAAAATATTTTGACAAAAACCATACCACATGGGTTAATAATTTCTTTAATTAAATTTAATTTTATAGGGCTTCATGGTAAACAATATTTTTTAAGAAAATTTGTTTTTCCTTTTTAACAGCAAGAATAAATTCTTAGGATTTCTTACTCTTGAACATGCAACATACACTTAGCTATGCATAAATATTTCTTTCTGGAGCTAAATTTCAATTTTTTTAAGTGTTTAGCCTTGTAATTTTTTATAATTCACACAAACACAGAGCAAAATGAAAACTGGATTCTTGTATATATAAAAACTTGAAGAAAAGATATTTATTAAAAATGCAATACTGTTTTTTGCATAAGTATTTTTTATTTTAATAATTAAATTTTTTTTTATAATATTTTGTATGTTAAATTAAAACTTTAATTTTTCAAAATATTATTGGAAATTTATTGTACTAATCTATGCACCCTAGTAAAACAAACTTACTTTATACCCCCATTTTTCAAAAATGTGCATTTGAGATCTCCTCCATGGTGAAAGCCAGTACTGACATGTTAATTCCAGCAAGTTAAATCATGTTCATCTCCTTGGTTCTCACCTGCATGCTTGGCCACTGTAGCCCACAGGAGTCAATTCTTCTGTCTGTACCAGAGTGACATGTCTGATTGCAACAGACACCTCTTTGTCTCTGCTTGTAATGAGTGCAAGCATGTCCTTACTGAAGCAAAGTTACCGTTTCCTGATAAAATGAATTAATTAAGTTTGGTTCCATAAATTATTGGCAGCTCTGCAAGAGTATGCTGAACAATAGCAAATCCTCAATCCCTCCCCTAGCCAATCAATTTGAAGTCCTGATGTCTGCAGCAGATAAGGTGGAATGCTTTGCTGGTAAATTCTCTTCCAACTCAACACTTGATTCATCTGGAATACCCATACCTGATTTCTCCCTAGAACTGAGGCTAATACTGAGTGATATGCATATAACCCCATCACTGGTCTTGGACATCATTTCTAAATTAGACTCCAATAAGGCAAGTGGAGGTGACAGGATACCAGCTGTCATCCTAAAGAAATATGCTCCCGAAGCAGCCCCAGTTCTCTCCAAATTCTACAATTATTGCCTTACTCCTTCCTACTTTCCAGCTTATTGGAAGTCCTCCTCTGTAATCCCTGTTTTTAAGAAGCCTGGAGAATTTTCTGACCTCTCTATCACCCTATTAGTCTCCTACCAGTTTTCAGCAAAGTATTTGAGGCTTTAATCTCATAACCTACTCGCTGACAAACAATATGGCTTGTTTTGTGCGGTCTACCACTGACATACTTATGGCCATCACTGAATATGTATATCAAGCTCTTGATAATAATGGTAAAGTTCGAGCTGTGGATCTAGACATCTCAAAGGCATTTGACAGAGTTTGGCATGCTGGTCTTCTATGTAAGCTTCAGGGTTATGGTACTACAGGATGATTGTTTGATTTAATCCAATCATTCCTATCAAATCATGAAATGCAGGTCATTTTGAATGGGCTCACTTTCAGATCAATTTACGCGAGCACAGGTGTTCCTCAAAGCTCTATCCTGGGTCCTAAGCTGTTTCTTATCTTCATCAATGATCTTGTTGATGTCATCAGTTCCCAAGTAGGCATTTATGCAGATGAAACTACCTTTTACACCTGTCTCACTAGCAAATCCATCAGAGCTGACAAAGTTAACCTGGACACACCTCTTGAAGTGAACCTCTGATCAGTAGTTAACTGGAGCAGGAAATTTTAATGCCTCCAAAATTAATTGCTCTCCTTTAACCCCCATACAGAAACTCCCCTACCCACCATCAATATGACAGATGCTCACCTCCAGGAGACAGTCTCACTGTGCCTTTTTGGCCTCACGTTTTCAACTGACTTCAAATATAAGAGAGATTTTCTCTAGTCCCAAATTAGAGCCTGTGTTAATGTATATATAATAGACCAAACCCGGATATGAGAGAAACCCGGATATAAGATACTTCTTCTCCGGTCCCGACAACTATCTTATATCCGGGTTACACTGTATATTGAATCAATAGCTGCATTTACTGCAAGGAAAGTTGGTTCATTGTGTCATACCAGAAGATTTTCCTCATCATCTTGAACATTTACAAATCTACCATTCATCCATGAATTGAATACTGTTGTCATGTATGGTCTGGTGCCCCAGCTGATCTTGACAAAATCCAAAGAAGGACCTGTAATGTAATCGATCCTGACTTGGCATCTTGAGTTCAGTCACTTTCTTACTAGCATAACATGGTTTCCCTCTGTCTTTTCTACAGATATTTTTATGGATACTGCTCTGACAAGCTTTTTTCCCTGGTACCCTGACTACATGAATTTAAGCATGCTACTAGATTGGCATCTAGGTCCCACCCATTAATTGTTGAAATAGTTATTTAATCATTTCTTCACTAAGCAATAAAGCCACTAAGAAGCAAGGTGGTTATGTATGAAAAAATATGGGGAAAAAAATATTATTAAGGAGATAAAAGAACAGGAACTAGTATATTAATATATTATATATATATTATTCTATTATATATATATATATATATATATATATTATAATAAAGAGAAAGAACAGTAAGATATATAATCCGGTGTTCTTATTAATTATTTTTATTTTAACAAAACAGTGCTCAATGCAAATCTACAGAGCATAAATATTATAAATTTACTAATTTAAAAATATGGTTCCATCGCTACACAGGAATTACCATGTTTCAAGTAAAAACTTCAAATTCAATTATAGATTTAAATTAAAGTCTTTAGTCCTGTTTTCAATCGAATTTTGGAATAACTTATTTTGAAATTTACTGAGTTTTAGAAGCACACAGATTCATAATATTAGTTTCTAAGGATATGGGGAAATCCAATCATTTTACCAAGTGGTGGTATGGTATTCATTTTCCCTGACAACTGTTGTATCAAAATATGAGTTACTTTCAAAAAGAGATTAGGTTAAGTTAGGGTAGGCATGCCTTTTCCAATGCATGATGTCATCCGTTCAATGCATGTTGTCTAGTGTTTATCAACAACAAAAAGTTTTTCAGCACTTTTGTTTCACTGTTAAATTTGTACTTGTATACATAAAGATTTTTTTCTAAAAGGGTTGTTTGTATATGAATACATCATATTGAACTACAATTTTAAAATAGTATTCTTAATTTTAATTACTAATAGACTATACTTCTTTTAAAACAAATAAATGTAATAGAATTACCTAAATTATTTAAAGATTATTATTAAATATCAAATATAAATATGTATATTTCATTTATCAGCTTTTTATTTATTTTAAACATTATTTAAGGAAAATTTTTGACAATGTCGGCAAAGAATAGCTATTTCATTTCTTTGATTAAGTAAATATTTATGTTTTAGAAACCTAATAATATATATATATAATATATATATATATATATATAATAATTAATATAGTATATAATAGTATAATTATATAGTGTTATTTTATGACATGTGATCAATAGTCAACTTGCTCTCATCTGACTCTTTACTATACACCTTATTTATCCGATAACCAATACATGCAAATTTCTATTGTTAATTCTTTTACATTGAATTGAATATTTAAATTTATGTTTTGTTTCTCAATGGAAATAGCATAAAAGTATGGTGGATGTTTCAATGATGAAACTATAAAATGTGAATCTAGCAATTCAGTAAAGGTTTCCCATCATTCAAATGAGCAGGGACCTCCATAGTCACCCATTCATATTAACTAAGACTACTTTCAACAACATATCCTGTGATGGTTATAACCTAACTTTCATAGCTTTTTCTAAAATATAAAATTATTTATAGAACACATTTACATGAAATTTATTTTCTGTCTGATTATCAAATTGTTTATGGATTTATTTCCTTTTACAGAAAAACTTCTCAGCAAATGAACAAATTCCGTCTGCGTTTCAAGACCAAAAAGAAGAATGGCTTGTTGTTTATTATGAGTAATGGAGATACAGTACGACAGGATTATCTAGCAGTAGCCATTGCACGAGGCAAAGTCCAACTCAGCTATAACCTGGGAGCACAAACAGAAGATAACATACACATCATTCGATCACCATTAAAAATAAACAACAACAAATGGCATATAGTGGAGATTGAAAGGTAATGAGTGTTTCTCCTTGTCAGCTTTGTCAAAATGTTTGTTCATTCATTCTTATATTATATTATATTATTATATATTATTATATTGACTTTCATTAAGATTTCCATGTATAATATCTACTTAGGTTTTCATTTGCAAACTTCTGATCGGCCTGTACATGTACCTTCTTAAGTAAGGGGGACCTTGCAGGCACTACATGATTTCAGTCCACTACAATGTAGTGTGTTTGTAATGGTCATCTTGTTGACTGTGGTCCCAGCTGCCTTGATATCATCAACAAGCTCTTTCTGCATAGTTCTGGGTTGTTTCCTCATGTTTCTCAGGTTCACTCCACATTGAGAGATCTTGCATGGAACTCCAGACTGAGGGAGATATATAGTCAATTGGCATTTCTTCCATTTTCTTATTATTGCACCAGCAGTTGCCTCCTTCTCAACTAGCTGCTTGTCAATCATCTTGTAGCCTATTCCAGTCTTGTGCAGGTATACAATTTTGTTCTGGATATCCTTAGACAATTCTCTTGTCTTGCCCATTGTGGAGAGCTCAGATTCTGATTCAATGAAGGATTCAGTGAACTAGTGTCTTTTATACAGGTAATGAGTACTTGATTAGGAGTAATAATTGAGTAATAGAACTAGTCTATATGCCTCCTGGTCACATAACCGGTCTGTGGAGTCTGAATCATTGCTGGTCGGTAGGGGGTGAAATATTTATTTTTTCAATAAAATAGAAATAAATGTTCAAAAAATTAATGTAATGTGATTCTCTAGAATTTTTTTATATTCTATTTTAACACTCAGTCCCTTGGTATTACCAGATATAAGATATTGTTGTTGTTTTTTATTCACCCTGTGCAAAGCTCGGGAGTTACTTAAGGTATAGGGAAGCAGAGTAAGTAATCTATGTGGATAAGTGGGGAAAGTTATGGTTAACCCTAGATTGGAACAGGTAAAGATTGTAGTGAGCAGGTAAGCATCCTCTTAGGAATCGGTTTCACAAAGCAATGGTCTGTGGCAAGAAGCCACTCAAGTGGAACTTACATCTCACCAATGGAGTATGAAGAGAATCAGGATGGTTCACAACGATATGCATGGCAGAAAACTACAATCTACAATCTTGTAGATTTACAAAAAGCTGTTCATGAGTTGGGTTTTAATTATATATAAATAGATAGGATTAATACAAATATAAGACTTGTCTCTTAGCTGATTGATGTTATATCTGGTATCGTTGACAAAATTAACCTGGCTGTTGGTCTCAAAAAGGACCTCCAATCAGTTGTTAACTGGGGCAGGAAATGGCTGGTTAACTTTAATGCTTCAAAGACAAAACTGCTCTCTATTACCCACCACAGAGAATCCTCCCTGCCTCCCATTAGAATGTCTGATGCTCAATTCCATGAGAGCACCTCTCTGTGACTGCTTGACTCACACTGTCTGCTGACCTGAGACAGAACAAATACATTGAATCAATAGCTTCATCTACCGCAAGGAAAGTTGGTTTCCTATGTCGTGCCAGAAAGTTTTCCATCCTTCAAATCTATAAATCAACCATTTGCCCTTGCCTGGAATATTGCTGTCATATATGTTCTGGAGCTCCCGCTATTTGTCTTAGGGTCCTTGACAAAATCCAGAGATGGATATGCAATGTTGTTGGCCCTGATCTCGCATCTTGTTTACAGTTGCTCTCTCACAGATGTACTGTCATCTCCTTCTGTCTTTTCTACAAATACTTTCACGGTAACTGCACCGACGAGCTATTTTCACTAGTTCCCAAACTGCATGAATTTAAACTGCATCTCAGTCCCACCCTTTCACTGTTGAAATTGTTAAATGCAGCTGTCTCTTTTACTCCAATAGCTTCATGTCTTGCACTTCCCGTCTGTGGAACACCCTTCCTCTTACTTACTACCCTGATAGCTATAATCTCCAACTATTCAAATGCAATGTCAATCGATATCTCCAGATGCCTTGATCTATTCCCCGATCTTCATCCTTTCCTTTATCATGCCTCTTTACTCATGCTCCCACTCTCTGTAACCCCTTACACGCTAGTGGCACTCCTGCCTTGCTTGGGGTGAAATGCTTAAAAAAAAATATTCAGCACCCCAACTCCAGAGTTTTGTTGACAAACCTTTGTGTAATCGCAATTGTCTGCTGATTTTCTCATTTTTTGTTATTTTTATATTATGTTAAAAAAATAATTTGTGCACTTTTTATTGGTGTTAGGTTGATTTTTTTCTTCTTCTTCTTGTGTGTGTGTGTGTGTGTGTGTGTGTGTGTGTGTGTGTGTACATGTGTAGAATGCTGTGGTTATTTCCTCTTTTCATAATTTTCTTGTCTCCTTTTACTCTCTCATTATTTCTTTTCCTTCTTTTTTCTATATTTTGGCTCTATGTCTATGTTAATATCATTTCTATCTCACCTGAATAAAGTAGATATTTAGTACAGAATTTAGTACATTTATGAATATGTATGCAAATTTGGATAGTAATATATAAGTCAAATCTGAAGTAGCATTGTTCTATCTCTTTGCACCATGGATGTTTTATGTTGGCAGAATAATCCAGAACAAAAGCAATCCTTTTCCAAAATGCATCTTTTGAAGCATCCAGCAGTGCTATAGAAATGCATTGTGCAATTCTTGGGGGTTTACCTTTTTCAACTGCCTTTAGCTTATTTCAGAAACTGCCATACAGTATTTAATAATTGATGTAGTGTGATTCTATGTTGCATTCTGTGTTCATCTAAGAAAGCTTTTCAATAGGATTATTGATCCATTCTAGACTTACATTGCCTATTGCTTACAGACATTCTCACAATAAATGTGTTGATGTACATAAATATTACAGGTGTTGATAGCTAGTTATTGATATGGCTTTAATCAATAGACATATTGAAATCATCTTTCAGATTATAGTAAAGTATGTTAGGAAAGGCTTATTTTTTTATAATTCTATGACCACCAAATTCAGATTTACCACTTTATGGAATTAATGAAGACATTTTGAATTTGAATATTTTGAAGGAAGATTCATCTTAATTAATTAGAAATCCGATTAGTTTTGAATGTTGAATTTTCAGAAAGTTTTATAAATCACACTAAGCAGAAAAACCTCTTTATAAAAAACAAAACAAACCTAAAATTCAATAGTTATTTTAATATTCAGATTTGAAATTAAAAGAAATAATGCATTCCACAATTTTGAGACTCTGCAATTAAATCAAAAAATACTGAAGATAAAAGTAAGGCCGTTAAAATCTTTCTGGTAACCAATGTAGTGTGACCCTTAAAATATTAATTAAATCAAAAACAGTTAGTTTATTCAAATATTCATTACCTACATGTATATTTTTTCAAGTTTCTTTTGTCTGTTCTGTTTTGTGAGATTTTTTTCTAGAAGCCAAAAAAAAAAGAGGTTTAAATATGATCATTGAAAGTGCCTTACAGAAATTAAGTAAAATACTAAGAGATGAGAAAATATTAGAAAGGAAGAAAAGAGTGCTGAACTTTTAATATCTAATCTCTTACATTGAAGTGAATTTTCTCACACCTGGAGAAGAAACCTGAAGTGAATGTGGTTCTACCAATGAATGTTGAGAATACTATGGGCTGAACATGTGAGCAACAAGGAAGTCTTAAGGAAAATATGAACTATAAAGGAACTCATTGTTATAATCAGAAAGAGACCATTGCCATTTCTGGGATACATAATGAGGAAAGAAGCCTAAGAGAATTTAACACTTACAGGATAGACTGAGAGCAAGAGAAGCAGGGGAAAAGAGCAATATTTACTTAATGAGTCAGTATTAATAGATGGCATAATAGGGATAATAGGAAAAACTTAAAAATTGCTTAATGCAAACAAAAACAGGAAGTTGTGGAGAACTATGATCACCTACATCCTGAAATATATTGGTGCATAGAAAAGTCTCAGATGCACATCTGTCCAAATATTGTTTTCATCATAACGTCTAAAAGATTTCATTAATTTTTTGGGCAGAATATTGATTGTTAGACCAAACAAAAAATACCTTTCTTTTTAACAAAAATGTTTCTAAATAGGAGTTTTATATTTTGGATAAACTTTAGGAAAGTGGAAAAAAAATGAATGTTGCTACTCATGATTTCAAGTGGAAAGATCAAAGAGACTTCATTTGTAACTGTTATATACTTTACCTTTGAACACTAATGGGTATGTCCCAATCCTGATAAATATGTTGGACACTATTTTAAGTGATGGGTAATATGCTGTCTAAGTAGTCCACCACTAGCAGTGGTTTACCTACTTCACACTGCTGGCGAGTATTGTATTTTTTTGATGTTATAAAGATTACCATTTCATTTCTAATCTCCGTTTTTGGTTATTCCTAGGTTACAACATTTTTCCTCATTTGTCTGAGATACTTTTCATATTTTCTAATACTAAATTTCACTCAATACAAGGCTCAAGTGGCATTCAAGGTAGAGGTTTACAGTGATAATAGTAATGGTGAATGATATATGTAATATGAATGGAAGAGCAGGTTGTAGAAACTGAAAATCATGATTAATCTTTGAAGATTTCAAAACTGAAGGTTCAAGAATTCACATTGGAATCTGTTTCACAATGTGGCAGTTCTTGGGAAAAGGATGTCTGAGTGGAACTTTCTCCTTGTATTTGGAAAACGAATTCTCTAGTACATACTTACCAAGCCCATTCTTATTTTGTCCAGGGTCATGACAGATGGATACCAATGAGGATAAAATTAATGAGCCTAACCTGCTAACCATTATTCTAAAGCAAATGTTATAAAGTAATAAATCAAAAAGGACTTTCTCTACAATGAGGTTTGGGATTAAAGATATCATACTGGAAGTGCATTCATCTGGTTAGATATAACTTATGGCTATGTATGGACAAAATGATAGCAATGATAATGTAATTGAAGCTATTTTCTTGTTCACTCAGCATAAATATTATTAACTGAAAATAAGTTTTTGTGTTAACAGTTTTGCAAGTAAAACTTTTCTTTTTGAGCATGTGATCTTGGTCTTCACAGTCCCCACTCCAAATCTATGGACAATGACTTGTTTTCCATTCAAATCCTATAAACTGTTTCTTTTAAAAATGAGTATTTCATCGTTGTGTCCTTGGAAAAATAAACTAATGTATGATGAAGACAAACTCTCAAAGTGAAACATTATAACATTAAATTATTGGTAAACTTAGACTTTCTTGCCCACAAAAAAACAAAGTTTTTCCATTGACACCACTATTATTTTAACTATCTTAATTCCTCAGCAATGTTTATTGTTTTAAAAAGTGATGATTAGAATTATAATAAATCCAAAAAATATGATGAAAGTGAATTTATACATTTTTTCTACAACAAAATTATTAAACATTTTTTATTTATTAGATTGTTTATTTACAAGAATAATTTTATATTTACAACATTCTAAAAACTAATATAATTAAAACTGATGCAATGCAATATTTTTCATTTACCTATTTTATAAAGAAATAAATATGAAAACAATTTTTATTCATAAATTTATAAACATTTACTAAATTATTAAAATATGTGAACCAACTATAATGAAACTTTTACTATTTTATAAAATTTGAATCAATTAGCTGATGTTTTACCAACCATTTTAATATAATAGATAAATAATCTAATAAATAGTATTTATTATTTTTGTTGTCAATTCTCAAGAACAAAGTAAATGTATAAATTTACTTTCATATGTTTAGGTTTTATTAAAATTCTAATAATCATTTTTTTAAAACATTGCCAAGAAGTGAAGGTAGTTTAAATAATAGGGGTGTCAATGGAAAAACCATCTTTTTGACACTCTATTTCTTGTGGGCATGAAGGTCCAAGTTTGTTAATTTATTAATTACAAACAATTCTTGATGATACTTTGTTTACTTCTTGGCTAAAAACGAGATTACCAGCTTTTGGGGTAGGTGGATCTTGACAGAAAAGATAGACACCATGGATTGAATGAACCCTGACTATAAACAATTCTTTTTTGTCTTTAGGTGCAAGAGAAACAAATTAAAAATTAAATGGAATCTAAAGATATATTCCTTCTCTCATCCTCATTTCTGTCATCTTCATTTTATTCTTTTTCAATATTCCAAACTTCCTAAACCATCAGACATCATATTGGGGGGGGGAGGCATGTTTCTGACAACAATTTTTCTTATCCATTTCTCATTCCCAGAGTTCTTTTTTATTTGAGCA
>OZ038502.1:55229624-55419624 GCA_964036315.1 Acanthosepion esculentum
ACTCACTCAAAACTAATCAGAGAAATCAGAAGGTCGAAGCCATAAACTTTCTCATTAATTTTACCCGAAGACACTGAATAAGATGAAGTAGAGCATTTTCAATGGGAATCCATTTATGTGTGTGCAGGAATTAATAGAAACAGGCCAACATGCAAATTACAAATTGGAGATACCGAAATGAAACACTGCAACAACTTAAATATCTGGGAATTGTTTTAACAGAGGACGGAAAGTGCAACATGGGAATCTGAAGGTGCATTGGGATAATGAAAGATGCCTTCCAAAAGCTAAGCAAAGTATTAAGAAACAGAGAAATGTTGTTAGAAACAAAGGAAAGAGTACTGAACTGTTATGTAATATCAATCCTCCTATATGGCAGCAAATACTGGACAATCTCCTCATAGAGACTTGAATCAACAGAAATATGATTTTACAGAAAGATTCTCAGAATACCATGGGCTGAACATGTGAGTAATGATGAAGTTTTAGAGAAAATGAAAATGAAAAGTTATACTTAACATCAGGAAGAGCCATTTGAAATTCTAGAGTACATAATGAGGAAAGAGTGCGTGGTAAATTTAATAGTCATAGGATAGATTGAAGTTGTTGTGGCCTTGTTAGGGCCAGAAATAAAGACACAAGAGAGGAATTGAGTTAAACAAATATATTAATAGAAACAGTAATACAAACATATACAAACGAGAGTGTTACAGCAAGAATGTTCAGTCCGACTGTCAGAGCTGACTGCTGCCTTTTGGAGAGGGAAGTTTGGGAGAATCCAATGTGTGCGTGGGTAAATTACAATAACAGAAGGTAAGAGTGACAAAGGAAAGGAATGAATAACGTACCTGCTGAAATTGAGTGAATAAATGGTGGAGCAGGGTTTGGGTGAGATGCCAAAAGGACAAAAGAATAATAATAATAATAATAACAATAAAGAACTACAAAGAATGAGAAATTATGGAGAGCCATGATTGCCAACATCTTGAAGAGACACTACACATAGAAGAATATGATCATGTGAATCTATTAATTTGATGTAATCATGTGTGAGTGAAGGTGCATATATATATATATATATATATATATATATATATATATATATATATATATATATATATATATAATTTTTCAGAATAAATCTGTAGAGAAAAAATTGAATAAAATAGGCAATTGGAAAATAGTACTTAGTTCTTGCCGACATGTTTCGTCATTCAACTTTATCAAAGCAAAATGTTGTGTAGTTACATGAAATTCAAAATTTTTTAAAAGATACACCTGTGTAAAGCTCTTTTGAAAAAAAAAAAAGTTACTAATATCTAATGTATGACAAAGTGGAAACTGTTTTCTTCAGACACATTTCATCGGATGGGACTTCTTCAGACTAATTTTATAATGTTGGTGCGACTACACATGCACACAAATGAGGGATGCCAGTAATTTTTTATTTTTTTTTTTTAATCTAGGTGATTTCATTTAGATTCTTTTTCTTTTTATCACTTTTGTTATTAGATATCCCACACTATGATAATAGAAATTCTGCTAGGAATGGTGAAATGTTGTAGGAGATAGGGTGCAAATTTACTGTAGATAACCTTGCTATCAAAGCATTGAATAAACATTTTCATTGTAGTGAATTGTTTTCTCCTTTGATCAGATTAGAATTTTTTATGTCAGAATTGTGGTCCATCTCATCATGATCGGCAATTGTTCTTTATATATAAAAATATATATCTTTATCATATATATATATATATCCAAGTATAGGATTGGTGTATACAGAATAAATTCCAATAACCAAAAAATACTATTCTTAAAAGAGTGCTCAATACAGAGTAGAGCAAATTATATATATATATATATATATATATATATATATATATATACATACACCTCCACCTATTCAAATGGCTGAGATAGGTACATATTTCATATTAGTATACTTGTGAAGTTGGATGAATAGTACAACACTATTTTCCTTTTCTATATGTATGGCTCTGTGCCAACAATTAAGTATGTATATGTTTAAATGAATCAAATTTTGCTTTGTTGAAAAAAATTCCTTTTTTTTATGGTGACAATTCATCAGAGAATCAAAATATAATTGTTCTGAATTGTCATATATATATATATATATATATATATATATATATATATATATATATATAGAGAGAGAGAGAGAGAGAGAGAGAGAGATGAATAGATATTCTGTTATAATGCCAGTAACAAAATCTTCAGATAATGAACCTGAGATTAGACATATTTTCTGAGTTGAATCATGATAAACATTGCAAAAACATATCTTCTTAACTTAAAAAAAGAGCTGAAAGGTGAAAGAACATCAAGAATTGGGTGTTGGAAGGTGGCATTTTTAGTGAAGAAAGATTTGTTGTGGATGAAGATGTTCAATTTTGAAAGACAATGTCATGATCTCAATATAATTGAACCATTGTAGTGGGAACTGAAGAAACAAATGCTCCAATGAAAACCATGCTATCTGAAATTGCTTTGTGATTATTGCCAAGAAAAATAAGGAAAAAATTCCAGTGAGAAAATCTGGACTTTGTTTCATACAATGCTACGTTGAATCGAAGCAATTATTTGATCCAATTGCAGCAACACTAATTACCGACTCCACACTTCGATGTTTTATAATTTCTGTAATAATAAAGATCACTTTTTGCAGTATTTTTGCATGGAATCTTTTCAGCATCACTATGCTTAAGATTCATCCACCATACAAGCGTTAACAAATTTGCTTCCTGGCCCTCAAAGATTATATGAAAGGCATACTGCTAATTACTCTCGATGTATTGGTTAAATTGACATAAGTATTAATTTACCAAGGTGACCCAAAAGTTTTGCATGTCAGTGTATTTTTTAATCAGACATTTTTATTTCTTCAAACATTATTATGGTGGACACTTTATCTTTGAAAAAGACGCCCCATTCTTATTTATTAAACAGTCCGCATTACGTTTTTATCATCCTGCTCATTAATAACTATGAATAGAGTATCTATTTCAAAAAGGAAGTGTCCATTATAACAACATCTGAAGTAATAAAAATGTCTGATTAAAAATAAATCTATTAATTCTTTAGAAAATGCTAGTGTGCATGCATCTCTCTGTGTGTGTGTGTGTGTGTATACATATATATAGATAGACAGAGAGAGAGTGAGATAGGCAGGCTTCTATAATACTCGTAACAAAGACTTCAGATAACGAACCTGGAATTAGACATAGTTTCAGGGTTGAATCATAACCATGAAACCAGGGCCCACCTCGGTATCTGACAATCCCATCAGACTCTCAGTTGTAAGACTTCTTCTAAGATTGGCTGTAACAAATGGATGCCATTTCTACCCTGGTGAGGGGATTATATTTACTTTTATTTATATGGGTAAGGAGAGTTGTGTAGCATAGAAAATAAAATGGTCAAACTTTGTCAAAAGTATGAATTCTCTTCTTGTCCTGTCATTAGATATCTTGGTGAAACTATCTTGTCACTGGCATGTCATGATGACTGATGGAGAAGAGAGTAGGTGAGTGAGTATTTGAACAAAAATTCTCTGGTAAATGTTTGGACAATAGCAGCAAAAAGTTATTACTTCCACAGTCAACTTTAACAAGGGCTAATATTACAGGTGTGTATATACTTGAACAGAATATAGATCTATACATAACTGTAGGTGTTACTTTTGACCAGACCATTGCTAGAGAGAACCATTTTCATCATAGTTTTCATTGTATATCTACACATTCTTCTTTTATAATGCCATCTTCCTTTAGGATGTATGTGATCATGACTCTCCACAGCTTCCATTTCTTTATTATCTGGGAATAGCCATGCATTTTTAGAAAAATAGTGTAGTGGTTTCTTGTTGATATCTTCATGGTTTGGAATTCTGAATTTTTCCTCTCATAGAATAGTTACTCTCAAGGTTATAGAGCCCAGTCTACCCTGCTATTTAAATCATAGGTGGTGGTTGAAGAGACAGATTCTTTGCTTTCTTAAGGGCATTAGTGCAAAATTGAAGATAACAGACTAGATAAAGATTTGAACTCTGATTGCTGATTCTACTTCCATATAGATATTTATCATGCTACTTAACACAACCCATATTCTTGTTAAAAATCAAGTTTTGATTTGCCATCAATTATCCCTCAGAAATAAGCAGAATTTTCCATTCCAATATTCCCAAAACAAATAAAAAAAATGTTGATTTAGTCTCCAAATTCTGCATGAAGTTAATTTGTTCAAAAAATATAAAAGATGATGTATAATAAAATATTCTTTATTTTGACATTTCTTTATAGATAGAGCTTGAAAATATAAAGTTAGAGAGTCAATTCTATTTCTTCTCCATCCCATGTTCAACATTATTATAGTCAGGCTCTAAGAACTATGTCGACCAATGGAAATTTATCTAAAATTTCAAATGCAGTAGAACATTAAAAGAGATTAAAGATTACTAAAATAGGATGCAATATAAATGTTATAACAAACAAATAAAAGAACAGCTACCACCAGTGAGGTGAAAAGACTAACAAGAATTGTTAAGCTAAAATTCTTTGTATTGCCCATAAAGAGGATATGAACAGAATCTCTCTTTGTGGACAAGGGAAGTGATTTAGAGGAAAGGGAGAGTTGGTAGGGTCTGGAGTTGAGGCATGTTTCAGGATGATTGAACAAGATCACAGGTGATGACGTTGATAGCTTTCCCATTTGTAGCTACTCTCTACAGTGTTGTGAGAAGTGTTCTTTAAAGCAGACAGAGTGGATCATGAAATCATTTTTTCATGTTTTTTCTTTGGCAGTAATGGTCATGATTGTCTCCTTTTATATTGTGTTTTATGTTTTGTTTTTGTTAGGGGATTTGTTTTGTGAGCCAGATGTGATGCTTGGAACCTCTTTGCAGAGAACAAATTCTTATTTTTGTTTTGTTTTTTACAGTTCACATCAGGCGAACATGTAAAGTAAACCAGGAGATCTAATTTTAAGCAGAGTAAATAACACTTTTTTTTCTGTTGCAGGAACCAGGTAGATGGTCAGATAAAAATAGAAAATGCAAATCCTGTCATTGGAGCATCGGACAATAGTGCCAACAAACTAGACTCAGATGGAGAACTATGGATAGGTATGGGATGACAGTTTTTATTTTTCTCATGAAATTAAAATCATCTCAAATAAATGGGATATAAAAAACAATATTAAAATACTTTCTTCAGAGTAACTATGCTTTAACTCATAGTGCAGAGAAAAATGCTGTGGGCGTGTCTCTTTCTATGTTGACAGAATCAATTATGACTTTCCACAGATTTTGTTTCTTTATTAAAGGATAACAATATATAAATTTTTTATTATCGGATAATGATATATCAGTCAGTTATGTGCCATTCCTGATACACACTTAGGCGATCATGTATCTTTCGAAACATGACTGACGAGCCAGATTTTTTTCCCACAGTAGGTTGCCATTTTTTCCTGCAGTAGGTTTTCATTTTTTTCTGCAGTAGACCAGTTGCCATCCAAGGCTATAGTACTCAGTCTGTCCTGCTATTTACCCATAGCTGGGGAGAGAAGATCCATTTTCTTTGCCAATAACCATTACCCTATCCATACATCACAGTTGTGCAGCTATTTATTATTACTTCAAATGTTATTATAATAGACAATTTGTATTTGAAATAGACACCCCATTAAACAGTGTGTATTAGGTTTGACAGCCTGTTTAATAAATAAATATGGGGTTTCAATTTCAAATACAAAGTGTCCATTATAATAATATTTGAAATAATAAAAACATCCAATTAAAAATAAATCCATTAATTTTTTAGAAATAACTATTTAATTAAATCAAGTCTTGATTTGCCATATATCCATTACCCTAGACATTAATTTTCTTTTTTGATGAAAACTTAATATTTAGCATTGTGCATTATTTATAAATATTACTTTCCCATTTACACTATATGCAATCCCTTCAAAATATAGTGTTTTATATATTAGTTCTTTATAATTGAAATTGCAGTAGACTGGTGATCAATTTCAGTCAAGATTGTTTTAGATGTTGCCATAGAAGGATATGACTACACAACTATGAAATTGAAATTCAACTTACATTGGCAGGACTAACATTTTTCTGGGCGAAAAGTTACCTACTGCATGCTAAAGATTAAATTACAGATAACTATAAATCTATTTATTATCATATGATATTCACATCATGAGGGTTGTTGGGGCACCACATATATTGCAGTCATCAACTGTTGGCTGTATACAACAGCTTTCTAAAATCAATGGTTAAAAATGGCTTTGAGTGAGTGAAGCATCTTGGCAAAGACCATCTTTCTTCAAACATTGTGGACTGGTGGTGCAGAATCATAAAAACTGTACCAAATAACAGAAATCACACCAGTTGAGGACTTTCAACAACAGCAACCACTAAAATGCATGGCATATGTAACTTGAAGAGAAAATAATTACATAATCATGATGTTAACATTCCACACCACTTTGAATAAAAGGTTATGAAGAAAATCCCTATCAATACTTGGCTCTTAGCTGCTATAACCCACAGGAATCATTTCTGGTTATACCAGAGCAACAGGTCTGATTGTAACAGACATTTCTTTTTCATTGCTCATAATGAGTGCAAGTTTGTCCTCAAAGAAGCAAAGTCATTGTTTGTGGATAAAATGAGAACATATAGCCTCTCACAAGTTTGGTTTTAGAGATTATTGGTGGCTCTGAAGAGTGTACTGAACAATGGCAGATCTTCAGTACCTCCTCTCTTCAATCAACGTCTTGAAGGCATACAGCACATAAAAGAAGAATGAGCTTGAGTAAATGGATGGTGGATCAAGGTTTAGGAGAGATAACAAAAAGACAAAATTTATTAAGAACTACAAGAACAGGAAATTGTGGTGAGCTATGCTCGCTAACATCTTGAAGGGACATGGCATATATAAGATGAAGTTTTATAAACTTTTAAGCAATAGCATGAAACCATAAAAAGGATGAAAACTCTTTGTTAAAAATAGTTTTTACAAATATCACAGATCTGAGAAGCATGCACAAGTACAATTTCTTTCAGAATTCCACTAAGTTAATAAATATTTTCAATCTGCACAATGAACTCTTTTCACAGGTTCTGTTTTTGTTTTTCCTTCCAGCACTAATTGTTACTCTTCTCTATTTGCAGGAGGAAAGAAAAGTCTTCCCAGAGGCCTTCCAAAGGAGTATTACGATGGTTTTGATGGCTGCATAGATTTTTTTGAAATTGATGGCCAACGTCTAAACTTGGAAACTGACAGAAAAGGCGACAGCAGTCCAATTCGATATTGCCGCTAAATGCCTTCCTCATTCGCCAAGTTGTTTATGTGCAAGCCATTGGCTTATTTGATTGGTCAGTGGATTTTGCACAAAATACTTCTTATGACAAGTGTGTGTATTTAAAACTACCACCTGATGATACACAATAGCCTACTTTGGAAGATTTGCTTGATACAGAAGAAAGAAAGGAACATTTGGGGGTTTTTTATGCATATAAAAATAACAGTGGAATATATAATAACCCAGAAGGAGAGAAAGAAAAAAAAAATTTCGTTTATAAAAAAAAGAAAAAAAAAACAAAAAGTGAGGTCAGTGTTTTTTCTTTTTTTTTTTTCCTTTAAAGTGGACACTCCTATAAATGAACAATGGAGTCTGAGAAAAAATTTTTTAAATAAAGGAAAGAAAATGAAGAAATTAGATTGTTGAATAGAGTAAAAGAAAGATCTATTGAAAGATGGGCATCATAATAAGACACACACAACTGAGAGAAAATCTCTGATAAAAGAAAAAAGGATGTTGGATTATGATTTTCTTTTTTTTTTTTATAACAACAGCAACATCAATAAGTAAAAAAAGAATGTTTCTACCCAACCACATTCTGTAATGAAGACTGGTGCTGAAACTCTGACCAAAGAGTGGAATGAAATAAGAAAACATTAAAAAAATATATATCAGGATACAAGAATTAAAGACATTGTTTCCAAACAATACTTATAATATGGAGAAAAAAAATTACATGAACCAATTTTGTCCTTCTTCTTCCCAATCTCCCAACACCTTTGAACCTTTGAACAAAAGATATAACCTCCCTAACTCCTTAAACTATGAAAAAAAAAAAAAGACTTGAAAATATTTCATTTTTTTTATTCTGCACCCACTGAAAAGAAAATAATTTTCCCAATGCTGATGCTCTCCCCTTTTTACCCATTCCCTTGCCACCGCCTCAACTCAAAGACATTCTGCCATTCTTTTTGTTTTTTTTTTCCTTTTGAACAACTAAATAATGAATTTAAAATCAAAGAATAAAAAACCCTTTCCCTCTTCGTATTCCCCCACCAAGAAAAACATTTTTGTGACAAAGCTTTGAAACAATTTTTTTACTTTTAATGCAAAGCTTCTGTCATTCCTCCTTGTTTCATTTTGTACTTGCAATTTAAATAACGACAATAACAATAATAACAACATTTATTTTAAGAACAATAATTACAACTAATAATGCCACCCCACTACTGCAACTATACAACAGGAAAAAACAAATAATTAGGGTAACATTTCTATTCTTCTAGTATCATTTTACTAACCTTTATGTATGTATGTATGTATGTATATATATATATATTTATATACATATATATATGCATATGCATACAGATATATGTATGTATGTATATATTAGATATTCAGTTAGACCAGAGGCTGTTAATTGTATAAGGTGTGATCCTACCCAATCTGATATAATTAAAACACTTTTGTAAACAATGTGATTATAATACTGTCAAGACAGGGATGAAGGTTACTTCTCATTGCTTTAGTGTTTTTTCTGACAAACATTCTCACTTTTGTTTTACTACTAGTTCGACAAAGGAACAGACAAGCAAATTATGAACTAGCTTTTCTCTTTTTGATCAAACACAAGTCATAATTGCAGGAACTACTCACAGCTGAAAATATGTAACCATTTAATACCAATGAGTTTCCATCTCATAAGCTAACATAGTAAAACTGGTAAACGTATTGCCAGGATAATAAATTTAACTGGGTTAGCTGTTGGTTTGAGTCTCACTGTTCTTTATTTGGTTATTGAAAATTTATTCTATCAAAAACAGAACGATTGCAACTTAAATATAGTTGTGTATGAACACACATCTGTTGCTGAGTAGTTGTCTAAGGAAATATTCCCAATTCCAGGATGAATAAGTAATAAAATAATGATATCACAATGTTTTTAATAAACCTTATCTCCAACAAAAGTTACTGTTAGATAAAAATTATTGGTCATCATAGACAAAAAGAAATTCAATTTGAAGATATCACAAAGGGAAGAACAGAAGTGAGAATAATATGATAGTTCCCTGAAAACAATGCGTAGTAATGTATCCTTGTCAAAGAATTAAGAGATAATAAAAATTCTGTAATGAAAATACCACTTGTTATTTTTTTTAGTTATAAGTAACTTGTTTAGTTATATGATTTTTTTTTTTTTAGTTTTAGTTACATCATGAAAAATAGTCATTATTTTTTTACCTGGTCTCACATTGTGGATATGTATCTTATGAGAAACATTCAACAGTATTAATAAACCATTCAAAATCATAAAAATTTCCAACATCTGGAGAATAATCAAAGTGACAACTTTGAAAATTGCTCAAAGTCTTTTATTTGCAGTTTTGTAATAACTGAGCAGCAACCTGCCTGATGAGCAAAGGAGATTTATCTATCAAGTTGCCGCGCAATTCAGAATAATGCCTTGTTTGAGATTGACACTGCTATTAATCGATCTTCCTTATACTCTTATAAAAATTTGTCATCAACATCATTGAAAAGTCATATTCAGAATATGAGGCATGGTAAAAGAAATGATTTACACAGAATATCATTTTTTTCTGTTTTTAAGTAAGTACACCACAATTTTTGGGAGTTGAAAAAAAAACAACACAGAATTCATATTAAAAAAAAGAAAATAATTAAAACGATTATTTTTGCATAAATATATATAAACAAGCACAACAACTTAATTAGTTATCTAATTTTTTTTAATGTTTAAAAAAAAAAATTTTTTTTTAACCATTTATATAATTACTACCTGGTCCTTGCTTAATAAATAACAAGCAAATAAAAAGAATCGTCATCACTTTACTTTTATGAAAATTTGTTAGAAATACATTCCTTGTTTTAATTTCTTTTGTTTTCCATATTAACAAGTTAAAAATAAAATTAAAAAAAAAAAAAAAACTTGGAGAAAAATCCCGAGGAAAAAAAAAGAAAAATTTTGTTATGTGCACAATGAACGAGCAGGTAGATCCCTCTGTAACTACCTGCTTACAATTAAAAAAAAAAGGAAAAAAAAAAAGACCCAACTGCAGCCATTTTTTTTTTGTTACAGCTGGGATTAAAGGGAAAAAAATTTCTATATTTGTTCTTGCAAAAAGAAAAACAAAATTTAAATTCAACAACTAAACCAACATGTTCAGTTATAAACATTCTGACTTATGTGGACACAAAAGACTCCGAGATACACAAACAGGCGTATGCAAGATTTCAATGCAACTTTAGTGAACATTGTCACGCATACACAAAAGAAAAGATTAACCTTTTTTTTGTTGGGGGAGGGGTCCATATGAAAGAAAATGACTCCAAAGTCTCAAGCCTGCAATAATTTGCACATGTTCACATTCTATATATCTGCACGCGTATAGAACATAGATCACACACCCATTTAGTTTCCCATTTTTAATTTTGGATACAGCTTCGAGAAACATTTACTTTGGTGGTGAAAGCCTTGTTATCCACAATAGACATCACTGGATTTTGTATGACACCTTAGACTTTTAATAAAGCAGGAAATGATGACAAAGAAGGATTGTATAGACTAATGCAATTCAAATAATTAAGTTCCTTTAAAAAGATTAAGATGCTTTAAACGTACATTGGGTGAAGACAAACAATGAAAATTGTTATGTAAGTGTTCATTATGAAATGAAAATGTATATTCTGTCTGGATTTTTGGAATGAGAACTTATCATTATTTACATTACTTACATGTGGACTATTGTCTTCATCTTTGGTGTTGCTATCAAAATGTTTTTACCATTCTGCCCTCCGGCCTTCACTAGATATACATCAAACTGAACCCCTTTTTTTTTAATCTATGGAGTTAAACTGTTCTTGTTCCACTGTATATGTCTCAAGATATCTTGTTTAGTTTTTATTTAGTACTGCTGAGTTATTGATTTATCCCATTTCCACTGAGACCAAGTACTCACTGTAATTGTGCCTTGAGCCAGACAGTGTGTACTTGGACTCAGCACAAATGGGGTAAGGAATAACTGAGCAGTAAAAACAAGGCATGATATCACTAGACATTGGAACAAGAACAATCTAACCCCATAAATTAAATAAAGGGTTCATTTCAAAATACCTTGTAGGTTATTCAGGTATACCTGATGAAGACTGAAGGTCAAAACAGCCAAAACATTGTGATAACAACAACAAAGATGAAGACAATAGTCCATATGTATATGCGTCTGTTTTGGGAGAAAGTTACAAAAGTGTAAATGGATGTTATTAATATATATTTTAAGGGTCTACCCAAGAGAAATACTATGTGATAGGCAAAGTGTAGAAGATGGAATGGAGAATAGAGGTGTAGTTCTTTTGAAATGAAAAGCAATATCCATACGCAATAAATTTTATGTCATACAAGTTTGTTAAAAAAAAAACAACTTGCTGGGATGATTTTCTTTCAGATAAGATAAAAAAAATCACTCAATAAAGTTGATATGAAAAATACATATATGTAATTTTATGCTTGGAAAGTTGAGCGGATGTTTTTTTGTCAGCCATACACATTAGATTCAAGGGGTGCTGGAAGTTTTTGGTACGATCCACTTCCCAAAAATCAATATTTTACTTCCCAAAATCAATATTTTAAGGACCAAACATCAGAATACAGATTTTGAGAAATAGATCAGCCAATGACCTTTCATAAATTCCTTATACATGTATTTGCCATAACATTTTTTTAACTCTTTACCTGATCTCGCAGTTTAATAAAAAAAATTACTTATGGATTCCCATATCTGGTGAAATAACATAGCTAAAGAAAACTTTTAAGGCAGATTTATTATACTTTAAATATTGTAAGTTGATGGAATTTTCTATAAAGATATTTCTGAAAGGAAAGCTCAATAAAAGTAATGAATTCATAACTTTAAAAATAATCCTGATATATAATATGAGCATCATTTTGCACTGTTATATTTTAATTTTGCAGTCATTATTATTCAGTTGACCATAGATTCATCTCTGACTTTCAAAGAAAACATATTCAAAGAATATTAAGGAAAATCAAATTTAACATTCCACCTATAAAATTTTATCAAAGTACTTTTTAATCATGATAACATTTTAAATATTCCTAAGTTTTATATTAGAGAGGGAATCTAAATTAATATATATTTAAAATACTTTGGACAACATAAACAGTTAGTAAAAAGTTTGATATCACTTAAAATATCACACAAATAATGTCATCTCTGAAGTAAAAAAATGAAAGAATGAATAAACTATTCAAATATTTTCTGTTGATATTTAAAAAAATTATAATATGAATGACAACTGCCAAATATTCAAAAAACTAAATTACATTTTTTTAAAGTAAAATGTCCTAAATTTTGCTGAACAATTTAATTTGCCAGACACCCTGTCTTTTTCCAGCCATAAAGTCTTAAATTATCAAATGCCAGAAAAAAAAAAGAAGAAAATTAAATGAGGAACTCAAACAATAAGCAGCAGGATCTGTCTTCTGGATATTTGTTTTTTTTTTGTTTTTTTTTTACAGATTGAAACTGTTTAGATTTAAATTGTGATCAATTTGATCTCATGCAAATTTTGCACACCAATGATGGAAGAGATAGCAGGGCTCATCTTTTTTAATACATTGTTCCTCTTACCAGGCACATTGGTGTTCACATGTGTACAAGTGCTTTATACCCATTGCCCAATCTAAGCAGTCAGTTTGTGTACTTTTAAAATCCACAGAACTATATACATGGCCATTTTTGGTTTCTGAGTTAGCCACAAGCAATGCTAGCTTAAAACCAAACTTACAAATGACTGTCCAAACTTTGGGCATTCATGTCAACTGTATTTAATCCTTTTGAGTATCTGTAAAATCATTATAGGCTGCTTTTTTTTTCAACTGATGTTGTTGGGTTCCCAACTAGGAGTAGCTCCCTCCACTATCTTGAATCAACGTATAATCCTAATATAATCTTAACAAGGCTGGAAAGTAATGGCTTATTTAGTTAAGATGTGGCTTCAGCCATATTGATAAAAAACATTTTTACTTTTAAATCTTATGATCACTGAAGCCAACATTTGTGTTCTTATAAAATCCACAATAATCAAAATAGAAATTTTACTTACAAAAAAAAACAAAAGATAGCATATAAAAGGTAATTTCAAATTATTTGCATCAACTAAAATAGAAATAATTATTTTATTTAAAGAACTAAATTTTGTGTTTTTTTTTTGTTTGCTTTCCTTGTAAGATTAAAATTAATATTTTTTAAAAGTTTTCTTTTTTCTGAAAAATTAAATAATTTTATTTACACATCATTCCATAAATTTTCAAAAATTCTTTAAAATTCTTTGAACTTCTCTTTTTCAGTCAATAAATATGCACTTCAATTAAAAAGAAACTAACGAGAAGCTATCGATGAATTAACTTAAATCAACACACACTCAAACACATGCTTAAAGCATAATCTTGATCTGCAGCTGAGCAGCACAAAAAGATGGATGGAGTTAAGTCATAAAATAATGAAAAGTTCACTACTTGTGCCCCACATGTAAACAATTCACAGCTACCTTTCTGTCCACAAACTGTAGTGCACTTTATTAAGATGAAGAATAAGGCTACCTGAAGAAGACAACACTAAAATGAAAAAGATTTTAGAAACAGTTAAAAAGAAAAAAAATGAAAAAAATATCTTTTGTACTCGTGGCTTATTGTACTACTAACTCCCTAGTGTTAATTTCTTTGTATCTTGTGCAAGAAATAATGTTGGTTCACCCTCAGCAAAAGTTGTTGTTGTTGTTGTTATTTGCAAGAACTCCCAACAGAACTGTATCTGAAAAAAAAACAAAATAAAGTATCAAATAAAGACTAACAAGAGTCTTTTTTTCTTTTTTTTTTCTTAATCTTCTTCTTCTTCTTCTTCTTCTTCTTCTTCTTCTTCTTCTTCTTCTTCTTCTTCTTCTATGTGATGTGCCTCTTCAGGATGTTGTGATCATGGCTCTCTACAATTTCCTTGTCGTTTTGTTATCTCTTCTAAACCTTGATCTGCCATCCATTTATTCAAGCTCCTTCTTCTTCTTCTTCTTCTTCTTTATGCTGTGTCCATTCAGGATGTTGATGATCATGGCTCTCCACGATTTCCTTTTCTTTGCAGTTCTTAATAAATTTTGTTATTTTGTTATCTCTTCTGAACCTTGATCTGTCATCCATTTACTCAAGCTCATTCTTCTTCTTCTATATGCTGTATCCCTTCAGGACGTTGGTGATCATGGCTCTCCACAATTTCCTTTCCTTTGTAGCTCTTAATAAATCTTGTGTTTTCGTTATCTCTCCTAAACATTTTTCCGCCATCCATTTACTCAAGCTCGCTAGGTAGGTTATGCATTATTTTCCTCTATCTCTCTTGCCTACAGTCTATCCTGTGAGTATCAAATTTTCCAAGCCCTCTTTTCTCTTATGTGTGCCTTAGAAACTTCAACTATCTCTTCCTGATGTTAAGTGTAAAGACCCTTTTTGTTTCTAAAACTTTGTTGTTGCTCAGTCCATGATATTTTCAACATCCTTCTGTAGAACAACATTTCTGTTGCTTCAAGTCTCTTCTTCAACTGTGAGGAGATTGTCCAGTATTCATTATGATATAGGAGGACTGATATTATATAACAGTTCAGTACTCTTTTCCTTTTTTCGAACAAAAATGTTTTCTGTTTCTTAATAGTTTGCATAGCTATTTGGAAGGCATTTTTTGCTATTCCATTGTGCCTTCAGATTTAAAAGCAATATATTTGTACCCTTGTAAAATACACAAAATCCCAACTTATCAGCACATGCACATGGGACTGTTTTTTTCTTTTTTATTATTTCACCCCAAGCAAGGTAAAAAATGCCACCAGGAGGCATGGGAATACTGGGAGTGAAAGAGTGAGATAAGGCTTTTATGAGGAGAAATAATGAGAAAGGACAATAAAAGATCAGGTTTAAGGAAGACAGAAGATGGAGACTGGTGTTACATTTACATTTTTGATTGTAGTTATCAGGGAAGCAAGAAATCAGAAGGGAGTTCCAGAGGTGAGAAGTGCAAGAAAATAACCTTTTAGAATAGAACATAGTGTTGCATCTAGCTGTAAAAGTAAATGGTAATCTAGCTTAGTGTTGCATCTAGCTGTAAAAGTAAAATGGTAATTGTCTTTGTGCAGCCATATAAATATAATCTGTCTGTTGTAGGGCAATGGGTGTCTCACTATTTTGTCCTTGTGCCAGACTAAGCTAAGTAAATATCTGGTTTGGGTGTCTGTTGTAGAGTGAAGATCATTAAGGTCAGTATGATCCTTGCCCAGTGATTTAGGTACCAGAATAAGCTATGTTTAGTAAACACTTTCACATACACGCACACACACACACACACACACACATATATATATATATATATATATATATGAATTGAGAATGGCAGCATAGATACTGGACTTTTATAGAGGAATTAATGATGGTTGCTAATGCAAACAGAAAAACAGAAATAGTAAAAAAAAAATCTCAATTCTGGAGCCACTTAAGCTCTTTGGTTAGCATAAATCTAACCTTGCTTGAATCATGTCTTAGTTATATTGACTGCTGATTTATCACTGAGAAAACTTGAGAAAATATGAGTTCATATTTTGGTTGAGTTTTTTTACACTATATCTTAAGGCAAATGCATGAGTCTTGTGACTTATCATTTTCTTCATTTATTTGTCACTTGCATGTTATGATGAGGAACAGAAAAGAGTGAGGGTGATATTCTGCAAGTCTCCTTAGTAGCAATCTAAACTACTGTCTTAAAAATTGAGAAGTGGTATTAACACAGGACCCTCAAAGTAAATGGTTATGATGAATGTGGTATGAAATTAAGGTATATTAGGTTGCCATCTACCTTCACAGAAAAAGACTTAATACAGTTTTCATTTTTATATTGTGTAAGTTTTAAAGAGAATGGAAACAAAGTGGATATGTAGAATCAGAAAGAGACAAGTTGATATTCTTATGAAACATAGGAAAGAGGAAAGAAGGAAAATCTGACAAGATGTACTGAAAGAGACAAACGAAAACAGTGGGTGACAAGATTCTGTAAATAGATGGCAGAATGATAATGGCAATATGAGACATTCCCTTATGCGGATACATCCATTGACCAATGGAATATGGTATGGAATGTTTAAATGATCTGTTCTTGTAAATGTGCAGAGTATAGTCTAAGAAATAATTACACAGACTTTGGCTCTCATTTCTTCCTTGTCATCCTTTTGATGAGATTTAGAATGTTTCCATATTGGGAGCACCACCAGACATGTATGATTGTGTGAACCACTAAAGTTCCTTTCATAGATCATCGTATTCAGTAGAGTCAGTGGCTCTTATAGATGAGAAGAGAAAATCTCTTGATGTTGTCATATGCTGCTTGTAAGGTCAACCTATACAATTTTCTATTGGGGAGGTATCTAATCTCCTGGAGTCTTTTAATTACATATATGCTATCATTATATCCCTTACATGAACAAAAACCAAACTGGGTAATGAGGAGTTAACTTACATAATATGGTGTGAGTCTAATTAATATAATTAATACTTTTACCATAATGAGTCCAATTGAGGGGATACCTTTTTATGTGTGAGGGTGTTAATTGTTTTCATAGTGTATTAATTTGCAATAAATGACACTTTTTAGGATGCTTTTCTGGAATCACAAATGCATTTAAAAAGTGCGTATAGGGAGAGTAAAAAGGAACATTGCTAAGAGATACAGAAGATAGGAAGTTGGAGAGAGTCATGATTGATTACATTCTGAATGGACACAGACATAGGAAAAGATTCACTCATTCTGTTTTAGAGGTTAAACTGCTTTCCTAACTCTCCCAGCTGTCTGTTTTCCTAGAAAAAGTCAGTTAACCAAGAAATATTTATTCTTTTTCCTTGTGCCATGTTCCTTCATGACATAGACGAACATGGCTCTCCTCAATTTCCTTCCCTTTGTAGCTCTTAATAAATTTTGTCTTTTTATTATCTCTCTTAAACATTGCTGCAGCATCCATTTACTCAAGCTCACTAAGTAGGTCATGCATCGTTTTCCTTTATCTCCCTTGCCTTCAATCTGTTCTGTGAGTATCAGGTTTTCTAATCCCGCTTCCTTCATTATATGCCTGAGAAATTTCATCTGACTCTTCTTGATGTTAAATATAAGTGTCTTTTTTGTTTCCATTTTCTTCAAAATCTTGTTGTTGTTCACATGTTAAGTCCATGGTATTCTCAGCAGCCTTCTGTAGAACCACATTTCTGTTGATTCAAGTCTCTTCTTCATCTGTGTGGAGATGGTCCAGCATTCATTGCCATATCGGAGGAATGATATTACATAACACTTCAGTACTCTTTTCTTTGTTTCTAATAAAAAAAATATTTTTTATGTAGTTGCTAAACATTTTGCAAGGATGTTTTCAACACTGTTTTCCATTTTCAATTGGCAGAAGATATTGCTACTTCTGTTGCTCTACTAACCAAAGATACCATGACCTTCTTTGCTTGCCAAATTATTGTTATAAGGCCTAAGAGCCACTCAAGGTAGAGGGTTACTGAATAAGTTTTTTACGGATATACAAGAAGGAGGTAAGAATTGAAGATTATGCGGATATATAGGATAGACAATTGTTGATCCTAAACTTGAAGAGTTTAAGATTGTAGTGGTTGGAGAAGCATCCTCATGAGAGTCTCTTCTAAGAACAATGGCTCTTGGGAAGAAGCTGTCCAAATGGAAATTCCTTAATATCAATGGAATACAAAGGGATTGAGGATGGTTTGCCCTTTGAACATAGTGTGGTGGGGTTTAGCTATGAAGTAGCGATTGGCATGTGGTGTTTTACTTGTCAGAAGGGGTTTGTAAGGTGGAAAATAATTCCTCACCTACAAGGCTGTCTAACAGCTTCTAAAGTATGTCAAAGCTGGAATGAGAGGATTAAGCAGCTCTATCCCAGATATGGCAGCAATACTACAATTTTGGTCTGACCTGACTCTTGTAAAGATAGTACCTGATTTCACCTAACATGTTCTATCTGGAATAGTGTAAGGAACGAACCATTTTTTTAGCACCGGATCAGGAGCAGTATAAGTAGCTGAGCATATTTTAGTGATAGATCAAGTTCTGCTTGAGGTCTGTGGATAACTTCAGCTTCAATGGATGCCCAAAACAAGGAGCTTTTTTACAAGTTCTACCATTCCCTGTGACTCATGAGAAATCAGGATCAAGTAAGTGGTAATTAAAAGTAGCTTGATTTTTCAGGCCAGTTTTTTTTCCTATTGGTCTATTAGAGATAGAGCTATACAAAATACCAAAACTTACATCATTTAAAAACTTCCAACAGCAAAAATGGGTAGCACATGTAACTAGGAGGAAAAATAGTTATAATTAAGCTGTTGGCATTCCACACTACCAAAAACAAAAGGTTTGGAAGGAAACACATCAATATTAGAAAGAGTGATACAGTTAGTGAACTGGTCAAGTCAATGAATGCTGTATACTTACTTCATGGAAATAGTTATTACTATTTAAAACTGATGTAACACAATCTTTATATCCCCATTTAGTCTTGTACTCTACTCAATTATGTTTAGTAAGTCCTGTTAGATGAGAAAATTCTAATTGTTCTGAAGAAAATTCTGACAGGAGAACCATTTTCCAGATATTTACGCCTGGGATTCATTTGCCTGTTACATTAATTTTGTTAATTAAATTACAAAAAAAATGGTCATATATTCTTGAAAGAATCAACTAATTGCTATGCAAACCAAAAGCAGCAATCTTTATTATTAAAGTTGAAAGCAAGAAATGAGAGAGAGGGTAATGAAATAAAACCAATGAAAAGAAACAAACCAATGATCAAAACATGTCTTCAAATAAGTCAATATGGTCACCATTACAGAGTAAATGGCAGGTAAAAGCTCATGTAGGTGAGAGGTTCAAATTTCAATTTCAAATGACATTATATTTCTTTATTCAACAATTATTGTGGAAAGGGTCAAAGTGATCTCTTAATGAATATTGAAATACTCTTAAAATCCATGATAATCTGATGCTTTATATAAACAGATAAATATAAACTTAGTGAATTTATTTTTTTTCAAAAATTATGTTTGTTTTTACTGCATTCCTTAAAATGGATTTCTTTTACTAAAAAGATAACACAATTTTCGCAATTATCTAAAATAAGAATGTGGATGCTTGGGCTGGAAATCTCAAAAGTATTCCATGGGGTTTGACAAACTGGTCTTCTTCACAAGTTGAAAAGTTATGGTGTTTCCAGATTAATTTCTGAACTGATTCAGTGTTTCTTATCAAATCATGAATTTGTACTAATGCAGGTGTCCCTCAGGACTCTCTCCTTGGTCCTACTTTTTTTAAATTTTTTATTAATGACCTCTCAACTTGCTATCTATGCTGATAACACAAACATATACTCTTGGTTTGATACTAATTCTGATCAGTCTGATAAGGTTGAATTAGTAGCTGATCTAAAAAACAACATCCAGTTCGTTGTCAACTGGTACAAAAAATGGCTTGTTAATTTTAACACCTCCAAGACAAAACTGCTCTCAGGTATTGAACTCACAATTGAGTTGTCTCTTTTTGGATCACTTAACCAATGCTCAAATGGATAAAAGTGTCGGTTAAGTGATCCAAAAAGTGACTTGAACTGAAGAGTTGTGAGTTCAATACCTGACCTCAGCAGAAGGAACAAAAACTTGGAGAGTTAAGTTACTAAAGTGAATTAACTGAAACTGAGATATTGAAAAAAAAAAGGCATGGCATGTGGAACTAGAATAATCTACCCCCATGGACCCAATAAAGGGCTTGGTTAAAAATTCCAAAATATGTCACCTGAAGGAGACCAAAACATTGTGAATAAGATATTAAAGATGAGGTCAGCAGTCCAAACAAAGTGAACTGTTAATGACCTCATCTCAGAAATATAGACAGATTTTGAATAGTTAGTGTTGATTAAAACCGATAAAATCCTTTTCTTCAAAAAGATTTTTTAGGAAATTAGACTTTTCAAGTTCACCATTACAGTTCTAGCTCTGATTTGTATTTCCTTCCAAAAGCTTGAATATATTATTTTCTCTTAGTTACACGTGCTAGCCGAAAGCATTTTGTTGCATGTGTCTATAGGGTTCGATGAAAGATGATATTCAAGATTTGAAGCCATTTTTAATCATTGATCTGAGAGAATGATTGCATACAGATGATAGTTTTGCGACACAGTCTCCCAAGAGGATGCTTCCCCAATCACTACATGAATTATACACATGAATGCTACTTGACAGGACAGGTGCATGTGAGGTCTGCTTAACCAATGAAAAAAATAACAACATAAAAAATATCAGAATTTTCTTTTTTCCTCCATATTTCATTTTCTGATGAAGCTTAAATAAAAGCAAAATATATTAAATTTCTAAACATTTATAATTTTATTTTACAATTTTTGAATGTTTCCAATTTGTTCCTCATCCTATGACTATGCCAGATTCTAATCTATATTTGATCACAATTCATTATATGTACTGTAACATTTTTCAGGGTTATTAATTTTACTTTAAACCACAGCTCATGACCATATTAAATTGAAACACTGGTTCACATATGATCACCAAAGCTAAGCAACATCAAGCTTGGTCAGTACACATAGGGATACAACGTGCTGTAAGATTGGATGTGCAGGTGGTGCAATGGATAATGGCTTCAAATAGTTAATCAGAGAGTTGAGCTCCAATTCTAGTTGGGTTCATTATATTCACTTACGTGCAAATATTCTTAGGAAAAGTATGAATCTACCTCTTCTCCCCTCAGCTATGGGTTAATCAGTAAGACTTGTATCACTAAATCATTATTATTTCCCCACCAAATTTTTTAAAATTTAAAAATATTTTCTGACTTTAAATAATCTCCAAAGCTATAGGAAACAAATCAATCCAATTTCTTAAAAATGCATCTGATAAAATACAATCATTTTAGTTTATTTAAAATGAACCAATCTTTTAGGAAAAAAAAGAAAATTGTTTTTTTTTATGTGCTAATGACAACTAGATATATATTGTGATTATATCACATTGTGGTTACCAGTTAATGGAGTAAATAATATAATATCATGTCAAGTTGACACAGATAATAGAACTATGGGAAAAAAGATTTATTCTCCTATTTGTATTTCCCCCATTATGGGTATTATTATATCCATGATATAATAACACTGTATTTCATCGATGGAACAGAATAGCTGAAAGAAAAGGAATGACAGGAATAGAGGTTTATCATTTGTTTCCTGTTTAGGGTTAGGTTTCCAGTTCCTTCTAAAGCCTACTTCAACTCTATACTTCTAACATCTCTGCCTGAACTCTGAAATATTATTTACTAATTACTTTTTTCTCAATAAGAGTAGATAGGTTTGCCAATGGTCCTATTCGCACTCTTCCCTACTCTTTTGAACAGGAGTATAGGTTTATCACTTGTACCCTGTATAGGATCAAGTTTCTGGTTCCTTCTTAAATATTTTCATTCTCTTTCACTCACAGTAGCCTCTAATGACTTAGTGGCATTGTTGCTTTGCTTGGGGTGAATTGATTAAAAAAAAAATTGATATGAAATGATAGGACATGGGAAATCAGAACAAATGTGATCTGTTGAATGTTTCCTAAAGTCCAGCCTATGAGAAGCATCTGTCCCCAAAGAGGATTGTGTCATATTTTAAGACAAAGAGCTTTTATATAAACAGAAGTTTGAGTATAACATCCCATGTAATAAACAGAAGACATTATCATGTAAAGCTGAACTGTTCAGCTGTGTTTGAGAAGGCAGTGGAAACAGTCATAGTGGACGTACCCATAATGAGGATTCAAGAAATTGAAGTCCATGAAATGCATATTTAAATGGATAAATGAGAAAGAAATAAGGATATATTCAAAGAGATTTATTTATAAAATGTTTTCAAAGACCAATAAATCAAGCAAAAATGTTGAACCTCTTTTCTAGTTTGTCCCCAGTTATATTTGGCTACCCTGTTTTATCCCTAGATTATAATTTGCTGCAAGACCAAAGCTGCTGTCAGCGGGAAATGAAAGCATACACAAAGAAAGCTTTTTTTGTGTTTTGTCTTTTAGTTTTACAGGAAAATTTCACATTGATTTTAATGCTGCTTTATCACTAAAAATGTTGTGCGAAACCTCTGACACTGTACACCGAAAGACAGTTTAGGAAAATACAGAAACTGATTAGTAACATGGGTTCTTCCATGCGGCTTAATGGTTAGCAAGCTTATCTCAGTCGATCAATTATTACTGAGTTTGATCCTCACTAGGGGCACCATACTTGTGGCCTTATGCCACATCTATGCTATGATTAATAAATCATTACAATTCTGGGCACCATCACTGTGATGTAATGGATAGAAAGCTTTCTCTCACTAGATCAATTTGAGTAGTGAATTTGATCCTCACTGGGTGCCCCATATTTTCAGCCTTATCCAACATCTATACTGCACTTAGTAAATCAATCACTACAATGCTGGGCACCTCAACATGGTGTAATCGTTAGCTTGTCTTGCTAGATCAATTATGACTAAGTAGTGAGTTCGATACTCAGTGGATACTCCATACTTGCAGCCTTGTGCTACATTTAATTTATGCTTAGTAATTCACTACATTAGTAACATTATTTCCAAACATAAGTAGGTTTGTGGTATTTTTTTAGAAATTGTGTCATTAACAATTATTTTAAGAATCTTCATTCACAAATCTGAACTGTTATAGCCTGTTTACACAAACAAATATAACTTTTTCATTGATTCTTTTAGTATTAAAGCTTCAGATAACTATCAGCCATCTTCAGGAATTTTATTCATTTTCTTTATGACTGTTACAATTTGTTTGCCATGAAAATGAAAGAAATGTGTTTTTATTCAATTGTTATTTCATCAAGAAAAAACAGTAACAAAAATCATCATTTCATGAATACCAACTTATTTGTTAAAAGATGCAACCTCCGACAGGCTTGAAACCTGTGTCCCCTAGGGGAAACCGTCATTATATCTGACATGCCTTAGACCACTCAATTATGTAGGACCTCCTGATCAAACAAAGCACAAATGGGCACATATTTTTCTAACAAGATTTCTTGACTATTCAGGCCAGTAGATGTAAATAAATAAATGTACTGTTTAATAAATAAATAAAAACAGAGCATCTACTCAAATATGAGTATCCATTTAAAATAATGTTTAAACAAATAAATTAAAAATATGTCAGATTTAATCCATTTCCTAAATAAAGGGTGTTTCATGAAGACAGATTATATATAAGGGTGTTTCATCAAGACGAATAAAAACCCGCAGTAAATAAATCAATGTTATTTGTGAAAATTCATTTATTTCTCTATTGGATCATGTTATTTAAGTCATGGCAATTATATATGAAAAATAACATCACCTAAATGTCTGCCAAATCTGAAAGAAAAAGAAAAAAATCATTAGATGCTTAAACTTAATTCACATTTAAAATTGGTCTGAGTTATTGGAACACCCTTTATATTGTATGTTTATATGTAGAAAAATTTAAATATATCTGTAAAGGCAGTATAAATAAAAGAAATAGAAGTGGAACATATTTTATACCAATGTATTTCTCTTCTTGAAGGCACATATAAAAAATTTAAATATATCTGTAAAGGCAGTATAAATAAAAGAAATAGAAGTGGAACATATTTTATACCAATGTATTTCTCTTCTTGAAGGCACATATAAAAAATTTAAATATATCTGTAAAGGCAGTATAAATAAAAGAAATAGAAGTGGAACATATTTTATACCAATGTATTTCACTTCTTGAAGGCACATATAAAATTTTTTTTTTTGGTAACCAGTTTTTATACACAAATGTGGAAAAAATAAAATAACATTAACATTTCAAATTTTGATTTAGAGAATTCTCAAAAATGTTCTAAAACTTACTGCATGAAGGAAAGGTAAACTATGGGGGACAATATGTCGCATAATGTATTGACCTATTAAACAAAATGAGTTGATGGTGTTGTTGATATTGTTATTTTATATAATTATTAATGTATCTATTTTTATATATTTTTATTTCATTTTGTTTACATATTTATTTAATTAATTTATTTTTAAGCATCATGAGTTAACCCATGTTCATTTAATTTTTTTAAATATGCTCTCTTGAGAAAGGATTATTTCTTTAAGAAAGGAAATATTTGAACAAATCAGCATAAGTTAACATTTTGGCAAGAAACAATAATTGCACTTTTAAGAAATTTTATTCTAAGTAAGTTATTTTCTCTTTTAATAAATACAATATTTTTTTTATGTTGAAATTAGTTCTGTGTATGACTAATGCGTTATAAGACCATCATGCAAGGCACCATTAAAAGTGGACACAAGAGAGGGCGCCAACACAAAAAATGGTTGGACAATTTCAAAAAATGGACAGATATGACTGTGCCAGAATTGTTGATGGCTGCCATTAATAGACTGTTGGGGAAAAGTGTTAGTGTAGCTTCTGCATTCAGATCTGCCCTATGATTACAAAAGATGATGATAACTAATGCATTGGGTAAATTGTCATGAAGGGATCTTTCTTATGTTCATGAAAGTATATTTCTTTCTTAAATCTCTACAATTGCTTGTTAATATTAACACCTCCAAAACTAAACTGCTTTCTTAGAAATCATTTTCTCTCTAATCCTTATGACTGATGCTAACCTTTAGCCTAATGTCTTCGACTGATATGAATTGAAACAATTATACTGAGTCAACTGCTAAGTTTGCTGCTAGGAAAGTTGGTTCATTGTATTGTGCAAAACCATTTTTCTCACAGGAATTTATAAATCTACCAAATATCAGAGCATTGAATATTGCTGCCACATCTGGTCTGGTGCTTCTGCCACATATCTGGAGATTCTCGAAAAAATCCAAAGAAGAATCTGCAATGTTATCAATCTTGAACAGGCATTTCAGGTTCAATCACTTTTACACCTCCATAACATAGTTTCTCTGTGCCTTTCATGGCAATTCTTCTTATGAGCTTTACGCATTGTTACTTCAGGAAATGAAGAGGAGGACTAGATTGGTAATTTGGTCTCATCATTTTACTGTTGAATTTGCGAGATGTAAAAATAAGTTATATTCTAGTAATTTCTTCTCTTGCACTTCTCGCCTGTGGGACTCTCTTCTTGCTTTCCTTTAACCATGATATTTAAAAATTTAAATGCAATGTCAATTATGTGTTTTTTAACCCCATTGTCCTTTCTACTCAATAATGTTTTCTCCGTTTCTTTCACTTTCATTAAACACTTGAGTTTTAATAGACTGAAGTTATTGATCTAAAGAATGCAGCACTTATTAAAACAGAAAATAACTTACTTAGATGGAAATTTCTTGAGAGTGCCACTATTGAATCTTGTGAAACTGTTAATCTGCACCCAGGATTTTTTCAAATATCTCTATTCCTAAAAGAAATATGCCTTTCCCAAGCCAACATACATAAATAATTCATCAAATTAAAATAAAATATATTGTAATGACATTAATAAATAAAAATATGTAAATAAATAAGAAAATAAAAACTTCAACAACAATAACAGCTATTATTCATTTTTGTTTATTAGGTGTAAATTACATTGTTTAGCACCTGCCATAGTTTACCTTGACTTTCACAGTTAGTCTGAAGAATGTTTAGGAGCATTCTTAAATTTTTTAATTTTGAAATCCTAACAATATTTTTACTTCTGTTTATAACTACATGTTGCAAAACAAAATCCTTAGCTTTTCCTTGATAAAGTCCATCAGAGGATGAAAGAAAAGTTTTCCTTTTGTCTATATTCCTAAATATATATACTAAAAATAATTATATATTTGTTCCTCAATGCTACTCTAAGTTACATGCATATAGCAATTTTCAGGCACAATGACTACTTAATGATTGCTATATAAATGAAAGTTTGAGTAGCAAATATGTAATTATTCTTAGTATAAATTTTAGCTCCTTTATTTTACATTGAGCACTGTTTTATTATCACTGCCAGCACTGACTGCAGACTATTCTATATATAACACATCATCCAGTTCAAACTCTTTCATGGTTATTTGAACAGGTGTAGAGGATTATTACTTGTTCCCTCTTTTTGGTTCTGGCTCATTCTGAGGTCTTTTCCTTCACTTCAAACAGCCTCTTTCCATCTTAGTGGCATTATTGCCTTGCTTGGGGTGAATTGATTAATATATATATATATATATATATATACATATAATTATTTAAATTTTGGAATAATTATAATTTAAGCTCTACTTCTACACTGTTTTTAAAAATAAAAACAAAAATACTAAAGAACCCTGGATTATTTACCTAAAGTGTTCTTTCCTATTTTTCTACATATTTGCACACACACACACACACACACACACACACACACACACACACACACACACATATATATATATATATATATATATATATATATATATATATATATATATATATACTTGAACTCCATTATTCCCACCAAACAAAAGACTGTAAAAATGATGAAAAAAAAACTAAATAAAGAATTAATTAAATTTTCCTTGTCTGTCATATTCAACGTAATGTGTTTAAAAGTCAGTTTGCTGCCAAATATATATATATATATATTTCCTACATATAAGTGAATCTAATTCAGATCCTTACCTATTTCCATTTATTGAGTGTCTGTCTCTTGACTGATAGGGAAGAATAGATAGTAAGTGATATATTGTTGCAAGTAGACCACATATTTCTTTGCAAGATCCACCCAACTCCTCTTTGTATTTTGTTACAGTGAAAGAAACGTCCAGACTTCCACTACTGAAAGAACACAGAGTTGTTTTCACCTTGTCTTCATGAAGCATTGATTGGAATCTTCATAATAACATGGCTGCACTGTTTATTTATTCATCTAACCAAGTTCCAAATAACAGGCCTTGATAATATCTTATTTGAGATGTCCACAAACGGAGGAAAAGCTCAGTAGTTAGAACATAGGACTGGAGGCTACCTACACTCTGTTTCCCAAAGAATTGCTGTCACCACCAATGAACAATAGTCATAGAACATTGGACATTGTCTACAGTTCGCTTTCTAGACAGAGGTATAGCTTAGTAGTTAGAGCCTTGGTAAAAAAATAAAATAGTTTTTTTCCTTGTAATTTTTCTCATTTTCAAATTGATAGTTTTATGAAGTTTTAAGGAAACTAAAAACAAAAAGAACACTTATATTAGAATCAGAAGCAAACATTGGACATTGTCTACAGTTCGCTTTCTAGACAGAGGTAGAGCTTAGTAGTTAGGGCCTTGGTAAAAAAATAAAATAGTTTTTTTCCTTGTAATTTTTCTCATTTTCAAATTGATAGTTTTATGAAGTTTTAAGGAAACTAAAAACAAAAAGAACACATATTAGAATCAGAAGAAAGCAATTGAAATTTCTATTGCACATAATGCGGAAAGATCTTGGAGAATTTGACACACATAAGGACATATTGAAGTCAAGAGAGGAAAACAACAAATAACTGACTTAATGAGCTTAGCATACTAAGAGCTACAAATCAGAGGAAGTTGAGGAGAGCCATGATATCTTACATCCTGAAGTGACACAGCGCAGAGAAGAAGTGTACTATTGAATTTTGTGAAAACTTTTAACTCGCGCCCATGATTTTTCAAATATTTCTTTTCCTAATTTTTGTGATATTGGATGGCTTCAAATGTCACTTTTGCTATGTCAAGCGAAAGCTCGTTATCACTTCCAAAAATTATAGTTATATTCAAGACTTCCTAGTCACTGGTACTGGTAAAAACACTTTCAATAATATCCACACTAGTAATACTTGTTCAAGTAGTAATCACCAAATAGTAAAAGGATCAGAAGAGAATCATAAGTTGTATAGTAGTAGAGTAGAAAGAGTGAACGTATAGCAATAGTGGATAGACAAGAAGAGTGAACAGTGATCCAAATAGTGATAGAGGAGAAATAGTGATTAGTTAGTCAACACGCTACTTTGTATTTATTCACTTCCTTTCTGATCACATGATCTACTTAGTAATAGAATTGTCCATGTTGCTCACTGGTGATCTAGTTTCAAACCACAGTGTCGGCAGCGACACTTGCTCTTATACAACACTAAGAGAAAAACACACTTCCCAAGCCAAACTACATGACCATAAAAAATTTAGAAAATTAAAAGAAACAATTAAGTCAAAACCTTCTATTATTTAAAATAAATAAATGCATGAATAATTTATTAAAATTAAAATGAAATAATACATAATAATTACATTAATAAATAAAAGTAAGTAAATTCTTAAATGTTCTTAAATAGCCACATCAGCTCAAGACATTCATAGATTTTATCAAGGCAAATGTAAGAATTTTTTTTTCCAACAAGTATTTATAAATAAAGTGGTTAGATTTTCAAAATTTTTAAATTTAAGAAAAATGAAAATCCTCCATCATTTAGACTTTTCAGATAACTTGATTAGCAACATTTTTACTTTTGTCTATAAATACTTGTTGCAAAATAAAATTCTTTAGAGGAATGGATAATATAAGATATATATATATATATATCTGTCTATATTTCTGAGATGTGGTATTGTAATTATTTACATTTTTTACATTGTTCAGACTTTTGTCCTCATCTTTATTGCCATATTCACGGTGGTTCAGCTGTTGCACAGACCAGCCTTCTTCAGGTGATTGGAATTTCAAACTGAACCCTTTATTTCATCAACTGGTATAGACTGTTCTAGTTACATATGCCATGCCTCTTCCAGATGTCTTAGTTAACTCAACTCTCCAAGTTTTTGTTCACCTCTGCTGTATTGAACTCACAACTACTTGGGTCAAGTCACTGGATCCAACCAATGGGTCACGTGTCCTTGAGTATACCAGTGTATGAATTTTGGGGATTTATAAATTTAATATCTCACTAACCTTTTTTACCAGAGCTGATATTGCAATTTTATTGTTATTATTGCTTTTCTCTAGCACTCCATATTACTGGTTTCCATATTGTATTCATTTCTATGCTTGGCTGGATTAGGAGATTTTTGTGGCCTAACATATGTGCTGATTCCTTAAGTTTCTGTATTTTCCAGTGAGGTTCTCTGTTTATTATTTCAACCTCATCCCACAGGGTGTGGTGACATCCATATGTGGTCAGCTATGCCTTATTTTTCTATTTCCTGTCATTTTATGGGTTGATGATGTTCTTGCACTCTTACTTTAAGGGACCAGCCTGTTTCCTCTTTATATTTCTTGCCACAGCAGCATAGGCTGGTGTACACACAGTCCTTAATCATGTTCTCCTCTATGGGAGGGAGTCTTACTTGGAAGAGATGTCTGTGAAGTGTCAAACCCCTTTTGAAGGTCATCCTGATGTTATATAGACCACAGTTCTTTTGTATTTTTCCCAATAATCCCTTTCTTTACACTGTATGGGCAGTGAGCATTAAAGTTGAGCTATTTTCCAGTGAATGTTGGCTTGCAGTGTGGCCAGAGTATGAATGTGTCATCTATGTATCTCAGCCATAGGGTTGGCTTTAGTGATGTGGATTCTAATGCTATTTCTTTGAAGTATTCCATGTATATGTTTGCCATTGCTGGTGATAATGGTGAGCCGATTGCTAAGCCTTCATCTTGTCGATATATGTCTGATCCCATTCCAAAGTGTGTTGTTAATGTACAGAAAGTCAGCATCTCCATCAAGTTATCTATTGGTATATTGCTCCATTATGCTAGGGATGAGTCCAAGGCTAGTCTGTCCCTGACTACCAAGAGTACCTCCTCCATGGGTACCTTGGTGAACAAACTTACCATCTTCAGGTTCATTTGGTTTTGGTTGGATTGGATGTTTTATCCAATGGTTGTATTGGAAGAAGGCCAGAGCATACAGCAGTAAGAACTTCGTGAATATGGCAATAAAGATGAGGACAGCAGTCTGAATGATGTAAATAATGTAAATACATGAATTCCTTAGAAATACATGTACATGCATAAACATATATGTATATGTATATATATATATATATATATATATATATATATATATATATATGCATGTATGTGTGTGTGTATGCGTGTGTATATCTGTGAAAAATTTCAGATATAAGTAAAGTAAAAGGACAATATGAATAAAGACAAAAGGAAAATTTAATAAGCTCGTGTGTTTCACCCTCTGAAAATAGGAGGAAAAAACAAGATAAGTTTTCCTTTTGTTTTTATTCATATTGTCCTTTTACAGTTATATCGTTTACTTATATCTGAAATTTTGCATGTTGACACACACACACACACACACACACACACACACACACACACACATATATATATATATATATATATATATATATATATATATATTTATGTATATGTATTTCTAAGGAATTCATGCATTTTTATCTGACATTATTTCTTGTTACTCTAAATATAGAGATAATTTTTTATTAAGTCTCTCAAATATTCAAAAACAGGTTATCTACTCAAAGATGTATATCCACTAAAAATAATTTTTAGAATAATATATATATATATATATGTATATATATATTTATATATAATATATATAAAACCTCTCCATAATGTCCTAGATAGTTTACATCAGATCTTAATAGACAATACTACAATTTTATATTACTCAAATAATAAGGAAATATAATAAACTAATGGAAGCTATCCACATTAAAAAAAATCACGCAATCAATAAACTAGATTTGCTTCAACTTTGTCACTATAGGAATTAAACTCTCTATATATTTTTCAACCAATAAAATTCCATCAGGAAGTTAATTTGATAAACAATGTTAAAATTTTTAATGATTACAAGAGCAAATAATGCCAAAATACTTGCAGACATAGTTGTAGAACTACCATGTGTTATTTTTGGGCCATTTAGAAAATAACAATAATAACTCTCTTCACTATCCCTGCCTATTTAAGAAAAAGATTTTTGCAAGCTAGTGTAAATTATTTTCTAACCAACAAAAACCTTCTATTAAAAAAGTTCACATCTCTATGTGAAATTAGATTCTGAATCCCCTTACAGGTATAAAAATGGAAACCAGTTGCTTCTCGAGGTCTAAAACAATTACGGAAGCCAGTTTGAGCTACATATGTGTACATACACAAACAGACATACACACATGCATACAAGGGAAAAGATAACCACCAGCATCTACCAACCAAGGCCTTGTCCATGCATGCAATAGAAGGGATTAACCAGCAACTGTTGACTAAGCCTTATGTCTACAAGCTCACAAACACATTAGGCTAAACTGTCATAAAGTAAGTCTATGCACACATTTCACACTGCACTAAGAATGCTTAGTAAAAAACAAATTTCACTGCAAGGAAAATTTAACATTTTACATATATATATATATATATATATATATATAGTCAAACCTAATGAGCCAGACAAACCTACCAAAGTTTCACTTAGGCAGATTGTCAGGGTCAGCTGACCCTGACGATCTGCCTAAGTGAAACCATGGTAGGTTTGTCTGGCTCATTAGGTTTGACTAGGTTTGCTCTACGTTTGTATCGAGCTCTTTAGTTAGTTGTTTACTCGTATCGGTTTTTTTTTCTTTGGGCCTTGAATCTGTATCTGTGCGATTATTTTCGACAGACTTTCATGTTCCTGGCGCTTTCTTTATTAAAACCCTTTTTTTTCCCTTCGTGATTGATTTGGCTATTGTTAAATCAAGAATTCGAAGGTTTTTTGACACGAGTATAGTTACCTATATTTATTTATATATATATATATATATATTCTATATTTCAGAAAAGAATATATAGATGTTATTTCAACTAATGTTCTACTTTTCTTTCAGAAAATAACCTTTTTATGTCTCATTTAAAAGATGTGTTGTAGTTGTTGTTAAATATTTGGAATATCAAAAGCTTGGGTAGACAGATCTCAACAGCTCTCACTTGCTTAAATATTTTTAACCTCAATTGCAAGTCAGTTCTGTGACATCACATCATGCTATAACCATGACAGTTTGTAATTTCAAATTTTATCTAAATTCATAAAATATTTTTCCAAAAAATTAATCAAAAATATGTAACTTCTATCTTTCTAAGCCACCTTTCTGATGTTGACTGATGGAATGGTTGAAAGTACTAGAACACTCACTTCCTCCCAATTCAGCCATGGAGTGTTCATTCAGAAATTTCCTTCAAGTGTTTGGTTCAAAACAAAGAAAAGTTGGTTAAAAAATAAAACCATGTTTTATTGTTTACTGCCTATATATATATATATATATATATATATATATATATATATATATATATATATATATATATATATATATACACATTTCATTGAATACGGCAGACAAAGTGCTTTGATTTAGTTTTTTATAGAATTTCTCATGTGATCTTATAATTTTTTTCTTTTCAGATGATAAATTATATAAAAACTGTCTAATTGTTCTTTATTTCCAAGTGCTTTTGGATATACATTTAGCCATTTTTAAAGTTGAAATATATTGACTTTTAACAAGAAATAGATTATTGTATGTATGTATTTACATAATGTTTTCATTTTCAAAACACGGTCAATAATAATATATTTTTTTCCACAACAGTAGCATAACTCAGAGTTGCACAACACAATCTTCAAATGCAGAGTATCATGTGCATAAAAGTCACAGCTAGGGCCATTCTTTCATAGGATTTAATGTTGGCAAGCATTGGTCTAGGAAAGCTAGGTCTCAAGCACTTTACTTTGCTGAGTATGTAAGTTTGCTTTCTGGCCTTTTTTTCTCTTTCTTTTTTCAGTATTATTGTTTTTATTCATAACTGTATCTGGTTAAGAGTTTAGGTTTCGGCAAGATGTTAGTTGGCTCCACCAATGCTTTTGCTTTTTCTTTAATATATATATATATATATATATATGATGAAAATGTGGAAAAGACAAAGCAAAATCCGTTTACTGTTTTTTATTTTGTTTTTGTTTTTGTTATAATTGTTTTAATAAAAATAAAAAACAGTAAACTCACATATTCGGATTTTGCTTTGTCTTTTCCAAATTTTCATCATACCGTCGGATCTACATCCACATATTTGCTTACATATATATATATATATATATATATATATATACATCAGCATGACTCAGATGCTCTTACTCACAAAATTCACATGGTCAGACTTTTCAGTACTCCCTATTGTTTGTGTGAGTGTAGGGTCTTGGTGCACCAGATGTACTGCACCCATAGCAGCAGGTGGTGTGTCTATAGTAAGATAACCTGATAGAGCTCATCTCTCTTCAGGTGGGTTTTTAATTCAGAATTGTCCTATTCTAAGACTGGTTGCCGCCTGAAGCTAGAATACCCATTCCCTATTTAGCACATAGCTGGAGGGAAAACAGATGGCTTCATGCCATTCCCAAGAGCATTTATGCAAAATTGAATGCAACACACTAACCTGGAATTTGAACTTATCTTGCTGATTCCACTTTCTGTGTCCATTACATGACCCAGACATACTCTACGCACACATACCTACACATAGATAAGGTCTGTCTAGAATATATCCTGTCATTTTGAATATCCCAACAATCAGCCAAGATGTAATTTGGTTATCAGCCAAAAGAGCAGTGAAATACCATTAAGTCAATAATACATCTTTCTTTTAAATGATCAAACTATAGTGAGAGAAAATTTTAGGGAATCAGAATTAAGAGTTGCCTCTAGCTCTATATATCTGCCTCGTTTTCATATCTTGTGAAAAGTTTTTTTTTTTGGCAAAGACATCACTGCACTCAGGCCTGTCGGTTAACCCACTACAATCCGGATTTGGCTGCTTGTGACTTGTGGCTTTTGCAAAGGAACATTTCAGAGTATAGACAGTATTGACCTTTTCTAGACAGGCCATCCAAATCTGGTCAATGAAAACATGTATGTTTGTTTACAATCAAAATAATTGTAATAATAATGTCGACTGACCAGAAATGGATATAAACTATTGACCAAAGCAAGATGGCAGCTTCTATATAGCAGTGACTAAATTTATTTTGTTCTTTTCCTTGACAGACAATCAGATAACATAACAACCAGGCATAGATTTATCCTGGAGACATTGCAGGTCATTCTTGACTCTGATGACAAGTTTAAAGTGGAGAAATAAATGAATTTGGTTCTGATGATAACTCAGACTGTGACAGCACTGGCAGTAAGCCAAGTGCATGTCCTGTTGCGGATAAGTTGATGACCGTGATGAAAGTGGTTTGGTAGATGAAATAATTCTAATGAATTAATTCTGACTCTAATCCTTCTAGTATGTCTTAGCATAGCAAAACATGATTTGCATGTATATGTTGTCCTAGCATCATAATGACAATACTAGATATAATACCATAACAAGGCCTATTACTTGTAGACCAATGAAGAGTAGTAGGCTACAAGGTAAAGTGAAGCAAGATAAATCAGGATGGCCCTTAGTAATGGTAATGTTAATATTAGTTGTTTTCCTACAAGGAAATATTTGTCATTCATTGACAGAGCAGCCAGTACTTCTTTCAGTTGAAATTTATAAAATCTTTCTTTCAAAACACTTTTCTAGGAAAACAGGTTTCTCAAGCCCAGTAGCATTTATCGCTCTTTCCAATATAGGTGGGGTTTCCCTTCCTAACCTTCTGGTTGAAGTGGTGTGGAATGTGAACATTTTGATCATGACATTATTTTCTCTTTGAGTTACATGTGCTATCCATTTTAGTTGTTGCTGATCTTGGTAGTCCTCAAGTGATTTCTCTTATTTGGTACAGTTCTTTGTTTATGATTCTGCAGCATAATATTCAAATAAGGATGATTGCTAAAGCCCTCAGGCTTTAGTCACTCAAAACCTTTTTCAAATTAGCTATTTTGCCTTTCCCAGTAAAATAGACACCAAAGCTATTTTGCTTGTAAATACAAATAATGTTTTTTTTTTTTTGTTTTTTTTTTTTAAGCTTATCACCCCAAGCAAGGCTGGAAGCCACTAGCACGCAAGGGGTTACAGAAGGTTTGGAGGAAGAGCAGATAGGAGTGGTAAAGGAGGGGATGTGAAGAAAGATAGTGGATCGATCAAGGCAAGGGGGTTACAGAAGATTAGGAGCGAGAGCAGATAGGAATGAAAGGTGAAAGGATGTGGAGAAGGGAAGTGGATAGATCAAAGCAACTGGAGATGTCGATTGACATTACACTTAAATAGTTGAAGATTATATTTGTCAGGGAAACAGGAATAAGGAAGGGAGCTCCACAGGCGAGATGTGCGAGACACAAAGCCATTGGAGCAGAAGAGACGTCCACATGAAACAGTTTCAATGGTGAAGGGGTGGGAACGGGATGCCAGTTTTAGAACTAAGAATATATTATATATGAGATTGTCAGCACAGTGGTTGTGTGAGCTGTGTACACAGAACATGAAAAACATGGATTCTGTGGTCTGTGACTGTTGTCTTCAATGGGTGCACCTGAAGTGTAATGGCAAGAGAACCATACCCAAGGGAAAGCTTTGGTTTTGCTGAGACTTATGTCTGAAGTGCTTAGAATATTCAGAGACTTCTATATTTCTTTTAATAATTGATGAGTAAATGATTTGAACTTGTGTGGTGGAAAAGAATTTAAATTGTCTTAAGAAAAACTAAATAATCTTCTGAGTTACATCTGTGTGTTATTATTTTTAGCATTATCTGCTTTCATAATAATAAAAATATTTACTGGCAAAATAGCCTGGGGGTCTATTTTACCGAAACTTGTAAAATAAGCTTAAAAGCATGTTTGTCTATTTTACAAGAACCAGCAAAATAACCTCTTCCAAACTTTTTCCATCATTGATCTTAGGAAAGGTTCTATACAGCTGACAGTTTTGATATTCCTGAACAAGTCTGGCACCATGCATGACATCTATATGAAAGTCTTGATCTGGCGAGGCTATTTAAGAACTTGACTTGAATTTTGAATTCATAGAAATTTACAGTGTTGGGTGAAACTACCTTTGGTAGAACTTATTCTATATTCAATTTCTTTTTCTCCTATACTTAATTTGTTATAGCTGATCCATACACTGGGATATCTGAAGTGTTTAGTATTTTCATTCCAATTCCAGATCATAGTTTCTGTTTTAGAAAGGTTTATCTTAAGTCCTATTCCTCTGAACCCATAGTAGAGGATGTTGATTTTCTGTTCAAGATCATTCTTATCCCAATTATGAATACCTATGTCATCGGCATAGCCCCCACTCATCATCAGTCCATTGCCCACTGGAGGGAAAGCATGATTGTTGTCTTTTATTAGTATATTTGTTTGGTATGTGGTATGGAAAGTTTAAATGTTCAGTGCCCATCTCTTCACATCTATGTTTGTAAATGCTCACAGCATAGTTTAAGAAAAGATTAAATAAGCTGAGGCTCTCATTTCCTTCTTTTCATACACCTGATGAGATTTGAAATATTTCCATATTGGGGTTCTCACCAGACATGTAAGATTTTATAGACTGATACAGTGGTTGTATACAGTTGACAGATATTTCTGAACAGTTTTGTCACCCTGTATGACATCCATATGAATGTCTTGAATCTGAAACATGAAATTAGTTTTTAGGTGAATGTTTTGGTTCTGTGGCATTTTGCACTGTTTGGTAAAACTATGTCTAGCACAGCCTATTCTATATTCAATTTCCTTATCTCCTGTACTAAATTTGTTATAATTGATCCATACACCAAGGTATCTGAAGTGTTTGGTATTTATTAATTCCACATCCTGAATTTTTATGAGTGGTTCAGGGTATGTGCCATCACTGCTTTCATTCCAATTCCAGGTCATAGTTTCAATTTGGAAAGGTGAGTTTTATTTCTTAGAACACTTAGTAGAGGATGTTGATTTTCTGTTCAAGATCATTCTTATTCCAACTATGAATACCTATGTCATCAGCATGGCCTCCTCATCATCAGAACATTGACCTTCAGAGGGTAAGCAGGATCATTGTCTTCTATTGGTAAATTTTGGGGAGATGCGGTATGGAATGTTTAAATGGTCAGTATCCATCTCATCATATCTGTGCTTGTAAATGGACAGGTCATAAAAGATATTATGATAGGACAGCTTCAGAAACTAAACTGAAATACTTTGGTCAGAGTAATACTGGCTTGCATTTATATTTGTCTAAGAATGAAACTGGGAGCATGACAGTATTGGATTTTTCTTAGAAATATTCCAGTAACAATATACAGTGTAACCCGGATATGAGAGACCCGGATATAAGAGAGATTTTCTCTGGTCCCAAATTAGAGCCAATGTTAATGTATATATAATAGACCAAACCCGGATATAAGAGACTTCTTATCTGGTCCTGACAACTCTCTTATATCCGGGTTACATTGTATCTAAATTCTTGGTGAACCATAGCATTCAATATTTAAAACACATCCCGTTCCTACCCCTTCACCATTGAAACTGTTAGATGTAGACGTCTCTTCTACTCCAATAGCTTCATGTCTCACACATCTCGCCTGTGGAACTCCCTTCCTTATTCCTGCTTCCCTGACAAATACAATCTCCAACTATTTAAGTGTAACGTCAATCGACATCTCCAGCTGCCTTGATCTATCCACTTCCCTTCTCCACATCCTTTCACCTTTCATTCCTATCTGCTCTCGCTCCAAATCTTCTGTAACCCCCTTGCCTTGATCGATCCACTATCTTTCTCCACATCCTCTCCTTTACCACTCCTATCTGCTCTTCCTCCAAACCTTCTGTAACCCCTTGCATGCTAGTGGCTTCCAGCCTTGCTTGGGGTGAAAAGCTTAAAAAAAAAAAAAAATATGGGGAAGGCCAATTTAAATGCCTCTATGTGAGCATAGCTCTGTCAGAATATATATAGGCTCTATAGTAGGTAAATAGCAAACAAATTGAATTTAAATTTAAGTTAGCTTAAAACTGGTAAAAATTAAAGGTACATTCAGTTTAGAGAGGGTTAAGAAGAATGAAATGTGGCAGATTATGATCTTGAAAGATAATATTGCAAACTGTTCTTGATAATAGTAAAAAGGGATAAGTGTATAGTACAATGTGAGTACTGCGAAGTGGCTGAAGGCACCATTTCTCTAAAGAAGCTATTTTTATTAGTATCAAATTGCTGAATATTTTAAGGAAAAACCATATATATATATATATATATATATATATATATATATAAATAAATTTCATTAAAGATAACTGACAAGGTACTGACCACTGACCAGGCACAACATTGTTTAAGTCTGGCAATCAGATGAGAACCATTATTGCAATGTGATATAGCTGTAAGCTCATATATTGTTGTATCCTTAAAAGAGGTTACAAACAGACAAAGGTGGCACTCGAGTGAAAGGAACAGCAACACGGGCGTAGATGAAAGAAAGAGAGGTTTATTGTAAAACTGAATACACTATTGATAGACAGGGAATCGGTTAGCAAGCTAGTAATTCCTGAAACAAGTCCGCCAGATATATCCTGTGCTTACTATATATATCTACTGACATAGTAAGTCCACATAGGTGATAGGGAGTGTGGGACATTCTATTACAACATATATATATATATATATTATATATATATATATATATATATATATATATATCTGTGTGTGTGTGTATTGGGCAGTAGTCCCTCTTTTATACAAGTTTCATTAAAGATGACTGACAAGTTACTGCAGTTAAGCTTTTTATTCAATTTTTCTTTTGTTCATATAAGTGTTTTCTTCTCAGGACAATCTGTTTGAATATCCTATATATATATTTCTATTAGAAACATTATAAAGAAATACACAGACCCCAGTTGACCAGAACAAGAAAATTGAATTAATTATCTACCATAAAGAAATTTAAAACAGCTAACCTCATTATTAACAACAACCCACCTGCAAGTTTCAAATTATACAGGACCAATATTATTTATGAACTGACATGACTCTCAAACTAAATTCATGAATAATTATATTAGACATACCATTACATGCCTATCAAGAAAACTCACATTACATCTCTCTGACTATAGCTCAGTTAGGACCCACCAAAGTCTGTCTGCAACATACTCATAAAAAATACGACCATAATAGCCTCAGCCACATGTAAAAAATGGTTAAAATTAATGGAAGTGTTAATAATAAAAAAAAGTAAAAGCCAACATACAATAACATCATCTATGAACTTGCCTACAATGTGCTGAACATTTTTGGAAAATAAAAAAACATTCTCATCACTATAGATAAAATGTAGATATTCAGTTAAAAAAAAAACAGAATCAGCAAAAGAACTCAGATACATAAAACATTCAGACAGTTTTTACACACTTTATATCCAGAAAAAAAAAACACATATACAAACACAATAAGAATCGAGTAAAGAGCGTAATCACAGTACCTTGTCAGTTGCCTTTATTAAAACATGTATAAGAAAGTGATTGCTGCCCAAATACATAATTATATATATAAACAACAAGGGGGCTCTGTGGGTGTTGATCAAACACAAATGTGCCTGAGTGAGCATCTGCAATAGGGATTGGCTAGACACCCTACTAGATGGGTATCCTCAAATATGAGTTGCCAGCTATTATTTGGGCACCTGGCAGAGTTGGGTGCACGGCCGAGTGGTTAGAACATTTGCTTTCTGACCATGAGACCTGGGTTCGAATCTCACCATGGTTGATTTGTCAAGAAGGTGACTTCCTGATGATATCAAACTGGATTGAGGTCAATCCCAGTGTATGGCACCTTTGGAAAGTGCCTGAAAATCATACCAAGCCTTGTGAGTGAAATCGGGTAGACAGAACTCTTGTGGGCCATCGATAGCTGTGCTAGCACAAAGCCACAAGTCATCATGGCTGAGGGCTTGGGTATACTGGCCTTGTTCAAATTGTTGATCATGCTAGATAACACACTCTCTCCCAGAAACTGTAACTAAGGTCTGTTCAGCATAGTTGCAGTATAAACCACAAGAGGGCTCTTTGGGTGTTGAGCAAACACAAATGTGCCTGAGCAAGTGTCTGCAATAGGGATTGGCTAGTCACCCTAGTAGATTTGTATCTTTGAATATGAGTGGCCAGCTACTGGTTCTTATCTAATTTCCAGAGTTAAGCAATGTTGAGCCTAGTCAGTATCTAGATGGATGACTACTTGGGAATATCAGGTACTGTAAGTCCCTATTATTATCTACTAGGCCATTATAATGGTCCATTTCTTCCCAGTAACTCTAAAAAAAACATTTCCTAATGATCAATAATTGATTAACCAAAAAGATTATAGATGATTAGGTTAATATTTCATGTTTCTTCACAGAAGATTAAGATTGGAAAGAATTTCTTAATTTCAAAAATCAAATGCAATAATGAAAGCAAAGAAAGCATAGCAGAAATATAATTTGCAAAGCGAATTGGTCATGAAAATACTTACAATTCAAGTTTTCTCCAATCTGAGGATGTAAAGAATAAATGTTGAAATATCAATAAAATAAAACATAATAATAAAAATATCTGAGAAGCGTTTCAAAATATGAGAGAAAATGTGATACCAAAATCCAAAGTTACATTGGAATATTGAAAGATACCTTCCATAAGCTAAGCAAAATATTAAGAAACAGGAAAATTTCATTAGAAACAAAGAAAAGAATGAACAGCCATATAAATCCTCCGATATGGTAGTTAATGTTAGATAATTTCCTTACAGATGAATAGGAGACTTGAGGCCACATAAACATGTTACTACAGAAGAATGCTGAGAATACTATGGATGGAGCATGTGAGCAAAAAGGAAATTTTAAGGAAACTGGTTTCCTGGTTTATTCTTAGAATCAGAGAAAGACAGTTATAATTTATTCCACAAGTAATGAGTATAGATGACTTGGAAAATTCAACACTCACAGTGAAAGCAAGAGGGACACATCAGTTAACCTATCTAACAAGCTTGTGTTAGCAGAACAGGGTGTAGAAGGTATAATAAAAAGGTAAGGGCTACAAAAGAAGTTGCAGAGAGCTATCATTGCTCACATACTTTAAGGCTATAAAAAAGAAGTAGAAATCTGAAGTGAAAACAGAATTTTTAATGATAATATTTACAATTTAAGTCATTTTCTCTCCTAAGAATGATGTAAATAAATATTGAAATATCAATAAAATCAGATGGCCTTTTTTGTATGTTAGATTTTATAGAGTTAATTTCATCCTCTAAATTTTGTCTGATAGGAAAAATATACACGGTTGTCTTCCCTACTACTATAGTGTAGGCAGTGGTGGCATCCTACCAGTTTGTGCAAACCAATTCTTTTTTTATAAAAGCTTAGCAAACCAGTTGTTGGATTATTAGAAAATAATCATATATATTAATAGCCGATATATAATAGCTAAAAATATAATTGATACCTTTGCTGTAAGTTCTGCTGAAAGAGGGTTTTCTGGGATGAACATAATTTATTCTGAGAAAAGAAATCATCTTGACATTAAAAATGTGGAAAATCTTCTAGTCATAAATTTGATAGGTCTTCCATTGAATCTTTGGAACTGCCGCGTTTCAGTTTGAATGTGGCTAAGAAACCAAAACACAGCTGATGACACTAAAGTCAAAAAGCATCATACTTCTGAACAGAAAATATAATGAGAACAGAATTTCAATTTGGAAATATCTTAATAAAGAAATGTTTTCTATCAAATTGTCAAAATGGTTCAATTCTTTTTGATACTATAAAGTGATTTGTTTCCATTCTCAGATGGAAAAGACAATAAGTAGAATAGATTCCTAAAGATTACCTTTGCCTTTATAGAATTGGTTCCAGGAAAATTAGAATGCCATCACTATATATATATATATATATATATATATATATATATATATATGTCTATTTGTGTATTTAGGCAGAAAATTCTATTTTAAGCATGTCTGATTGAATAAATTACAAGAAATATCTTATTCAATTATAATATACGAAAAATATTTCATGAATATGAAAGGATTATGATAAAAGTAAGCAGACATAATGTTTATAATTTATTCAATCAAACTTATATATACAAACACATACACACACACACACACATATATGGATGGAAAAGAAAATAAGTAGAATAGATTCCTAAAGATTAGCTGCCTTTATAGAACCGGTTCCTGGAAATTTGGGATGCCATTATTGAGGGTGGGTAAGTGTTGTAGCATACCTATGGACAATAATGGGTATGTCCCCATTCACATAAATACAGTAGTAAATACTGTATGTTGGTCTGCAGTTGGAGATTCATTGTGGAATTCACTTGACTGACTTCTAGCAGTTGATTACTACATTTACGTGCCATTTGGAATCTTATATGTGTTGTTTGTGTCCTAATTATTATCATTCATTACCAACCTTTGTGTGATTATTCTAATCAGTAACCTTCCCTGGGGTACAACAGTAAGAGTGATGATTTTGTCAGTGCTCCACACTTATCTGCAATATTTCATCTGGTAACATTCATCTGGGAAATGTGACACTGAAATCTGAAGGTGCATTGAAATAATAAAAGATGCCTTCCAGAAGCTAAACAAAGACTTAAGCAACAGGAAAATGGAGTGCTGAACTTTTATGTAATATCAGTCACCTTCTATAACACTCAATGCTGGACACTCCTCAGAAGACTTGATGCAACAGAAATGTGCTACTACAGCAGGGTACTGACAATACTATAGACATAGGAAGTTTTAAGGAAATAATAAAAATGTCACTTATGTTATTATTGCTCCACCTTTATAGCAGTGAATGCTGGACAATCTCCTCAGATATGAAGAAAAGATTTAAGGCAACTGAAATGTGTTTCTTAGAATGCTGGTAACCATGGGAGTAACAAAGAAGTTTTGTGAAAAATTCAAACGAAAAAGGACACTTAGAATCAGAAAGAGATAGTTAAAATTTCTAGAACACATCATTAAAAAAATAGGATATATTGAATGCAAGAAAGACAGAGGAAAACATAAAAAAGCCTACCTAACAAGCTTGTGTAAGTGGAAGACAGAACAGGAAGTGCAAAGACAAACATTGTTAAGAGCTACAAAGGAAAGGACGTTGTGGATGTCCATCATCGCTCATGTCATGACGAGACATGCCACATAGAAAAAAAACACTAATCTTTTTTGTAGATTCTTGTTACTGTAACTGTTCATAAAGTACAGTACAGTTAAATTAACTTTGAGGTAAAATTACCTTATAATCTCATATATAAGACTATATAATATATAATCTTATAACTTTGAGGTAAAATTACCTCATAATTACCTTATAATCTTATAATTGTAATTCCAGTAACACACACTTTTATTAAGCATCATTCTGAAATTAATTGAATAACAATCAATTTGAAATTTCATTATAGTCCAGACTCTGTCATAAAGTCCTGTAAAAAAATGTATACCCCAGAAGAAACCCATTCTAATATAACCTTAATACTTGTAGAAAAATGCTTAGTATCAGTCACTAAATCATTCTGATTTTCAAAATGGTTGAAAATCAGGCCCATCGAAATATGCTCAATTAGTGAAAATTTCAAAAAGTGACATATTGTTTCCCACTGGAAAGAAAAATGACAGCTGAAATTCTATATTAGTCCCCAATACAACTGCTTTTGAGATATGTTCAATTCAGAAGATCTCATTTTTATTCTATATCCCTTCTGGGGTGAACAAGGTTCTCTACAACTTCCCATCTCATGTGTTTTTTAGCACTTTTTCTCCATTTGCTACCCCCACCAATTCTGCCATCCATTCACACAAGCTTAGCAGCTAAGTGGCTTTCTGCCTTCTTCTATCTCTCTTGCCCTCAATTTGCTCAGTGAGTGTTAAGCTTTCCAAGCCCTCATTATGTGTCCAAGGCATTTCAGCTGTCTTTTCCTGATCCTAATTATAAGTGTTCTTTGTGTTGCCATAAAAAGATATGATAAACATGGTCCTATGAAATCTATTTATTGAATTTAGGTCAACATTTTACAAGATTCATATACATTCCTCATAAAAAAACATGGCAGCTTTTTTTAAAAGATAAAGAGCAGTAAAATGTGATAAGAATGACATAAAACATCATAATAATGGCATAAAACACTGATAATTGTACAGAACTACCTTTATAAACAGTTTTATAAATGCATGTAAATATGCACAAGTGTATATGTCTATACATAAATATATCAATTATGAAGACAGCCACAACATGCAGACCATATTCGGAAATTAAAAGCATCCTCATCTTTATATATATACATATAAAAAAATTACATATTCAGTTAAACAAAAAAACATCCTTGATAATGGCTAATAGATTAGATGAAAGTGCTCAGATCCACAGATCATTTGGACAGTTTTTACACACTCTGTCAGAAAAGAAATTGCTTGTATAAATGCAAGAAAAAAATTAATAAAAAGCTTAATCACAGTGCCTTGTCAGTTGTCTTCAATTAAACCTATATAAAAGAAGGTTTGGTTTGGTTTATTTTGTTTTTTTGTTTACCTCAATGGGTTATTTAATGCCGACAAAATTTTTTATTGCTGGTAATATTTTGTTTTGTTAAAACTCTGTTTCTGGTAATATTTTTCCTTCAAAATTGTATTGCTGGTAATAATTTTTTTCAAAAAAGTATTGCTAGTAATAGTTAACTATTTGCCCATAGCTGGGACCCTAACAGGTGCTACCACCCCGGGTCAGGGTGGACCTGGGAACACCAGCAATTGCTGCTGGACGTAGTTTATCATCTTACCCAGGACGGTATATAAAAGAGGGATTGCTACCTAAATACACTTCTTTACCTATTGCAGGATGTATAATGGCTAACAGCTTGGCATGAGAAATCAAAAGGCCAAGTTGAAATTCTAGTCTGGTTCATTATATCCGCTAATAATAATAATAACTCTATGCCCAGAAATATAATAATAATAACTCTATGTTATAATTACATTACATCTATATATATAATTACATTACATTCACTAATAATAATAATAATAACTCTATGCCCAGAAAAGAAATTGCTTGTATAAATGCAAGAGAAATTTAATAAAAAGCTTAATCACTTGTCACTTGTTTTAAATGAAACTACAGAAGAGGGATTGCTGTTCAAATACACAATTATACAAATAATAGCCTATGTGAGTAATATGTGTGGCTGTGTTTGTACCGGTATGTACTGGCAAAATGTATACATGTACGAATGTGTGTATTGACTTAATTTTTTACATATTTGAATTAATATGTACAAAGCTAACTTTTGATATTTTCAAGAATTTTGGTAATTAATTTAAAAGTAGTATCACTTCACACAAATTTGGACTCCAAGAAAGAAAGATTTATGAAAATTTGGCCACTGTGAGATGGAACTGAGTACAAATATATTCATGAATGGATAGAAAAACTGTTCCATCATTCTTTCAATGTTCAAGCGAATCTCATAATTTTCAAAGAAAAACTATAAAATGCCTTAAAAGTGATTGTCAAAAACATTTTCTCTGGAAAGAATTCAGATGCTGGGAATGGTGGGTGTACCATCATTCTTTTTTTTTCTTTTTTTTCTGTAAAACAAGTCATAATTTGAATATTTTAATAACAAGAAATGTCAATTTTTGTGGAAATGCAATATAATTTGATCTTTTGTTTGGAATCTTTGCATTACACAATCAAAATTAATACTATCCTTTGATCTCAACTCAAGAAATAATATAAAAGAGCATTTTGCACAGCATACAGAACATGTCTTAGTTAAAATTTAATTTTTTTATTACTTAAAGATGGCTGTCTTTTTTGCCTTTATTCTTTTAAAGAGTTCCTTCTTTCCTTGCATACTTTGAATTTTTGAAGTTTTATTCCATTCTGCTTTATAGTGACCCTATCAGTGGAATGGCTTTATATTTGCTTTTAGCAGGTTTACTACCAGTGGGAGGGAGTAAGGTTGCTGGCACCCCAGGAAAATTGAACATTGGCACCCTAACAACCATAATTTTTTAAAATTTTCACAAGAAGAATAATGAGTTTATTACAATATACAACGTAATACAAGCTAAAGAAAATATTTATTAACCCACATAAAACATATTTTTCTAGCCTTTTTATCTAAAATCTTTTCATGGCACTTTCTAGGAAGATTGGTAATCTGCTTAAAATTGCTACTGTGCAACAGTGTTTTACACATGCCCCAAGTATAAAAGCTGTCTTAGAACTAAAATGTCACCCTGAGGGTAAGAGTTAAAAAAAGATTGGTAATGTGCTTAAAATTGCTACTGTGCAACAGTGTTTTACACATGCCCCAAGTATAAAAGCTGTCTTTGAACTAAAATGTCACCCTGAGGGTAAGAGTTAAAAAAAGATTGGTAATCTGCTTAAAATTGCTACTGTGCAACAGTGTTTTACACATGCCCCAAGTATAAAAGCTGTCTTCGAACTAAAATGTCACCCTGAGGGTAAGAGTTAAAAAAAGATTGGTAATCTGCTTAAAATTGCTACTGTGCAACAGTGTTTTACACATGCCCCAAGTATAAAAGCTGTCTTAGAACTAAAATGTCACCCTGAGGGTAAGAGTTAAAAAAAGATTGGTAATGTGCTTAAAATTGCTACTGTGCAACAGTGTTTTACACATGCCCCAAGTATAAAAGCTGTCTTTGAACTAAAATGTCACCCTGAGGGTAAGAGTTAAAAAAAGATTGGTAATCTGCTTAAAATTGCTACTGTGCAACAGTGTTTTACACATGCCCCAAGTATAAAAGCTGTCTTCGAACTAAAATGTCACCCTGAGGGTAAGAGTTAAAAAAAGATTGGTAATCTGCTTAAAATTGCTACTGTGCAACAGTGTTTTACACATGCCCCAAGTATAAAAGCTGTCTTAGAACTAAAATGTCACCCTGAGGGTAAGAGTTAAAAAAAGATTGGTAATGTGCTTAAAATTGCTACTGTGCAACAGTGTTTTACACATGCCCCAAGTATAAAAGCTGTCTTAGAACTAAAATGTCACCCTGAAGGTAAGAGTTAAAAAAAGATTGGTAATGTGCTTAAAATTGCTACTGTGCAACAGTGTTTTACACATGCCCCAAGTATAAAAGCTGTCTTCGAACTAAAATGTCACCCTGAGGGTAAGAGTTAAAAAGGATTGGTAATGTGCTTAAAATTGCTACTGTGCAACAGTGTTTTACACATGCCCCAAGTATAAAAGCTGTCTTAGAAATAAAATGTCACCCTGAGGGTAAGAGTTAAAAAAAGATTGGTAATGTGCTTAAAATTGCTACTGTGCAACAGTGTTTTACACATGCCCCAAGTATAAAAGCTGTCTTAGAACTAAAATGTCACCCTGAAGGTAAGAGTTAAAAAAAGATTGGTAATGTGCTTAAAATTGCTACTGTGCAACAGTGTTTTACACATGCCCCAAGTATAAAAGCTGTCTTCGAACTAAAATGTCACCCTGAGGGTAAGAGTTAAAAAGGATTGGTAATGTGCTTAAAATTGCTACTGTGCAACAGTGTTTTACACATGCCCCAAGTATAAAAGCTGTCTTAGAACTAAAATGTCACCCTGAGGGTAAGAGTTAAAAAAAGATTGGTAATGTGCTTAAAATTGCTACTGTGCAACAGTGTTTTACACATGCCCCAAGTATAAAAGCTGTCTTAGAACTAAAATGTCACCCTGAAGGTAAGAGTTAAAAAAAGATTGGTAATGTGCTTAAAATTGCTACTGTGCAACAGTGTTTTACACATGCCCCAAGTATAAAAGCTGTCTTCGAACTAAAATGTCACCCTGAGGGTAAGAGTTAAAAAGGATTGGTAATGTGCTTAAAATTGCTACTGTGCAACAGTGTTTTACACATGCCCCAAGTATAAAAGCTGTCTTAGAAATAAAATGTCACCCTGAGGGTAAGAGTTAAAAAAAGATTGGTAATCTGCTTAAAATTGCTACTGTGCAACAGTGTTTTACACATGCCCCAAGTATAAAAGCTGTCTTCGAACTAAAATGTCACCCTGAGGGTAAGAGTTAAAAAAAGATTGGTAATGTGCTTAAAATTGCTACTGTGCAACAGTGTTTTACACATGCCCCAAGTATAAAAGCTGTCTTAGAAATAAAATGTCACCCTGAGGGTAAGAGTTAAAAAAAGATTGGTAATGTGCTTAAAATTGCTACTGTGCAACAGTGTTTTACACATGCCCCAAGTATAAAAGCTGTCTTAGAACTAAAATGTCACCCTGAGGGTAAGAGTTAAAAAAAGATTGGTAATCTGCTTAAAATTGCTACTGTGCAACAGTGTTTTACACATGCCCCAAGTATAAAAGCTGTCTTAGAACTAAAATGTCACCCTGAGGGTAAGAGTTAAAAAAAGATTGGTAATCTGCTTAAAATTGCTACTGTGCAACGGTGTTTTACACATGCCCCAAGTATAAAAGCTGTCTTCGAACTAAAATGTCACCCTGAGGGTAAGAGTTAAAAAAAGATTGGTAATCTGCTTAAAATTGCTACTGTGCAACAGTGTTTTACACATGCCCCAAGTATAAAAGCTGTCTTCGAACTAAAATGTCACCCTGAGGGTAAGAGTTAAAAAAAGATTGGTAATCTGCTTAAAATTGCTACTGTGCAACAGTGTTTTACACATGCCCCAAGTATAAAAGCTGTCTTAGAACTAAAATGTCACCCTGAGGGTAAGAGTTAAAAAAAGATTGGTAATCTGCTTAAAATTGCTACTGTGCAACAGTGTTTTACACATGCCCCAAGTATAAAAGCTGTCTTAGAACTAAAATGTCACCCTGAGGGTAAGAGTTAAAAAAAGATTGGTAATCTGCTTAAAATTGCTACTGTGCAACAGTGTTTTACACATGCCCCAAGTATAAAAGCTGTCTTCGAACTAAAATGTCACCCTGAGGGTAAGAGTTAAAAAAAGATTGGTAATCTGCTTAAAATTGCTACTGTGCAACAGTGTTTTACACATGCCCCAAGTATAAAAGCTGTCTTCGAACTAAAATGTCACCCTGAGGGTAAGAGTTAAAAAAAGATTGGTAATCTGCTTAAAATTGCTACTGTGCAACAGTGTTTTACACATGCCCCAAGTATAAAAGCTGTCTTCGAACTAAAATGTCACCCTGAGGGTAAGAGTTAAAAAAAGATTGGTAATCTGCTTAAAATTGCTACTGTGCAACAGTGTTTTACACATGCCCCAAGTATAAAAGCTGTCTTAGAACTAAAATGTCACCCTGAGGGTAAGAGTTAAAAAAAGATTGGTAATCTGCTTAAAATTGCTACTGTGCAACAGTGTTTTACACATGCCCCAAGTATAAAAGCTGTCTTAGAACTAAAATGTCACCCTGAGGGTAAGAGTTAAAAAAAGATTGGTAATCTGCTTAAAATTGCTACTGTGCAACAGTGTTTTACACATGCCCCAAGTATAAAAGCTGTCTTAGAACTAAAATGTCACCCTGAGGGTAAGAGTTAAAAAAAGATTGGTAATCTGCTTAAAATTGCTACTGTGCAACAGTGTTTTACACATGCCCCAAGTATAAAAGCTGTCTTCGAACTAAAATGTCACCCTGAGGGTAAGAGTTAAAAAAAGATTGGTAATCTGCTTAAAATTGCTACTGTGCAACAGTGTTTTACACATGCCCCAAGTATAAAAGCTGTCTTAGAACTAAAATGTCACCCTGAGGGTAAGAGTTAAAAAAAGATTGGTAATCTGCTTAAAATTGCTACTGTGCAACAGTGTTTTACACATGCCCCAAGTATAAAAGCTGTCTTCGAACTAAAATGTCACCCTGAGGGTAAGAGTTAAAAAAAGATTGGTAATCTGCTTAAAATTGCTACTGTGCAACAGTGTTTTACACATGCCCCAAGTATAAAAGCTGTCTTAGAACTAAAATGTCACCCTGAGGGTAAGAGTTAAAAAAGGATTGGTAATGTGCTTAAAATTGCTACTGTGCAACAGTGTTTTACACATGCCCCAAGTATAAAAGCTGTCTTCGAACTAAAATGTCACCCTGAGGGTAAGAGTTAAAAAAAGATTGGTAATCTGCTTAAAATTGCTACTGTGCAACAGTGTTTTACACATGCCCCAAGTATAAAAGCTGTCTTCGAACTAAAATGTCACCCTGAGGGTAAGAGTTAAAAAAAGATTGGTAATCTGCTTAAAATTGCTACTGTGCAACAGTGTTTTACACATGCCCCAAGTATAAAAGCTGTCTTAGAACTAAAATGTCACCCTGAGGGTAAGAGTTAAAAAAAGATTGGTAATCTGCTTAAAATTGCTACTGTGCAACAGTGTTTTACACATGCCCCAAGTATAAAAGCTGTCTTAGAACTAAAATGTCACCCTGAGGGTAAGAGTTAAAAAAAGATTGGTAATCTGCTTAAAATTGCTACTGTGCAACAGTGTTTTACACATGCCCCAAGTATAAAAGCTGTCTTCGAACTAAAATGTCACCCTGAGGGTAAGAGTTAAAAAAAGATTGGTAATCTGCTTAAAATTGCTACTGTGCAACAGTGTTTTACACATGCCCCAAGTATAAAAGCTGTCTTAGAACTAAAATGTCACCCTGAGGGTAAGAGTTAAAAAAAGATTGGTAATCTGCTTAAAATTGCTACTGTGCAACAGTGTTTTACACATGCCCCAAGTATAAAAGCTGTCTTCGAACTAAAATGTCACCCTGAGGGTAAGAGTTAAAAAAAGATTGGTAATCTGCTTAAAATTGCTACTGTGCAACAGTGTTTTACACATGCCCCAAGTATAAAAGCTGTCTTAGAACTAAAATGTCACCCTGAGGGTAAGAGTTAAAAAAAGATTGGAAATCTGCTTAAAATTGCTACTGTGCAACAGTGTTTTACACATGCCCCAAGTATAAAAGCTGTCTTAGAACTAAAATGTCACCCTGAGGGTAAGAGTTAAAAAAAGATTGGTAATCTGCTTAAAATTGCTACTGTGCAACAGTGTTTTACACATGCCCCAAGTATAAAAGCTGTCTTCGAACTAAAATGTCACCCTGAGGGTAAGAGTTAAAAAAAGATTGGTAATCTGCTTAAAATTGCTACTGTGCAACAGTGTTTTACACATGCCCCAAGTATAAAAGCTGTCTTAGAACTAAAATGTCACCCTGAGGGTAAGAGTTAAAAAAAGATTGGTAATCTGCTTAAAATTGCTACTGTGCAACAGTGTTTTACACATGCCCCAAGTATAAAAGCTGTCTTCGAACTAAAATGTCACCCTGAAGGTAAGAGTTAAAAAAAGATTGGTAATGTGCTTAAAATTGCTACTGTGCAACAGTGTTTTACACATGCCCCAAGTATAAAAGCTGTCTTCGAACTAAAATGTAACCCTGAGGGTAAGAGTTAAAAAAAGATTGGTAATGTGCTTAAAATTGCTACTGTGCAACAGTGTTTTACACATGCCCCAAGTATAAAAGCTGTCTTAGAACTAAAATGTCACCCTGAGGGTAAGAGTTAAAAAAAGATTGGTAATCTGCTTAAAATTGCTACTGTGCAACAGTGTTTTACACATGCCCCAAGTATAAAAGCTGTCTTCGAACTAAAATGTCACCCTGAGGGTAAGAGTTAAAAAAAGATTGGTAATCTGCTTAAAATTGCTACTGTGCAACAGTGTTTTACACATGCCCCAAGTATAAAAGCTGTCTTCGAACTAAAATGTCACCCTGAGGGTAAGAGTTAAAAAAAGATTGGTAATCTGCTTAAAATTGCTACTGTGCAACAGTGTTTTACACATGCCCCAAGTATAAAAGCTGTCTTAGAACTAAAATGTCACCCTGAGGGTAAGAGTTAAAAAAAGATTGGTAATCTGCTTAAAATTGCTACTGTGCAACAGTGTTTTACACATGCCCCAAGTATAAAAGCTGTCTTAGAACTAAAATGTCACCCTGAGGGTAAGAGTTAAAAAAAGATTGGTAATCTGCTTAAAATTGCTACTGTGCAACAGTGTTTTACACATGCCCCAAGTATAAAAGCTGTCTTCGAACTAAAATGTCACCCTGAGGGTAAGAGTTAAAAAAAGATTGGTAATCTGCTTAAAATTGCTACTGTGCAACAGTGTTTTACACATGCCCCAAGTATAAAAGCTGTCTTCGAACTAAAATGTCACCCTGAGGGTAAGAGTTAAAAAAAGATTGGTAATCTGCTTAAAATTGCTACTGTGCAACAGTGTTTTACACATGCCCCAAGTATAAAAGCTGTCTTCGAACTAAAATGTCACCCTGAGGGTAAGAGTTAAAAAAAGATTGGTAATCTGCTTAAAATTGCTACTGTGCAACAGTGTTTTACACATGCCCCAAGTATAAAAGCTGTCTTCGAACTAAAATGTCACCCTGAGGGTAAGAGTTAAAAAAAGATTGGTAATCTGCTTAAAATTGCTACTGTGCAACAGTGTTTTACACATGCCCCAAGTATAAAAGCTGTCTTCGAACTAAAATGTCACCCTGAGGGTAAGAGTTAAAAAAAGATTGGTAATCTGCTTAAAATTGCTACTGTGCAACAGTGTTTTACACATGCCCCAAGTATAAAAGCTGTCTTAGAACTAAAATGTCACCCTGAGGGTAAGAGTTAAAAAAAGATTGGTAATCTGCTTAAAATTGCTACTGTGCAACAGTGTTTTACACATGCCCCAAGTATAAAAGCTGTCTTCGAACTAAAATGTCACCCTGAGGGTAAGAGTTAAAAAAAGATTGGTAATCTGCTTAAAATTGCTACTGTGCAACAGTGTTTTACACATGCCCCAAGTATAAAAGCTGTCTTCGAACTAAAATGTCACCCTGAGGGTAAGAGTTAAAAAAAGATTGGTAATGTGCTTAAAATTGCTACTGTGCAACAGTGTTTTACACATGCCCCAAGTATAAAAGCTGTCTTCGAACTAAAATGTCACCCTGAGGGTAAGAGTTAAAAAAAGATTGGTAATCTGCTTAAAATTGCTACTGTGCAACAGTGTTTTACACATGCCCCAAGTATAAAAGCTGTCTTCGAACTAAAATGTCACCCTGAGGGTAAGAGTTAAAAAAAGATTGGTAATCTGCTTAAAATTGCTACTGTGCAACAGTGTTTTACACATGCCCCAAGTATAAAAGCTGTCTTCGAACTAAAATGTCACCCTGAGGGTAAGAGTTAAAAAAAGATTGGTAATCTGCTTAAAATTGCTACTGTGCAACAGTGTTTTACACATGCCCCAAGTATAAAAGCTGTCTTAGAACTAAAATGTCACCCTGAGGGTAAGAGTTAAAAAAAGATTGGTAATCTGCTTAAAATTGCTACTGTGCAACAGTGTTTTACACATGCCCCAAGTATAAAAGCTGTCTTCGAACTAAAATGTCACCCTGAGGGTAAGAGTTAAAAAAAGATTGGTAATCTGCTTAAAATTGCTACTGTGCAACAGTGTTTTACACATGCCCCAAGTATAAAAGCTGTCTTAGAACTAAAATGTCACCCTGAGGGTAAGAGTTAAAAAAAGATTGGTAATCTGCTTAAAATTGCTACTGTGCAACAGTGTTTTACACATGCCCCAAGTATAAAAGCTGTCTTAGAACTAAAATGTCACCCTGAGGGTAAGAGTTAAAAAAAGATTGGTAATGTGCTTAAAATTGCTACTGTGCAACAGTGTTTTACACATGCCCCAAGTATAAAAGCTGTCTTCGAACTAAAATGTCACCCTGAGGGTAAGAGTTAAAAAAAGATTGGTAATCTGCTTAAAATTGCTACTGTGCAACAGTGTTTTACACATGCCCCAAGTATAAAAGCTGTCTTCGAACTAAAATGTCACCCTGAGGGTAAGAGTTAAAAAAAGATTGGTAATCTGCTTAAAATTGCTACTGTGCAACAGTGTTTTACACATGCCCCAAGTATAAAAGCTGTCTTCGAACTAAAATGTCACCCTGAGGGTAAGAGTTAAAAAAAGATTGGTAATCTGCTTAAAATTGCTACTGTGCAACAGTGTTTTACACATGCCCCAAGTATAAAAGCTGTCTTAGAACTAAAATGTCACCCTGAGGGTAAGAGTTAAAAAAAGATTGGTAATCTGCTTAAAATTGCTACTGTGCAACAGTGTTTTACACATGCCCCAAGTATAAAAGCTGTCTTCGAACTAAAATGTCACCCTGAGGGTAAGAGTTAAAAAAAGATTGGTAATCTGCTTAAAATTGCTACTGTGCAACAGTGTTTTACACATGCCCCAAGTATAAAAGCTGTCTTAGAACTAAAATGTCACCCTGAGGGTAAGAGTTAAAAAAAGATTGGTAATCTGCTTAAAATTGCTACTGTGCAACAGTGTTTTACACATGCCCCAAGTATAAAAGCTGTCTTAGAACTAAAATGTCACCCTGAGGGTAAGAGTTAAAAAAAGATTGGTAATGTGCTTAAAATTGCTACTGTGCAACAGTGTTTTACACATGCCCCAAGTATAAAAGCTGTCTTCGAACTAAAATGTAACCCTGAGGGTAAGAGTTAAAAAAAGATTGGTAATGTGCTTAAAATTGCTACTGTGCAACAGTGTTTTACACATGCCCCAAGTATAAAAGCTGTCTTAGAACTAAAATGTCACCCTGAGGGTAAGAGTTAAAAAAAGATTGGTAATCTGCTTAAAATTGCTACTGTGCAACAGTGTTTTACACATGCCCCAAGTATAAAAGCTGTCTTAGAACTAAAATGTCACCCTGAGGGTAAGAGTTAAAAAAAGATTGGTAATCTGCTTAAAATTGCTACTGTGCAACAGTCTTTTACACATGCCCCAAGTATAAAAGCTGTCTTAGAACTAAAATGTCACCCTGAGGGTAAGAGTTAAAAAAAGATTGGTAATCTGCTTAAAATTGCTATTGTGCAACAGTGTTTTACACATGCCCCAAGTATAAAAGCTGTCTTTGAACTAAAATGTCACCCTGAGGGTAAGAGTTAAAAAAAGATTGGTAATGTGCTTAAAATTGCTACTGTGCAACAGTGTTTTACACATGCCGAAAGTATAAAAGCTGTCTTTGAAATAAAATGTCACCCTGAGGGTAAGAGTTAAAAAAAGATTGGTAATCTGCTTAAAATTGCTACTGTGCAACAGTGTTTTACACATGCCCCAAGTATAAAAGCTGTCTTAGAACTAAAATGTCACCCTGAGGGTAAGAGTTAAAAAAAGATTGGTAATCTGCTTAAAATTGCTACTGTGCAACAGTGTTTTACACATGCCCCAAGTATAAAAGCTGTCTTAGAACTAAAATGTCACCCTGAGGGTAAGAGTTAAAAAAAGATTGGTAATCTGCTTAAAATTGCTACTGTGCAACAGTGTTTTACACATGCCCCAAGTATAAAAGCTGTCTTAGAAATAAAATGTCACCCTGAGGGTAAGAGTTAAAAAAAGATTGGTAATCTGCTTAAAATTGCTACTGTGCAACAGTGTTTTACACATGCCCCAAGTATAAAAGCTGTCTTAGAACTAAAATGTCACCCTGAGGGTAAGAGTTAAAAAAAGATTGGTAATCTGCTTAAAATTGCTACTGTGCAACAGTGTTTTACACATGCCCCAAGTATAAAAGCTGTCTTCGAACTAAAATGTCACCCTGAGGGTAAGAGTTAAAAAAAGATTGGTAATCTGCTTAAAATTGCTACTGTGCAACAGTGTTTTACACATGCCCCAAGTATAAAAGCTGTCTTCGAACTAAAATGTCACCCTGAGGGTAAGAGTTAAAAAAAGATTGGTAATCTGCTTAAAATTGCTACTGTGCAACAGTGTTTTACACATGCCCCAAGTATAAAAGCTGTCTTAGAACTAAAATGTCACCCTGAGGGTAAGAGTTAAAAAAAGATTGGTAATCTGCTTAAAATTGCTACTGTGCAACAGTGTTTTACACATGCCCCAAGTATAAAAGCTGTCTTAGAACTAAAATGTCACCCTGAGGGTAAGAGTTAAAAAAAGATTGGTAATCTGCTTAAAATTGCTACTGTGCAACAGTGTTTTACACATGCCCCAAGTATAAAAGCTGTCTTAGAACTAAAATGTCACCCTGAGGGTAAGAGTTAAAAAAAGATTGGTAATCTGCTTAAAATTGCTACTGTGCAACAGTGTTTTACACATGCCCCAAGTATAAAAGCTGTCTTAGAACTAAAATGTCACCCTGAGGGTAAGAGTTAAAAAAAGATTGGTAATCTGCTTAAAATTGCTACTGTGCAACAGTGTTTTACACATGCCCCAAGTATAAAAGCTGTCTTAGAACTAAAATGTCACCCTGAGGGTAAGAGTTAAAAAAAGATTGGTAATCTGCTTAAAATTGCTACTGTGCAACAGTGTTTTACACATGCCCCAAGTATAAAAGCTGTCTTAGAACTAAAATGTCACCCTGAGGGTAAGAGTTAAAAAAAGATTGGTAATCTGCTTAAAATTGCTACTGTGCAACAGTGTTTTACACATGCCCCAAGTATAAAAGCTGTCTTTGAACTAAAATGTCACCCTGAGGGTAAGAGTTAAAAAAAGATTGGTAATCTGCTTAAAATTGCTACTGTGCAACAGTGTTTTACACATGCCCCAAGTATAAAAGCTGTCTTAGAACTAAAATGTCACCCTGAGGGTAAGAGTTAAAAAAGGATTGGTAATCTGCTTAAAATTGCTACTGTGCAACAGTGTTTTACACATGCCCCAAGTATAAAAGCTGTCTTCGAAATAAAATGTAACCCTGAGGGTAAGAGTTAAAAAAAGATTGGTAATGTGCTTAAAATTGCTACTGTGCAACAGTGTTTTACACATGCCCCAAGTATAAAAGCTGTCTTAGAACTAAAATGTCACCCTGAGGGTAAGAGTTAAAAAAAGATTGGTAATCTGCTTAAAATTGCTACTGTGCAACAGTGTTTTACACATGCCCCAAGTATAAAAGCTGTCTTAGAACTAAAATGTCACCCTGAGGGTAAGAGTTAAAAAAAGATTGGTAATCTGCTTAAAATTGCTACTGTGCAACAGTGTTTTACACATGCCCCAAGTATAAAAGCTGTCTTAGAACTAAAATGTCACCCTGAGGGTAAGAGTTAAAAAAAGATTGGTAATGTGCTTAAAATTGCTACTGTGCAACAGTGTTTTACACATGCCCCAAGTATAAAAGCTGTCTTAGAACTAAAATGTCACCCTGAGGGTAAGAGTTAAAAAAAGATTGGTAATCTGCTTAAAATTGCTACTGTGCAACAGTGTTTTACACATGCCCCAAGTATAAAAGCTGTCTTAGAACTAAAATGTCACCCTGAGGGTAAGAGTTAAAAAAAGATTGGTAATCTGCTTAAAATTGCTACTGTGCAACAGTGTTTTACACATGCCCCAAGTATAAAAGCTGTCTTAGAACTAAAATGTCACCCTGAGGGTAAGAGTTAAAAAAAGATTGGTAATGTGCTTAAAATTGCTACTGTGCAACAGTGTTTTACACATGCCCCAAGTATAAAAGCTGTCTTAGAACTAAAATGTCACCCTGAGGGTAAGAGTTAAAAAAAGATTGGTAATCTGCTTAAAATTGCTACTGTGCAACAGTGTTTTACACATGCCCCAAGTATAAAAGCTGTCTTAGAACTAAAATGTCACCCTGAGGGTAAGAGTTAAAAAAAGATTGGTAATCTGCTTAAAATTGCTACTGTGCAACAGTGTTTTACACATGCCCCAAGTATAAAAGCTGTCTTAGAACTAAAATGTCACCCTGAGGGTAAGAGTTAAAAAAAGATTGGTAATCTGCTTAAAATTGCTACTGTGCAACAGTGTTTTACACATGCCCCAAGTATAAAAGCTGTCTTCGAAATAAAATGTCACCCTGAGGGTAAGAGTTAAAAAAAGATTGGTAATCTGCTTAAAATTGCTACTGTGCAACAGTGTTTTTACACATGCCCCAAGTATAAAAGCTGTCTTAGAACTAAAATGTCACCCTGAGGGTAAGAGTTAAAAAAAGATTGGTAATCTGCTTAAAATTGCTACTGTGCAACAGTGTTTTACACATGCCCCAAGTATAAAAGCTGTCTTAGAACTAAAATGTCACCCTGAGGGTAAGAGTTAAAAAAAGATTGGTAATCTGCTTAAAATTGCTACTGTGCAACAGTGTTTTACACATGCCCCAAGTATAAAAGCTGTCTTAGAACTAAAATGTCACCCTGAGGGTAAGAGTTAAAAAAAGATTGGTAATCTGCTTAAAATTGCTACTGTGCAACAGTGTTTTACACATGCCCCAAGTATAAAAGCTGTCTTAGAACTAAAATGTCACCCTGAGGGTAAGAGTTAAAAAAAGATTGGTAATCTGCTTAAAATTGCTACTGTGCAACAGTGTTTTACACATGCCCCAAGTATAAAAGCTGTCTTAGAACTAAAATGTCACCCTGAGGGTAAGAGTTAAAAAAGGATTGGTAATGTGCTTAAAATTGCTACTGTGCAACAGTGTTTTACACATGCCCCAAGTATAAAAGCTGTCTTCGAAATAAAATGTAACCCTGAGGGTAAGAGTTAAAAAAAGATTGGTAATGTGCTTAAAATTGCTACTGTGCAACAGTGTTTTACACATGCCCCAAGTATAAAAGCTGTCTTAGAACTAAAATGTCACCCTGAGGGTAAGAGTTAAAAAAAGATTGGTAATCTGCTTAAAATTGCTACTGTGCAACAGTGTTTTACACATGCCCCAAGTATAAAAGCTGTCTTAGAACTAAAATGTCACCCTGAGGGTAAGAGTTAAAAAAAGATTGGTAATCTGCTTAAAATTGCTACTGTGCAACAGTGTTTTTACACATGCCCCAAGTATAAAAGCTGTCTTTGAACTAAAATGTCACCCTGAGGGTAAGAGTTAAAAAAAGATTGGTAATCTGCTTAAAATTGCTACTGTGCAACAGTGTTTTACACATGCCGAAAGTATAAAAGCTGTCTTTGAAATAAAATGTCACCCTGAGGGTAAGAGTTAAAAAAAGATTGGTAATGTGCTTAAAATTGCTACTGTGCAACAGTGTTTTACACATGCCCCAAGTATAAAAGCTGTCTTAGAACTAAAATGTCACCCTGAGGGTAAGAGTTAAAAAAAGATTGGTAATCTGCTTAAAATTGCTACTGTGCAACAGTGTTTTACACATGCCCCAAGTATAAAAGCTGTCTTAGAACTAAAATGTCACCCTGAGGGTAAGAGTTAAAAAAAGATTGGTAATCTGCTTAAAATTGCTACTGTGCAACAGTGTTTTACACATGCCCCAAGTATAAAAGCTGTCTTAGAAATAAAATGTCACCCTGAGGGTAAGAGTTAAAAAAAGATTGGTAATCTGCTTAAAATTGCTACTGTGCAACAGTGTTTTACACATGCCCCAAGTATAAAAGCTGTCTTAGAACTAAAATGTCACCCTGAGGGTAAGAGTTAAAAAAAGATTGGTAATCTGCTTAAAATTGCTACTGTGCAACAGTGTTTTACACATGCCCCAAGTATAAAAGCTGTCTTCGAACTAAAATGTCACCCTGAGGGTAAGAGTTAAAAAAAGATTGGTAATCTGCTTAAAATTGCTACTGTGTAACAGTGTTTTACACATGCCCCAAGTATAAAAGCTGTCTTCGAACTAAAATGTCACCCTGAGGGTAAGAGTTAAAAAAAGATTGGTAATCTGCTTAAAATTGCTACTGTGCAACAGTGTTTTACACATGCCCCAAGTATAAAAGCTGTCTTAGAACTAAAATGTCACCCTGAGGGTAAGAGTTAAAAAAAGATTGGTAATCTGCTTAAAATTGCTACTGTGCAACAGTGTTTTACACATGCCCCAAGTATAAAAGCTGTCTTAGAACTAAAATGTCAACCTGAGGGTAAGAGTTAAAAAAAGATTGGTAATGTGCTTAAAATTGCTACTGTCCAACAGTGTTTTACACATGCCCCAAGTATAAAAGCTGTCTTAGAACTAAAATGTCACCCTGAGGGTAAGAGTTAAAAAAAGATTGGTAATCTGCTTAAAATTGCTACTGTGCAACAGTGTTTTACACATGCCCCAAGTATAAAAGCTGTCTTAGAACTAAAATGTCACCCTGAGGGTAAGAGTTAAAAAAGGATTGGTAATGTGCTTAAAATTGCTACTGTGCAACAGTGTTTTACACATGCCCCAAGTATAAAAGCTGTCTTCGAACTAAAATGTCACCCTGAGGGTAAGAGTTAAAAAAAGATTGGTAATCTGCTTAAAATTGCTACTGTGCAACAGTGTTTTACACATGCCCCAAGTATAAAAGCTGTCTTAGAAATAAAATGTCACCCTGAGGGTAAGAGTTAAAAAAAGATTGGTAATCTGCTTAAAATTGCTACTGTGCAACAGTGTTTTACACATGCCCCAAGTATAAAAGCTGTCTTAGAACTAAAATGTCACCCTGAGGGTAAGAGTTAAAAAAAGATTGGTAATCTGCTTAAAATTGCTACTGTGCAACAGTGTTTTACACATGCCCCAAGTATAAAAGCTGTCTTCGAACTAAAATGTCACCCTGAGGGTAAGAGTTAAAAAAAGATTGGTAATCTGCTTAAAATTGCTACTGTGTAACAGTGTTTTACACATGCCCCAAGTATAAAAGCTGTCTTCGAACTAAAATGTCACCCTGAGGGTAAGAGTTAAAAAAAGATTGGTAATCTGCTTAAAATTGCTACTGTGCAACAGTGTTTTACACATGCCCCAAGTATAAAAGCTGTCTTAGAACTAAAATGTCACCCTGAGGGTAAGAGTTAAAAAAAGATTGGTAATCTGCTTAAAATTGCTACTGTGCAACAGTGTTTTACACATGCCCCAAGTATAAAAGCTGTCTTAGAACTAAAATGTCAACCTGAGGGTAAGAGTTAAAAAAAGATTGGTAATGTGCTTAAAATTGCTACTGTCCAACAGTGTTTTACACATGCCCCAAGTATAAAAGCTGTCTTAGAACTAAAATGTCACCCTGAGGGTAAGAGTTAAAAAAAGATTGGTAATCTGCTTAAAATTGCTACTGTGCAACAGTGTTTTACACATGCCCCAAGTATAAAAGCTGTCTTAGAACTAAAATGTCACCCTGAGGGTAAGAGTTAAAAAAGGATTGGTAATGTGCTTAAAATTGCTACTGTGCAACAGTGTTTTACACATGCCCCAAGTATAAAAGCTGTCTTCGAACTAAAATGTCACCCTGAGGGTAAGAGTTAAAAAAAGATTGGTAATCTGCTTAAAATTGCTACTGTGCAACAGTGTTTTACACATGCCCCAAGTATAAAAGCTGTCTTAGAACTAAAATGTCACCCTGAGGGTAAGAGTTAAAAAAAGATTGGTAATCTGCTTAAAATTGCTACTGTGCAACAGTGTTTTACACATGCCCCAAGTATAAAAGCTGTCTTCGAACTAAAATGTCACCCTGAGGGTAAGAGTTAAAAAAAGATTGGTAATCTGCTTAAAATTGCTACTGTGCAACAGTGTTTTACACATGCCCCAAGTATAAAAGCTGTCTTAGAACTAAAATGTCACCCTGAGGGTAAGAGTTAAAAAAAGATTGGTAATCTGCTTAAAATTGCTACTGTGCAACAGTGTTTTACACATGCCCCAAGTATAAAAGCTGTCTTCGAACTAAAATGTCACCCTGAGGGTAAGAGTTAAAAAAAGATTGGTAATCTGCTTAAAATTGCTACTGTGCAACAGTGTTTTACACATGCCCCAAGTATAAAAGCTGTCTTAGAACTAAAATGTCACCCTGAGGGTAAGAGTTAAAAAAGGATTGGTAATGTGCTTAAAATTGCTACTGTGCAACAGTGTTTTACACATGCCCCAAGTATAAAAGCTGTCTTCGAACTAAAATGTCACCCTGAGGGTAAGAGTTAAAAAAAGATTGGTAATCTGCTTAAAATTGCTACTGTGCAACAGTGTTTTACACATGCCCCAAGTATAAAAGCTGTCTTAGAACTAAAATGTCACCCTGAGGGTAAGAGTTAAAAAAAGATTGGTAATCTGCTTAAAATTGCTACTGTGCAACAGTGTTTTACACATGCCCCAAGTATAAAAGCTGTCTTCGAACTAAAATATCACCCTGAGGGTAAGAGTTAAAAAAAGATTGGTAATCTGCTTAAAATTGCTACTGTGCAACAGTGTTTTACACATGCCCCAAGTATAAAAGCTGTCTTAGAACTAAAATGTCACCCTGAGGGTAAGAGTTAAAAAAAGATTGGTAATCTGCTTAAAATTGCTACTGTGCAACAGTGTTTTACACATGCCCCAAGTATAAAAGCTGTCTTAGAAATAAATGTCACCCTGAGGGTAAGAGTTAAAAAAAGATTGGTAATCTGCTTAAAATTGCTACTGTGCAACAGTGTTTTACACATGCCCCAAGTATAAAAGCTGTCTTAGAACTAAAATGTCACCCTGAGGGTAAGAGTTAAAAAAAGATTGGTAATCTGCTTAAAATTGCTACTGTGCAACAGTGTTTTACACATGCCCCAAGTATAAAAGCTGTCTTAGAACTAAAATGTCACCCTGAAGGTAAGAGTTAAAAAAAGATTGGTAATGTGCTTAAAATTGCTACTGTGCAACAGTGTTTTACACATGCCCCAAGTATAAAAGCTGTCTTTGAACTAAAATGTCACCCTGAGGGTAAGAGTTAAAAAAAGATTGGTAATGTGCTTAAAATTGCTACTGTGCAACAGTGTTTTACACATGCCGAAAGTATAAAAGCTGTCTTTGAAATAAAATGTCACCCTGAGGGTAAGAGTTAAAAAAAGATTGGTAATGTGCTTAAAATTGCTACTGTGCAACAGTGTTTTACACATGCCCCAAGTATAAAAGCTGTCTTAGAACTAAAATGTAACCCTGAGGGTAAGAGTTAAAAAAAGATTGGTAATGTGCTTAAAATTGCTACTGTGCAACAGTGTTTTACACATGCCCCAAGTATAAAAGCTGTCTTAGAACTAAAATGTCACCCTGAGGGTAAGAGTTAAAAAAAGATTGGTAATCTGCTTAAAATTGCTACTGTGCAACAGTGTTTTACACATGCCCCAAGTATAAAAGCTGTCTTAGAACTAAAATGTCACCCTGAGGGTAAGAGTTAAAAAAAGATTGGTAATCTGCTTAAAATTGCTACTGTGCAACAGTGTTTTACACATGCCCCAAGTATAAAAGCTGTCTTAGAACTAAAATGTCACCCTGAGGGTAAGAGTTAAAAAAAGATTGGTAATGTGCTTAAAATTGCTACTGTGCAACAGTGTTTTACACATGCCCCAAGTATAAAAGCTGTCTTAGAACTAAAATGTCACCCTGAGGGTAAGAGTTAAAAAAAGATTGGTAATCTGCTTAAAATTGCTACTGTGCAACAGTGTTTTACACATGCCCCAAGTATAAAAGCTGTCTTAGAAATAAATGTCACCCTGAGGGTAAGAGTTAAAAAAAGATTGGTAATCTGCTTAAAATTGCTACTGTGCAACAGTGTTTTACACATGCCCCAAGTATAAAAGCTGTCTTAGAACTAAAATGTCACCCTGAGGGTAAGAGTTAAAAAAAGATTGGTAATCTGCTTAAAATTGCTACTGTGCAACAGTGTTTTACACATGCCCCAAGTATAAAAGCTGTCTTAGAACTAAAATGTCACCCTGAAGGTAAGAGTTAAAAAAAGATTGGTAATGTGCTTAAAATTGCTACTGTGCAACAGTGTTTTACACATGCCCCAAGTATAAAAGCTGTCTTTGAACTAAAATGTCACCCTGAGGGTAAGAGTTAAAAAAAGATTGGTAATGTGCTTAAAATTGCTACTGTGCAACAGTGTTTTACACATGCCGAAAGTATAAAAGCTGTCTTTGAAATAAAATGTCACCCTGAGGGTAAGAGTTAAAAAAAGATTGGTAATGTGCTTAAAATTGCTACTGTGCAACAGTGTTTTACACATGCCCCAAGTATAAAAGCTGTCTTAGAACTAAAATGTAACCCTGAGGGTAAGAGTTAAAAAAAGATTGGTAATCTGCTTAAAATTGCTACTGTGCAACAGTGTTTTACACATGCCCCAAGTATAAAAGCTGTCTTAGAACTAAAATGTCACCCTGAGGGTAAGAGTTAAAAAAAGATTGGTAATCTGCTTAAAATTGCTACTGTGCAACAGTGTTTTACACATGCCCCAAGTATAAAAGCTGTCTTAGAACTAAAATGTCACCCTGAGGGTAAGAGTTAAAAAAAGATTGGTAATCTGCTTAAAATTGCTACTGTGCAACAGTGTTTTACACATGCCCCAAGTATAAAAGCTGTCTTAGAACTAAAATGTCACCCTGAGGGTAAGAGTTAAAAAAAGATTGGTAATCTGCTTAAAATTGCTACTGTGCAACAGTGTTTTACACATGCCCCAAGTATAAAAGCTGTCTTAGAACTAAAATGTCACCCTGAAGGTAAGAGTTAAAAAAAGATTGGTAATGTGCTTAAAATTGCTACTGTGCAACAGTGTTTTACACATGCCCCAAGTATAAAAGCTGTCTTTGAACTAAAATGTCACCCTGAGGGTAAGAGTTAAAAAAAGATTGGTAATGTGCTTAAAATTGCTACTGTGCCACAGTGTTTTACACATGCCGAAAGTATAAAAGCTGTCTTTGAAATAAAATGTCACCCTGAGGGTAAGAGTTAAAAAAAGATTGGTAATGTGCTTAAAATTGCTACTGTGCAACAGTGTTTTACACATGCCCCAAGTATAAAAGCTGTCTTAGAACTAAAATGTCACCCTGAGGGTAAGAGTTAAAAAAAGATTGGTAATCTGCTTAAAATTGCTACTGTGCAACAGTGTTTTACACATGCCCCAAGTATAAAAGCTGTCTTAGAACTAAAATGTCACCCTGAGGGTAAGAGTTAAAAAAAGATTGGTAATCTGCTTAAAATTGCTACTGTGCAACAGTGTTTTACACATGCCCCAAGTATAAAAGCTGTCTTCGAACTAAAATGTCACCCTGAGAGTAAGAGTTAAAAAAAGATTGGTAATCTGCTTAAAATTGCTACTGTGCAACAGTGTTTTACACATGCCCCAAGTATAAAAGCTGTCTTAGAACTAAAATGTCACCCTGAGGGTAAGAGTTAAAAAAAGATTGGTAATCTGCTTAAAATTGCTACTGTGCAACAGTGTTTTACACATGCCCCAAGTATAAAAGCTGTCTTCGAACTAAAATGTCACCCTGAGAGTAAGAGTTAAAAAAAGATTGGTAATGTGCTTAAAATTGCTACTGTGCAACAGTGTTTTACACATGCCCCAAGTATAAAAGCTGTCTTAGAACTAAAATGTCACCCTGAGGGTAAGAGTTAAAAAAAGATTGGTAATGTGCTTAAAATTGCTACTGTGCAACAGTGTTTTACACATGCCCCAAGTATAAAAGCTGTCTTCGAACTAAAATGTCACCCTGAGAGTAAGAGTTAAAAAAAGATTGGTAATCTGCTTAAAATTGCTACTGTGCAACAGTGTTTTACACATGCCCCAAGTATAAAAGCTGTCTTAGAACTAAAATGTCACCCTGAGGGTAAGAGTTAAAAAAAGATTGGTAATCTGCTTAAAATTGCTACTGTGCAACAGTGTTTTACACATGCCCCAAGTATAAAAGCTGTCTTCGAACTAAAATGTCACCCTGAGAGTAAGAGTTAAAAAAAGATTGGTAATGTGCTTAAAATTGCTACTGTGCAACAGTGTTTTACACATGCCCCAAGTATAAAAGCTGTCTTAGAACTAAAATGTCACCCTGAGGGTAAGAGTTAAAAAAAGATTGGTAATGTGCTTAAAATTGCTACTGTGCAACAGTGTTTTACACATGCCCCAAGTATAAAAGCTGTCTTAGAACTAAAATGTCACCCTGAGGGTAAGAGTTAAAAAAAGATTGGTAATCTGCTTAAAATTGCTACTGTGCAACAGTGTTTTACACATGCCCCAAGTATAAAAGCTGTCTTCGAACTAAAATGTCACCCTGAGAGTAAGAGTTAAAAAAAGATTGGTAATCTGCTTAAAATTGCTACTGTGCAACAGTGTTTTACACATGCCCCAAGTATAAAAGCTGTCTTAGAACTAAAATGTCACCCTGAGGGTAAGAGTTAAAAAAAGATTGGTAATCTGCTTAAAATTGCTACTGTGCAACAGTGTTTTACACATGCCCCAAGTATAAAAGCTGTCTTCGAACTAAAATGTCACCCTGAGAGTAAGAGTTAAAAAAAGATTGGTAATCTGCTTAAAATTGCTACTGTGCAACAGTGTTTTACACATGCCCCAAGTATAAAAGCTGTCTTAGAACTAAAATGTCACCCTGAGGGTAAGAGTTAAAAAAAGATTGGTAATCTGCTTAAAATTGCTACTGTGCAACAGTGTTTTACACATGCCCCAAGTATAAAAGCTGTCTTAGAACTAAAATGTCACCCTGAGGGAAAGAGTTAAAAAAAGATTGGTAATCTGCTTAAAATTGCTACTGTGCAACAGTGTTTTACACATGCCCCAAGTATAAAAGCTGTCTTAGAACTAAAATGTCAACCTGAGGGTAAGAGTTAAAAAAAGATTGGTAATGTGCTTAAAATTGCTACTGTCCAACAGTGTTTTACACATGCCCCAAGTATAAAAGCTGTCTTAGAACTAAAATGTCACCCTGAGGGTAAGAGTTAAAAAAGATTGGTAATCTGCTTAAAATTGCTACTGTGCAACAGTGTTTTACACATGCCCCAAGTATAAAAGCTGTCTTAGAACTAAAATGTCACCCTGAGGGTAAGAGTTAAAAAAAGATTGGTAATCTGCTTAAAATTGCTACTGTGCAACAGTGTTTTACACATGCCCCAAGTATAAAAGCTGTCTTCGAACTAAAATGTCACCCTGAGGGTAAGAGTTAAAAAAAGATTGGTAATCTGCTTAAAATTGCTACTGTGCAACAGTGTTTTACACATGCCCCAAGTATAAAAGCTGTCTTAGAACTAAAATGTCACCCTGAGGGTAAGAGTTAAAAAAAGATTGGTAATCTGCTTAAAATTGCTACTGTGCAACAGTGTTTTACACATGCCCCAAGTATAAAAGCTGTCTTAGAACTAAAATGTCACCCTGAGGGTAAGAGTTACAAAAAGATTGGTAATCTGCTTAAAATTGCTACTGTGCAACAGTGTTTTACACATGCCCCAAGTATAAAAGCTGTCTTAGAACTAAAATGTCAACCTGAGGGTAAGAGTTAAAAAAAGATTGGTAATGTGCTTAAAATTGCTACTGTCCAACAGTGTTTTACACATGCCCCAAGTATAAAAGCTGTCTTAGAACTAAAATGTCACCCTGAGGGTAAGAGTTAAAAAAAGATTGGTAATCTGCTTAAAATTGCTACTGTGCAACAGTGTTTTACACATGCCCCAAGTATAAAAGCTGTCTTAGAACTAAAATGTCACCCTGAGGGTAAGAGTTAAAAAAAGATTGGTAATCTGCTTAAAATTGCTACTGTGCAACAGTGTTTTACACATGCCCCAAGTATAAAAGCTGTCTTAGAACTAAAATGTCACCCTGAGGGTAAGAGTTAAAAAAAGATTGGTAATCTGCTTAAAATTGCTACTGTGCAACAGTGTTTTACACATGCCCCAAGTATAAAAGCTGTCTTAGAACTAAAATGTCACCCTGAGGGTAAGAGTTAAAAAAAGATTGTTAATCTGCTTAAAATTGCTACTGTGCAACAGTGTTTTACACATGCCCCAAGTATAAAAGCTGTCTTAGAACTAAAATGTCACCCTGAGGGTAAGAGTTAAAAAAAGATTGGTAATGTGCTTAAAATTGCTACTGTGCAACAGTGTTTTACACATGCCCCAAGTATAAAAGCTGTCTTCGAACTAAAATGTCACCCTGGGGGTAAGAGTTAAAAAAAGATTGGTAATCTGCTTAAAATTGCTACTGTGCAACAGTGTTTTACACATGCCCCAAGTATAAAAGCTGTCTTAGAACTAAAATGTCACCCTGAGGGTAAGAGTTAAAAAAGGATTGGTAATGTGCTTAAAATTGCTACTGTGCAACAGTGTTTTACACATGCCCCAAGTATAAAAGCTGTCTTCGAACTAAAATGTCACCCTGGGGGTAAGAGTTAAAAAAAGATTGGTAATCTGCTTAAAATTGCTACTGTGCAACAGTGTTTTACACATGCCCCAAGTATAAAAGCTGTCTTAGAACTAAAATGTCACCCTGAGGGTAAGAGTTAAAAAAAGATTGGTAATCTGCTTAAAATTGCTACTGTGCAACAGTGTTTTACACATGCCCCAAGTATAAAAGCTGTCTTAGAACTAAAATGTCACCCTGAGGGTAAGAGTTAAAAAAAGATTGGTAATCTGCTTAAAATTGCTACTGTGCAACAGTGTTTTACACATGCCCCAAGTATAAAAGCTGTCTTCGAACTAAAATGTCACCCTGGGGGTAAGAGTTAAAAAAAGATTGGTAATCTGCTTAAAATTGCTACTGTGCAACAGTGTTTTACACATGCCCCAAGTATAAAAGCTGTCTTAGAACTAAAATGTCACCCTGAGGGTAAGAGTTAAAAAAGGATTGGTAATGTGCTTAAAATTGCTACTGTGCAACAGTGTTTTACACATGCCCCAAGTATAAAAGCTGTCTTAGAACTAAAATGTCACCCTGAGGGTAAGAGTTAAAAAAGGATTGGTAATGTGCTTAAAATTGCTACTGTGCAACAGTGTTTTACACATGCCCCAAGTATAAAAGCTGTCTTCGAACTAAAATGTCACCCTGGGGGTAAGAGTTAAAAAAAGATTGGTAATCTGCTTAAAATTGCTACTGTGCAACAGTGTTTTACACATGCCCCAAGTATAAAAGCTGTCTTAGAACTAAAATGTCACCCTGAGGGTAAGAGTTAAAAAAAGATTGGTAATCTGCTTAAAATTGCTACTGTGCAACAGTGTTTTACACATGCCCCAAGTATAAAAGCTGTCTTAGAACTAAAATGTCACCCTGAGGGTAAGAGTTAAAAAAAGATTGGTAATCTGCTTAAAATTGCTACTGTGCAACAGTGTTTTACACATGCCCCAAGTATAAAAGCTGTCTTCGAACTAAAATGTCACCCTGGGGGTAAGAGTTAAAAAAAGATTGGTAATCTGCTTAAAATTGCTACTGTGCAACAGTGTTTTACACATGCCCCAAGTATAAAAGCTGTCTTAGAACTAAAATGTCACCCTGAGGGTAAGAGTTAAAAAAGGATTGGTAATGTGCTTAAAATTGCTACTGTGCAACAGTGTTTTACACATGCCCCAAGTATAAAAGCTGTCTTCGAACTAAAATGTCACCCTGAGGGTAAGAGTTAAAAAAAGATTGGTAATCTGCTTAAAATTGCTACTGTGCAACAGTGTTTTACACATGCCCCAAGTATAAAAGCTGTCTTAGAACTAAAATGTCACCCTGAGGGTAAGAGTTAAAAAAAGATTGGTAATCTGCTTAAAATTGCTACTGTGCAACAGTGTTTTACACATGCCCCAAGTATAAAAGCTGTCTTAGAACTAAAATGTCACCCTGAGGGTAAGAGTTAAAAAAAGATTGGTAATCTGCTTAAAATTGCTACTGTGCAACAGTGTTTTACACATGCCCCAAGTATAAAAGCTGTCTTCGAACTAAAATGTCACCCTGAGGGTAAGAGTTAAAAAAAGATTGGTAATCTGCTTAAAATTGCTACTGTGCAACAGTGTTTTACACATGCCCCAAGTATAAAAGCTGTCTTCGAACTAAAATGTCACCCTGAGGGTAAGAGTTAAAAAAAGATTGGTAATCTGCTTAAAATTGCTACTGTGCAACAGTGTTTTACACATGCCCCAAGTATAAAAGCTGTCTTAGAACTAAAATGTCACCCTGAGGGTAAGAGTTAAAAAAAGATTGGTAATCTGCTTAAAATTGCTACTGTGCAACAGTGTTTTACACATGCCCCAAGTATAAAAGCTGTCTTCGAACTAAAATGTCACCCTGAGGGTAAGAGTTAAAAAAAGATTGGTAATCTGCTTAAAATTGCTACTGTGCAACAGTGTTTTACACATGCCCCAAGTATAAAAGCTGTCTTAGAACTAAAATGTCACCCTGAGGGTAAGAGTTAAAAAAAGATTGGTAATCTGCTTAAAATTGCAACTGTGCAACAGTGTTTTACACATGCCCCAAGTATAAAAGCTGTCTTCGAACTAAAATGTCACCCTGAGGGTAAGAGTTAAAAAAAGATTGGTAATCTGCTTAAAATTGCTACTGTGCAACAGTGTTTTACACATGCCCCAAGTATAAAAGCTGTCTTAGAACTAAAATGTCACCCTGAGGGTAAGAGTTAAAAAAAGATTGGTAATGTGCTTAAAATTGCTACTGTGCAACAGTGTTTTACACATGCCCCAAGTATAAAAGCTGTCTTAGAACTAAAATGGAACCCTGAGGGTAAGAGTTAAAAAAAGATTGGTAATCTGCTTAAAATTGCTACTGTGCAACAGTGTTTTACACATGCCCCAAGTATAAAAGCTGTCTTAGAACTAAAATGTCACCCTGAGGGTAAGAGTTAAAAAAAGATTGGTAATCTGCTTAAAATTGCAACTGTGCAACAGTGTTTTACACATGCCCCAAGTATAAAAGCTGTCTTCGAACTAAAATGTCACCCTGAGGGTAAGAGTTAAAAAAAGATTGGTAATCTGCTTAAAATTGCTACTGTGCAACAGTGTTTTACACATGCCCCAAGTATAAAAGCTGTCTTAGAACTAAAATGTCACCCTGAGGGTAAGAGTTAAAAAAAGATTGGTAATCTGCTTAAAATTGCAACTGTGCAACAGTGTTTTACACATGCCCCAAGTATAAAAGCTGTCTTCGAACTAAAATGTCACCCTGAGGGTAAGAGTTAAAAAAAGATTGGTAATCTGCTTAAAATTGCTACTGTGCAACAGTGTTTTACACATGCCCCAAGTATAAAAGCTGTCTTAGAACTAAAATGTCACCCTGAGGGTAAGAGTTAAAAAAGGATTGGTAATGTGCTTAAAATTGCTACTGTGCAACAGTGTTTTACACATGCCCCAAGTATAAAAGCTGTCTTAGAACTAAAATGTCACCCTGAGGGTAAGAGTTAAAAAAGGATTGGTAATGTGCTTAAAATTGCTACTGTGCAACAGTGTTTTACACATGCCCCAAGTATAAAAGCTGTCTTAGAAGTAAAATGTCACCCTGAGGGTAAGAGTTAAAAAAAGATTGGTAATCTGCTTAAAATTGCTACTGTGCAACAGTGTTTTACACATGCCCCAAGTATAAAAGCTGTCTTAGAACTAAAATGGAACCCTGAGGGTAAGAGTTAAAAAAGGATTGGTAATGTGCTTAAAATTGCTACTGTGCAACAGTGTTTTACACATGCCCCAAGTATAAAAGCTGTCTTAGAACTAAAATGTCACCCTGAGGGTAAGAGTTAAAAAAAGATTGGTAATGTGCTTAAAATTGCTACTGTGCAACAGTGTTTTACACATGCCCCAAGTATAAAAGCTGTCTTAGAACTAAAATGTCACCCTGAGGGTAAGAGTTAAAAAAAGATTGGTAATGTGCTTAAAATTGCTACTGTGCAACAGTGTTTTACACATGCCCCAAGTATAAAAGCTGTCTTAGAACTAAAATGTCACCCTGAGGGTAAGAGTTAAAAAAAGATTGGTAATCTGCTTAAAATTGCTACTGTGCAACAGTGTTTTACACATGCCCCAAGTATAAAAGCTGTCTTAGAACTAAAATGTCACCCTGAGGGTAAGAGTTAAAAAAGGATTGGTAATGTGCTTAAAATTGCTACTGTGCAACAGTGTTTTACACATGCCCCAAGTATAAAAGCTGTCTTAGAACTAAAATGTCACCCTGAGGGTAAGAGTTAAAAAAGGATTGGTAATGTGCTTAAAATTGCTACTGTGCAACAGTGTTTTACACATGCCCCAAGTATAAAAGCTGTCTTAGAAGTAAAATGGAACCCTGAGGGTAAGAGTTAAAAAAAGATTGGTAATCTGCTTAAAATTGCTACTGTGCAACAGTGTTTTACACATGCCCCAAGTATAAAAGCTGTCTTCGAACTAAAATGTCACCCTGAGGGTAAGAGTTAAAAAAAGATTGGTAATCTGCTTAAAATTGCTACTGTGCAACAGTGTTTTACACATGCCCCAAGTATAAAAGCTGTCTTAGAACTAAAATGTCACCCTGAGGGTAAGAGTTAAAAAAAGATTGGTAATCTGCTTAAAATTGCTACTGTGCAACAGTGTTTTACACATGCCCCAAGTATAAAAGCTGTCTTAGAACTAAAATGTCACCCTGAGGGTAAGAGTTAAAAAAAGATTGGTAATCTGCTTAAAATTGCTACTGTGCAACAGTGTTTTACACATGCCCCAAGTATAAAAGCTGTCTTCGAACTAAAATGTCACCCTGAGGGTAAGAGTTAAAAAAAGATTGGTAATCTGCTTAAAATTGCTACTGTGCAACAGTGTTTTACACATGCCCCAAGTATAAAAGCTGTCTTCAAACTAAAATGTCACCCTGAGGGTAAGAGTTAAAAAAAGATTGGTAATCTGCTTAAAATTGCTACTGTGCAACAGTGTTTTACACATGCCCCAAGTATAAAAGCTGTCTTAGAACTAAAATGTCACCCTGAGGGTAAGAGTTAAAAAAGGATTGGTAATGTGCTTAAAATTGCTACTGTGCAACAGTGTTTTACACATGCCCCAAGTATAAAAGCTGTCTTAGAACTAAAATGTCACCCTGAGGGTAAGAGTTAAAAAAGGATTGGTAATGTGCTTAAAATTGCTACTGTGCAACAGTGTTTTACACATGCCCCAAGTATAAAAGCTGTCTTAGAAGTAAAATGGAACCCTGAGGGTAAGAGTTAAAAAAAGATTGGTAATCTGCTTAAAATTGCTACTGTGCAACAGTGTTTTACACATGCCCCAAGTATAAAAGCTGTCTTAGAACTAAAATGTCACCCTGAGGGTAAGAGTTAAAAAAGGATTGGTAATGTGCTTAAAATTGCTACTGTGCAACAGTGTTTTACACATGCCCCAAGTATAAAAGCTGTCTTAGAACTAAAATGTCACCCTGAGGGTAAGAGTTAAAAAAAGATTGGTAATGTGCTTAAAATTGCTACTGTGCAACAGTGTTTTACACATGCCCCAAGTATAAAAGCTGTCTTAGAACTAAAATGGAACCCTGAGGGTAAGAGTTAAAAAAAGATTGGTAATCTGCTTAAAATTGCTACTGTGCAACAGTGTTTTACACATGCCCCAAGTATAAAAGCTGTCTTAGAACTAAAATGTCACCCTGAGGGTAAGAGTTAAAAAAGGATTGGTAATGTGCTTAAAATTGCTACTGTGCAACAGTGTTTTACACATGCCCCAAGTATAAAAGCTGTCTTCGAACTAAAATGTCACCCTGAGGGTAAGAGTTAAAAAAAGATTGGTAATCTGCTTAAAATTGCTACTGTGCAACAGTGTTTTACACATGCCCCAAGTATAAAAGCTGTCTTAGAAGTAAAATGGAACCCTGAGGGTAAGAGTTAAAAAAAGATTGGTAATCTGCTTAAAATTGCTACTGTGCAACAGTGTTTTACACATGCCCCAAGTATAAAAGCTGTCTTCGAACTAAAATGTCACCCTGAGGGTAAGAGTTAAAAAAAGATTGGTAATCTGCTTAAAATTGCTACTGTGCAACAGTGTTTTACACATGCCCCAAGTATAAAAGCTGTCTTAGAACTAAAATGTCACCCTGAGGGTAAGAGTTAAAAAAAGATTGGTAATCTGCTTAAAATTGCTACTGTGCAACAGTGTTTTACACATGCCCCAAGTATAAAAGCTGTCTTAGAACTAAAATGTCACCCTGAGGGTAAGAGTTAAAAAAAGATTGGTAATCTGCTTAAAATTGCTACTGTGCAACAGTGTTTTACACATGCCCCAAGTATAAAAGCTGTCTTCGAACTAAAATGTCACCCTGAGGGTAAGAGTTAAAAAAAGATTGGTAATCTGCTTAAAATTGCTACTGTGCAACAGTGTTTTACACATGCCCCAAGTATAAAAGCTGTCTTAGAACTAAAATGTCACCCTGAGGGTAAGAGTTAAAAAAGGATTGGTAATGTGCTTAAAATTGCTACTGTGCAACAGTGTTTTACACATGCCCCAAGTCTAAAAGCTGTCTTAGAACTAAAATGTCACCCTGAGGGTAAGAGTTAAAAAAAGATTGGTAATCTGCTTAAAATTGCTACTGTGCAACAGTGTTTTACACATGCCCCAAGTATAAAAGCTGTCTTAGAACTAAAATGGAACCCTGAGGGTAAGAGTTAAAAAAAGATTGGTAATCTGCTTAAAATTGCTACTGTGCAACAGTGTTTTACACATGCCCCAAGTATAAAAGCTGTCTTAGAACTAAAATGTCACCCTGAGGGTAAGAGTTAAAAAAGGATTGGTAATGTGCTTAAAATTGCAACTGTGCAACAGTGTTTTACACATGCCCCAAGTATAAAAGCTGTCTTAGAACTAAAATGTCACCCTGAGGGTAAGAGTTAAAAAAGGATTGGTAATGTGCTTAAAATTGCTACTGTGCAACAGTGTTTTACACATGCCCCAAGTATAAAAGCTGTCTTAGAACTAAAATGTCACCCTGAGGGTAAGAGTTAAAAAAGGATTGGTAATGTGCTTAAAATTGCTACTGTGCAACAGTGTTTTACACATGCCCCAAGTATAAAAGCTGTCTTAGAACTAAAATGTCACCCTGAGGGTAAGAGTTAAAAAAGGATTGGTAATGTGCTTAAAATTGCTACTGTGCAACAGTGTTTTACACATGCCCCAAGTCTAAAAGCTGTCTTAGAACTAAAATGTCACCCTGAGGGTAAGAGTTAAAAAAAGATTGGTAATCTGCTTAAAATTGCTACTGTGCAACAGTGTTTTACACATGCCCCAAGTATAAAAGCTGTCTTAGAACTAAAATGTCACCCTGAGGGTAAGAGTTAAAAAAAGATTGGTAATCTGCTTAAAATTGCTACTGTGCAACAGTGTTTTACACATGCCCCAAGTATAAAAGCTGTCTTAGAACTAAAATGTCACCCTGAGGGTAAGAGTTAAAAAAAGATTGGTAATCTGCTTAAAATTGCTACTGTGCAACAGTGTTTTACACATGCCCCAAGTATAAAAGCTGTCTTAGAATTAAATGTCACCCTGAGGGTAAGAGTTAAAAAAAGATTGGTAATCTGCTTAAAATTGCTACTGTGCAACAGTGTTTTACACATGCCCCAAGTATAAAAGCTGTCTTAGAACTAAAATGTCACCCTGAGGGTAAGAGTTAAAAAAAGATTGGTAATCTGCTTAAAATTGCTACTGTGCAACAGTGTTTTACACATGCCCCAAGTATAAAAGCTGTCTTCGAACTAAAATGTCACCCTGAGGGTAAGAGTTAAAAAAAGATTGGTAATCTGCTTAAAATTGCTACTGTGCAACAGTGTTTTACACATGCCCCAAGTATAAAAGCTGTCTTAGAACTAAAATGTCACCCTGAGGGTAAGAGTTAAAAAAAGATTGGTAATCTGCTTAAAATTGCTACTGTGCAACAGTGTTTTACACATGCCCCAAGTATAAAAGCTGTCTTAGAACTAAAATGTCACCCTGAGGGTAAGAGTTAAAAAAAGATTGGTAATGTGCTTAAAATTGCTACTGTGCAACAGTGTTTTACACATGCCCCAAGTATAAAAGCTGTCTTAGAACTAAAATGTCATCCTGAGGGTAAGAGTTAAAAAAGGATTGGTAATGTGCTTAAAATTGCTACTGTGCAACAGTGTTTTACACATGCCCCAAGTATAAAAGCTGTCTTAGAACTAAAATGGAACCCTGAGGGTAAGAGTTAAAAAAAGATTGGTAATCTGCTTAAAATTGCTACTGTGCAACAGTGTTTTACACATGCCCCAAGTATAAAAGCTGTCTTAGAACTAAAATGTCACCCTGAGGGTAAGAGTTAAAAAAAGATTGGTAATCTGCTTAAAATTGCTACTGTGCAACAGTGTTTTACACATGCCCCAAGTATAAAAGCTGTCTTAGAACTAAAATGTCACCCTGAGGGTAAGAGTTAAAAAAAGATTGGTAATCTGCTTAAAATTGCTACTGTGCAACAGTGTTTTACACATGACCCAAGTATAAAAGCTGTCTTAGAACTAAAATGTCACCCTGAGGGTAAGAGTTAAAAAAAAGATTGGTAATCTGCTTAAAATTGCTACTGTGCAACAGTGTTTTACACATGCCCCAAGTATAAAAGCTGTCTTAGAACTAAAATGTCACCCTGAGGGTAAGAGTTAAAAAAAGATTGGTAATGTGCTTAAAATTGCTACTGTGCAACAGTGTTTTACACATGCCCCAAGTATAAAAGCTGTCTTAGAACTAAAATGTCATCCTGAGGGTAAGAGTTAAAAAAGGATTGGTAATGTGCTTAAAATTGCTACTGTGCAACAGTGTTTTACACATGCCCCAAGTATAAAAGCTGTCTTAGAACTAAAACGGAACCCTGAGGGTAAGAGTTAAAAAAAGATTGGTAATCTGCTTAAAATTGCTACTGTGCAACAGTGTTTTACACATGCCCCAAGTATAAAAGCTGTCTTAGAACTAAAATGTCACCCTGAGGGTAAGAGTTAAAAAAAGATTGGTAATCTGCTTAAAATTGCTACTGTGCAACAGTGTTTTACACATGCCCCAAGTATAAAAGCTGTCTTAGAACTAAAATGTCACCCTGAGGGTAAGAGTTAAAAAAAAGATTGGTAATCTGCTTAAAATTGCTACTGTGCAACAGTGTTTTACACATGCCCCAAGTATAAAAGCTGTCTTAGAACTAAAATGTCACCCTGAGGGTAAGAGTTAAAAAAGGATTGGTAATGTGCTTAAAATTGCTACTGTGCAACAGTGTTTTACACATGCCCCAAGTATAAAAGCTGTCTTAGAACTAAAATGTCATCCTGAGGGTAAGAGTTAAAAAAGGATTGGTAATGTGCTTAAAATTGCTACTGTGCAACAGTGTTTTACACATGCCCCAAGTATAAAAGCTGTCTTAGAACTAAAACGGAACCCTGAGGGTAAGAGTTAAAAAAAGATTGGTAATGTGCTTAAAATTGCTACTGTGCAACAGTGTTTTACACATGCCCCAAGTATAAAAGCTGTCTTCGAACTAAAATGTCACCCTGAGGGTAAGAGTTAAAAAAAGATTGGTAATCTGCTTAAAATTGCTACTGTGCAACAGTGTTTTACACATGCCCCAAGTATAAAAGCTGTCTTAGAACTAAAATGTCACCCTGAGGGTAAGAGTTAAAAAAAAGATTGGTAATCTGCTTAAAATTGCTACTGTGCAACAGTGTTTTACACATGCCCCAAGTATAAAAGCTGTCTTAGAACTAAAATGTCACCCTGAGGGTAAGAGTTAAAAAAAAGATTGGTAATGTGCTTAAAATTGCTACTGTGCAACAGTGTTTTACACATGCCCCAAGTATAAAAGCTGTCTTAGAACTAAAATGTCATCCTGAGGGTAAGAGTTAAAAAAGGATTGGTAATGTGCTTAAAATTGCTACTGTGCAACAGTGTTTTACACATGCCCCAAGTATAAAAGCTGTCTTAGAACTAAAACGGAACCCTGAGGGTAAGAGTTAAAAAAAGATTGGTAATCTGCTTAAAATTGCTACTGTGCAACAGTGTTTTACACATGCCCCAAGTATAAAAGCTGTCTTAGAACTAAAATGTCACCCTGAGGGTAAGAGTTAAAAAAAGATTGGTAATCTGCTTAAAATTGCTACTGTGCAACAGTGTTTTACACATGCCCCAAGTATAAAAGCTGTCTTAGAACTAAAATGTCACCCTGAGGGTAAGAGTTAAAAAAAAGATTGGTAATCTGCTTAAAATTGCTACTGTGCAACAGTGTTTTACACATGCCCCAAGTATAAAAGCTGTCTTAGAACTAAAATGTCACCCTGAGGGTAAGAGTTAAAAAAAGATTGGTAATCTGCTTAAAATTGCTACTGTGCAACAGTGTTTTACACATGCCCCAAGTATAAAAGCTGTCTTAGAACGAAAATGTCACTCTGAGAGTAAGAGTTAAAAAAAGATTGGTAATGTGCTTAAAATTGCTACTGTGCAACAGTGTTTTACACATGCCCCAAGTATAAAAGCTGTCTTAGAACTAAAATGTCACCCTGAGGGTAAGAGTTAAAAAAAGATTGGTAATCTGCTTAAAATTGCTACTGTGCAACAGTGTTTTACACATGCCCCAAGTATAAAAGCTGTCTTCGAACTAAAATGTCACCCTGAGGGTAAGAGTTAATAAAGGATTGGTAATGTGCTTAAAATTGCTACTGTGCAACAGTGTTTTACACATGCCCCAAGTATAAAAGCTGTCTTCGAACTAAAATGTCACCCTGAGGGTAAGAGTTAAAAAAAGATTGGTAATGTGCTTAAAATTGCTACTGTGCAACAGTGTTTTACACATGCCCCAAGTATAAAAGCTGTCTTAGAACTAAAACGGAACCCTGAGGGTAAGAGTTAAAAAAAGATTGGTAATGTGCTTAAAATTGCTACTGTGCAACAGTGTTTTACACATGCCCCAAGTATAAAAGCTGTCTTCGAACTAAAATGTCACCCTGAGGGTAAGAGTTAAAAAAAGATTGGTAATCTGCTTAAAATTGCTACTGTGCAACAGTGTTTTACACATGCCCCAAGTATAAAAGCTGTCTTAGAACTAAAATGTCACCCTGAGGGTAAGAGTTAAAAAAAAGATTGGTAATCTGCTTAAAATTGCTACTGTGCAACAGTGTTTTACACATGCCCCAAGTATAAAAGCTGTCTTAGAACTAAAATGTCACCCTGAGGGTAAGAGTTAAAAAAAAGATTGGTAATGTGCTTAAAATTGCTACTGTGCAACAGTGTTTTACACATGCCCCAAGTATAAAAGCTGTCTTAGAACTAAAATGTCATCCTGAGGGTAAGAGTTAAAAAAGGATTGGTAATGTGCTTAAAATTGCTACTGTGCAACAGTGTTTTACACATGCCCCAAGTATAAAAGCTGTCTTAGAACTAAAACGGAACCCTGAGGGTAAGAGTTAAAAAAAGATTGGTAATCTGCTTAAAATTGCTACTGTGCAACAGTGTTTTACACATGCCCCAAGTATAAAAGCTGTCTTAGAACTAAAATGTCACCCTGAGGGTAAGAGTTAAAAAAAGATTGGTAATCTGCTTAAAATTGCTACTGTGCAACAGTGTTTTACACATGCCCCAAGTATAAAAGCTGTCTTAGAACTAAAATGTCACCCTGAGGGTAAGAGTTAAAAAAAAGATTGGTAATCTGCTTAAAATTGCTACTGTGCAACAGTGTTTTACACATGCCCCAAGTATAAAAGCTGTCTTAGAACTAAAATGTCACCCTGAGGGTAAGAGTTAAAAAAAGATTGGTAATCTGCTTAAAATTGCTACTGTGCAACAGTGTTTTACACATGCCCCAAGTATAAAAGCTGTCTTAGAACGAAAATGTCACTCTGAGAGTAAGAGTTAAAAAAAGATTGGTAATGTGCTTAAAATTGCTACTGTGCAACAGTGTTTTACACATGCCCCAAGTATAAAAGCTGTCTTAGAACTAAAATGTCACCCTGAGGGTAAGAGTTAAAAAAAGATTGGTAATCTGCTTAAAATTGCTACTGTGCAACAGTGTTTTACACATGCCCCAAGTATAAAAGCTGTCTTCGAACTAAAATGTCACCCTGAGGGTAAGAGTTAATAAAGGATTGGTAATGTGCTTAAAATTGCTACTGTGCAACAGTGTTTTACACATGCCCCAAGTATAAAAGCTGTCTTCGAACTAAAATGTCACCCTGAGGGTAAGAGTTAAAAAAAGATTGGTAATCTTCTTAAAATTGCTACTGTGCAACAGTGTTTTACACATGCCCCAAGTATAAAAGCTGTCTTAGAACTAAAATGTCACCCTGAGGGTAAGAGTTAAAAAAGGATTGGTAATGTGCTTAAAATTGCTACTGTGCAACAGTGTTTTACACATGCCCCAAGTATAAAAGCTGTCTTAGAACTAAAATGTCACCCTGAGGGTAAGAGTTAAAAAAAGATTGGTATTCTCCTTAAAATTGCTACTGTGCAACAGTGTTTTACACATGCCCCAAGTATAAAAGCTGTCTTCGAACTAAAATGTCACCCTGAGGGTAAGAGTTAAAAAAGGATTGGTAATCTGCTTAAAATTGCTACTGTGCAACAGTGTTTTACACATGCCCCAAGTATAAAAGCTGTCTTAGAACTAAAATGTCACCCTGAGGGTAAGAGTTAAAAAAAGATTGGTAATCTGCTTAAAATTGCTACTGTGCAACAGTGTTTTACACATGCCCCAAGTATAAATCTGTCTTAGAACTAAAATGTCACCCTGAGGGTAAGAGTTAAAAAAGGATTGGTAATGTGCTTAAAATTGCTACTGTGCAACAGTGTTTTACACATGCCCCAAGTATAAAAGCTGTCTTAGAACTAAAATGTCACCCTGAGGGTAAGAGTTAAAAAAGGATTGGTAATGTGCTTAAAATTGCTACTGTGCAACAGTGTTTACACATGCCCCAAGTATAAAAGCTGTCTTAGAACTAAAATGTCACCCTGAGGGTAAGAGTTAAAAAAAGATTGGTAATGTGCTTAAAATTGCTACTGTGCAACAGTGTTTTACACATGCCCCAAGTATAAAAGCTGTCTTAGAACTAAAATGTCACCCTGAGGGTAAGAGTTAAAAAAAGATTGGTAATGTGCTTAAAATTGCTACTGTGCAACAGTGTTTTACACATGCCCCAAGTATAAAAGCTGTCTTAGAACTAAAATGTCACCCTGAGGGTAAGAGTTAAAAAAAGATTGGTAATGTGCTTAAAATTGCTACTGTGCAACAGTGTTTTACACATGCCCCAAGTATAAAAGCTGTCTTAGAACTAAAATGTCACCCTGAGGGTAAGAGTTAAAAAAAGATTGGTAATGTGCTTAAAATTGCTACTGTGCAACAGTGTTTTACACATGCCCCAAGTATAAAAGCTGTCTTAGAACTAAAATGTCACCCTGAGGGTAAGAGTTAAAAAAAGATTGGTAATGTGCTTAAAATTGCTACTGTGCAACAGTGTTTTACACATGCCCCAAGTATAAAAGCTGTCTTCGAACTAAAATGTCACCCTGAGGGTAAGAGTTAAAAAAAGATTGGTAATCTGCTTAAAATTGCTACTGTGCAACAGTGTTTTACACATGCCCCAAGTATAAAAGCTGTCTTAGAACTAAAATGTCACCCTGAGGGTAAGAGTTAAAAAAAGATTGGTAATGTGCTTAAAATTGCTACTGTGCAACAGTGTTTTACACATGCCCCAAGTATAAAAGCTGTCTTAGAACTAAAATGTCACCCTGAGGGTAAGAGTTAAAAAAAGATTGGTAATCTGCTTAAAATTGCTACTGTGCAACAGTGTTTTACACATGCCCCAAGTATAAAAGCTGTCTTAGAACTAAAATGTCACCCTGAGGGTAAGAGTTAAAAAAAGATTGGTAATGTGCTTAAAATTGCTACTGTGCAACAGTGTTTTACACATGCCCCAAGTATAAAAGCTGTCTTCGAACTAAAATGTCACCCTGAGGGTAAGAGTTAAAAAAAGATTGGTAATCTGCTTAAAATTGCTACTGTGCAACAGTGTTTTACACATGCCCCAAGTATAAAAGCTGTCTTAGAACTAAAATGTCACCCTGAGGGTAAGAGTTAAAAAAGGATTGGTAATGTGCTTAAAATTGCTACTGTGCAACAGTGTTTTACACATGCCCCAAGTATAAAAGCTGTCTTAGAACTAAAATGTCACCCTGAGGGTAAGAGTTAAAAAAGGATTGGTAATGTGCTTAAAATTGCTACTGTGCAACAGTGTTTTACACATGCCCCAAGTATAAAAGCTGTCTTCGAACTAAAATGTCACCCTGAGGGTAAGAGTTAAAAAAAGATTGGTAATCTGCTTAAAATTGCTACTGTGCAACAGTGTTTTACACATGCCCCAAGTATAAAAGCTGTCTTAGAACTAAAATGTCACCCTGAGGGTAAGAGTTAAAAAAGGATTGGTAATGTGCTTAAAATTGCTACTGTGCAACAGTGTTTTACACATGCCCCAAGTATAAAAGCTGTCTTAGAACTAAAATGTCACCCTGAGGGTAAGAGTTAAAAAAGGATTGGTAATGTGCTTAAAATTGCTACTGTGCAACAGTGTTTTACACATGCCCCAAGTATAAAAGCTGTCTTCGAACTAAAATGTCACCCTGAGGGTAAGAGTTAAAAAAAGATTGGTAATCTGCTTAAAATTGCTACTGTGCAACAGTGTTTTACACATGCCCCAAGTATAAAAGCTGTCTTAGAACTAAAATGTCACCCTGAGGGTAAGAGTTAAAAAAGGATTGGTAATGTGCTTAAAATTGCTACTGTGCAACAGTGTTTTACACATGCCCCAAGTATAAAAGCTGTCTTAGAACTAAAATGTCACCCTGAGGGTAAGAGTTAAAAAAGGATTGGTAATGTGCTTAAAATTGCTACTGTGCAACAGTGTTTTACACATGCCCCAAGTATAAAAGCTGTCTTCGAACTAAAATGTCACCCTGAGGGTAAGAGTTAAAAAAAGATTGGTAATCTGCTTAAAATTGCTACTGTGCAACAGTGTTTTACACATGCTCCAAGTATAAAAGCTGTCTTAGAACTAAAATGTCACCCTGAGGGTAAGAGTTAAAAAAAGATTGGTAATCTGCTTAAAATTGCTACTGTGCAACAGTGTTTTACACATGCCCCAAGTATAAAAGCTGTCTTCGAACTAAAATGTCACCCTGAGGGTAAGAGTTAAAAAAAGATTGGTAATCTGCTTAAAATTGCTACTGTGCAACAGTGTTTTACACATGCCCCAAGTATAAAAGCTGTCTTAGAACTAAAATGTCACCCTGAGGGTAAGAGTTAAAAAAAGATTGGTAATCTGCTTAAAATTGCTACTGTGCAACAGTGTTTTACACATGCCCCAAGTATAAAAGCTGTCTTAGAACTAAAATGTCACCCTGAGGGTAAGAGTTAAAAAAAGATTGGTAATCTGCTTAAAATTGCTACTGTGCAACAGTGTTTTACACATGCCCCAAGTATAAAAGCTGTCTTAGAACTAAAATGTCACCCTGAGGGTAAGAGTTAAAAAAAGATTGGTAATCTGCTTAAAATTGCTACTGTGCAACAGTGTTTTACACATGCCCCAAGTATAAAAGCTGTCTTCGAACTAAAATGTCACCCTGAGGGTAAGAGTTAAAAAAAGATTGGTAATCTGCTTAAAATTGCTACTGTGCAACAGTGTTTTACACATGCCCCAAGTATAAAAGCTGTCTTCGAACTAAAATGTCACCCTGAGGGTAAGAGTTAAAAAAAGATTGGTAATCTGCTTAAAATTGCTACTGTGCAACAGTGTTTTACACATGCCCCAAGTATAAAAGCTGTCTTCGAACTAAAATGTCACCCTGAGGGTAAGAGTTAAAAAAAGATTGGTAATCTGCTTAAAATTGCTACTGTGCAACAGTGTTTTACACATGCCCCAAGTATAAAAGCTGTCTTAGAACTAAAATGTCATCCTGAGGGTAAAAGTTAAAAAATTGGTATCCAGGATGTGTGTCTTTCATTATGTTTTCTGCTATATTGCAACTACAAGAGTTAGAAATGTAGGAGTGCAGTTTGCAGTCGATTATTTTCTGGGCAATATGTATAAATACTTTGGAGGATTCTCTCGTCTATTGCCGAGCAGCTGACATACCAAACAGATGCAGTATGCCAGCACAGTCTCAATAGAGCAGCGGTAGAAAGTCAGCAGCAGTTCATTTTGTCAATTATTTTTTTCTGAGAATTCTCAGTAAATAATCACTGCTGCACCTTCTTGACTAACACCATGGTATTGCTACAATGTACGTGCACAGAAAATTAATTTCATCCACCCTCTCCGCACAAACCTTGCTGATAACCAAGATAATAATCTTTTTTTGACAAAATAGCCAAAGAATTTAATCTGTCTTGAGTCATGGACGACTGCAAATATGTTTTTATAAGCTTTAGTTTTGGAAGATTCTAAACACAAAACATGCCGACATGATGGGCACCCTCAACCTTGATGGTACCCCAAGTGGTGATCTAAGTTGCTAGCCCTATTTACTATAGGCACCATCACTTATAAGGACTTGTAAAAGAACTTTCTACAGTCTTTAGACTAAGCTGTTATTTTATGGTCTGAAAATGTATTTCCTTTTAACATTCTCTTATATCTTTGATGTAAATTTTTCCATTATCCGAATAATTTTATAGAGATACTTATACAATCGTACACCAAAACTTTCATAGAATTTGTTGCTTTGATCTCTATACTAAGGTCTCAATCATTGCTTTTATTTTTTTCTGTTGAAAGAACATCAACTGAGGGTATTAATAATATGAAAATATATATATATATATATATATATATATATATATATATATGAGGAGGAAAACATATGAAATAGTGGAAAAGGAAAAATTTTTGTGTTGTGTTTTGCCCTTTAGGATTTCATTGAACTAAATTTAGTAAATAAAGTAACTTATGTAAGTACACATGTGCATGAAGGAGAGGGGATGCTGAAATTTTTAAACGTTTAAAACTTAGTTTTTTATAGTATGTGTTTGGATATATAGTCTAACCAATTTCATTTAGTTTCTTTTTGTTTATATTTTTATCACTTTTGTTATTAAGTATCCCATATTATGATAATAGAAGATCTGTTAAGAAAGGTGAAATGTTGTGAGAATATTTATATATCATTTTCACCCATATATATATATATATATATATATATATATATATATATATATATATATATATGACAGAAATATGGTTTTAATGTATGCTATGTTTATGGGTTAAAGTAACCAATATCATGGATAGAGTGTATGTAAATATAAAAGTGGACATTGAGGTCAATACCCTTGAAGGCCTCAAGATTGCATTTAAGCAATGAACAAACTGTTGCCATTTTTGACAAGGATATTCCTTCTTTGAACTTTGTGGACTGGCACTACAGAATCACACACAAAGTAACAGAAGCAACATCATTGGACATTCAACAGCAGCAACAACTAAAATGGATAACACATGTAACTCAAAGAGAAATTAATGAGATAATCAAGATGTTGATGTCCCACATTACTTTAAACAAAAGATTAGGAAAGAAGCCCCCACCTCAGTATTTGGAAGAGCAATAACTGTTACCTGGACTCAATAAAATTATTTTCATGAAAAATTATTTAAAGAGATAGATTTGATAAATTTCAAGGAAAAGTAGCACTAGCTGTTTGGTCAATGAATGTCAAATGTTTCCATATAAGGAAACAGCTGATATTAATATTACCATTTATTTTCTCATCACAATGTACAGAATAGGGCCTGAAGTGTCTTTGAGCAGTTAGGTATTAACCAGATGCTTCAAACCTTCTCCTTTACTTTAAAATATGATGCAGAGGAAATGTGACAAGGATCACCAGTGCCAAGGTAAAAAAAAGAAAAAAGATTTCTTTTTATAGTTAAGATACACAACAAAATAATGTATCTACTTAAATAAATCATATTACTGGCTGTAAATCATTAGCTTATTAAAGCATTTACCTTTTATGGTTAATAAAATTAAAAGCACAACCCTGACAGCTTTTCTACTCACAAAATAATGATAATAATAAATTGAAAAAGAGGAGAAGGTAAATAAAATGAAAAATAGAAAAACAACCACCACCTTGGGTGATAATACAATAAATGTCAATTATTGTATGTTTCACTGTTAAATTTCACTGGTTGATGTGTTAGAAAATTTGACAAGGTCAGTATTTTTATGAGAGAGATGGAAAAACATACCTAAAATTAAAATCAATAACGTTTTAAAGTCTGAACATTTTGAAACTAAAATTCCTAATTAGGACAAACAATATACACACACCTGTACATAAATAGCCAAATGATATATAACGCAATCCCACATATAGTATGTCATATCAAAATGGTTAACAAACCAGTTTACCAGTGTAATGAGTATGGTTCTCACTAGGTGCCCACTACTATGGTTTTTAGTATCAAACTAAACTAAACTTAATAAATAACTTATAAATATACACTAGTTACCTAAACATTGTTTTAGAAAACTGTAATCACTGTTGGCATCATTCAGACATTTTAGAAGTATTCTGGATATGTAATTAACACACTCTCACTGATACATAATTATAGTTATAGCATTGTTGCCTGGCTGTGCTGACCCATTTTCTATTTACAATGCAGACCATTTTGTCCTGATCTTTATTGTTGCTCTCTGGTCTTAATCAGGTGTATATCAATCCGAGTAACCTACAAACTAAAAACTTCATAGGGATCATCTGTTCTCATTCAACTGCCCATTTTTGGAAAATAAGAAACTCTCAACAGGACAATAGCCTAGTACATTAAAGCGTTTGCTTGTGAATTTGGTAACATAGTAATTGTCAGTTCAATCACTGGGCCAGGCAGTGTGTACTCCTGCTCTGTGGAAACAAGGCAGAGCAATTATAAAAATAAGAACCAGACAAGATATCCCTAGACATGGGCAGGGGAATGAGAACAGACTATCGCTGTAGGTTATATAAAGGGTTCAGTTCAGAATTCCTTGTGGGTTACTCGGATTGATATACACCTGATGAAGGCATAACTGCTAATTTTTTTAATGTCTTTTTAAATCATTACATCCTATGCTAGGCAATAAATCCACTATGACACAAGGGGTTACTGAGTGTGAAAGAATAAGAAAAAGAAAAATATTATCAAGGAGCAAGAACAATAAAAGAGGAATCAGTAAAACAGTAGATAATGACTGACAATTTTGAAGATCAACATTGGCTGGAAAGCAAGAAGCCAGAGGAGAATTCCACAAGTGAAAAATTCAAAAAATAAATTGATAGCATAGAACTTTCAGTTACATCAAGCCAATTCCACTGAAAAATAATGAGACCTTTTTACCAATCTAGTACTGCACTTAAATTCATAATGTCTAGGTACCATAGAGCAATGTTCATTAAAGTATATATAGAAAAGGCACAGGTGATTAATGGTGAGCAGTTTTGTTTTGGAGGCATTAAAATTAACAAGCCATTCCTTGCCCCAGTTAACAGCAGATTTTAGGTAACTTTAGCGGCCACATGTACGTTGGCTTACATTTCATTTGGTTAAGCATAGTTCAATATATCAGCTTTTAAAGAAACATTTATACCGACACTCACAGATTAGACAGATATTAGTTGAAAATACATCTATATTACATAAAAACAATAATATGCAAAAACTGAAAATACTTGAAGCCCTTTATATAAGAGAATTATAGCCCCAAATAAATATAGTCAACTATGAGTATAGACACAAAGTCCTTAAAAAAATATATATTTATGAGCAAAAATGGAAAAGTTACTTCCCTTATACTGGAACCCCCCCCCCCCCAAAAAAAATGTGAGCTTTGTTCTTTGAAATCTAGAATGCTGCATGAACTATTGAAATACTTTGAATTTATAGAAACACGTATACATACTCACAGACAACTTAACCCCCTGAAGATGGTCTCAGATGAGATTGAAAGTACTTGGGAAAATAAAAACTATTTGAAAGAAAATTTTGGTATTTTTCTTAATCAATTTTCTAAGACTACCAAGAAATTAATCTGTGAACTTGAAAGGATGACAACAAAAACTAACCAACATATGTCTAAATTATTTAACCAAATCTGTTTGAATATATAGATATAGATGTAGATATAGATATATATGTGTGTGTGTGTGTGAGCATGCAGATTTGGCTATGGCCAACACAAATTCTTTATTTAAGATTATTTTATTTAATTTTCCTACAGCACAGATAATTTTTCTGTTGTTTGGTCCACAGATAAAATTGTAGTTAAACATTTTAAGTAAAAAATTTTCTTTGTTATCTATATATGTAAAATTGCTGGCCAAATGCATACCCAATATAGATAGATTGAATAAATAAAATAAATTTGGTTACTTCTCTTCAGTCTGTTCAGAGTTTCATGAAATCACATCAACAATTTGGAAGAATTCACCATCAAGTGAAAAGTGGAAAAGTCAGAATTAATAATAATAGTAAGTCTGTAGGTTCAATAATGTAAAATTGGCAGCTGATCTAAAAAATGACCTACAATCTGTTGTTAACAGGGACAAGGAATGGCTTGTTAATTTTAATGCCTCTAAAACGAACTGCACTCTATTAATCAGTAACCCATTTGTTTCTTAATGGCTTTATTGCCTTTCCAGGGGCGAAATAAGTAAAAAAGAAACTCTTAAGATAAATGGATAATTTCATTTTATCTATTATTAAGGCCTTATTTCTTTATATCAAGCACTATAATTACAAAGATTGCTTGGCTTAAAAATGTTTTCTTCTAGAATTACTCTGGTTGACCAATTTTTGGTGAAATACACTCTTTATGTTTGTTTTTTTTACTAATTTTCACTTAATACAAGGCCCGAGAGACACTCAAGGTAGTGGTTACTGAAGGAGGTTTTTGTATGAATGGTGCAATTTATGAGGATTTGCAGGAAAGATAACAGTTGACCCTAGGCTTGAAAAGTCCAAATAGTTATCAGGAAAGCATCCTCTCAGTAGTCTGTTCCACAGTAGCGGTTCATGGGAAGAAACGGTCTGAGTGTAACTTCCTTCTTACTAATGGAATACAAAGGAAATGGGTTTTAGCTTCAAACTGGTTGAAATAAGCAATGTAGCTTGTCAGAACATTTTCCCTGGAAATAATTTCAGGGTAACAAGAGGCTTGAAACATTTCACCTGTGAGAATGGGGTTGTAGGATGGAAAATAACTATTCACCCACAAGGCCATGTAGATGCTTTTGAACTATATCAATATTTCAGATGTTTCGCTACATTTCAATGACATACATTATGGTGACATCTATAGACATTCCTCACTCACACCTAGACAAACAAGCGTTTCTTTAAATACACACCCATACATTATCAAACACTTTAACATCTGAAATATTCCTCACACATATTTATATATTATCTGTTGTGTGACACGTGACACATATTTAGCCAATAAGAACTAACCAAAAATCATAACATACCTGTGTCATAACATACCTCTGTCTCTTTGCTTTTTTCATTTCTATCTCAATCTCTGACGAAGCTTTAATAAAAGTGAAGCATGTTAGATTGAGATACGTTTCCTACTTGTTCTTCATTTTATTTTATCATATATATATATATGTGTGTGTGTGTGTGTGTGTGTGTGTGTGTGTGTGTGTGTGTGTGGACAGCAGTCCCTCTTTTATACATGTTTCATTAAAAATGACTGACAATCCAAGTTCATAAATAATTATATTCATTTTACTACAACATGCCTTAACAAGAAGTTAAGGCATGTTGTAGTATATTGAATATATATCATGTGACATCTCTCTGATTACAGCTCAATTAGGTCTCATTTAAATACACGTGGAGACCTACCAAACTCTATCTGAAATATACTTATTGATAATACAAATAGCCTCATCCACATGTAAAAAAAAAAAAATGGTTAAAAATAATAGAAGCATTATTAATCAAAAAGAAAAAAGCCAACCCTCAATAATATCAACTATGAACATGGCTGGCAACAATGTGCTGAGTGTGTTTGTAAAATAAAACATTCCTATAACACTAGATGCATACATAAAACAATCCATACTTTCAGTTAGCAATAAAAAATAAACTCATCTTTCATAATGACTAAAAGTATAGTAAAAAATGCTCAGACGTATAAAAACATTTCTTTATAATTTACATCTAAAAAAGAAGAAAACACAAGAAAAATTAATTAAAAATTTAACCACAACACTTTATCAGTTGTTTTTAATGGAACATATGCACACAAACACATATATATGTATATATTTTATTTTGTTAAATATAAAAGACAATGAATATCTATTATGTTTTATCACAAACTTTTCCAAGTGTTGTATAATGTCTTTAGTTTCAAGAGAAACTAAAGCCATTATATGACATAATAGACATTAGCTGTCTGTTATATTTAACAATGATCTGCTCCTCCTATACAATATATATATATACATATATATATATTATAATAATATTTTTAGTTTTTAAAAATATGATTCCTCCGCTTTAAAAACTAAAAATATTATTATAATATAAGCTCTACTTCTGTATGGAGCACTGTCCTTTTGAAAATAAAGCTAAATATTAAGGAACACCGGATTATCTACCTAATGTGTTCTTTCCTATTTTACTGCACACCTGCATACATATATACATATATATATATATATATATATATATATATATATATATATATATATATATATATTTCTAAATAGGTAATTTTTTACTTTTAATTTTAATTTCAAATTTTATAAATCTTTTAATATCTATGGTAACCTTGCTTAGTTGTCAAATTTTTCGAATTACCATATACTTGTATTTTGATTGGTCATTCTAGCTTATGTAACAGCGTTTACCCCTAGTGAAGGACCGTTAATTAATTTGAAACTTTTAAAACCATTTATTCTACATTCAGCATCATCACTTGATAAGACACCCGAAAGTGTTGAAACAAAATGACTATTTTTGTAGTGATTTTATAATATTTATGTTATAATATTTAAATAAATAAATGATTATATATATATATATATATATGAAGAAATATAGTCTTAAGATGTACTATATGTTATGGGACCTTACCTATAACGACAGAGTGAACTCTTCCTGACACTATGAATACTGCGCCTCTCAAGAGAGACGAGACGGAATCGAGTCGAGCCGATAATAGTTCACTCCAAACCAGACTGACAGTCATACTAACACCTTCCACATCTTGTATTATTATTCTGTGTAATATATCTTTGTCATTTCTACTCTTGTGTTCGTGTTGTTCTGCCTTGGTCCTAACCTTGGACCATAACACTATATTTATGGGATAAAGTGCTCAATATCAGAGATAGAGTGTGTGTAAATATAAAAGTGAACATAGGAGTCAACACTTAGAGGCGACAGTCTGTTTCATGCTTGTTGCATCAAGCATGAAACAGACTGTCGCCTCTAAGTGTTGACTCCTATGTTCACTTTTATATAAATATATATATATATATATATATAAATATGTGTGTGTGTGTGTGTGTGTGTGGGATAAGGATACTTAAATTTGTATATATCAAGAACAGTTTTGAAAAAAAGAGATGTATGACAAATTGTAAAAAGTTTTTGAAGTTCTAATGGATAAAACAATTTACAATTTGTCATGCATCTTTTCTTTCATTCATATATATATATATATATATATATATATACATACACACACACACACACACACACACACATATATATATATATATATATATATATATATATATATATACACACATCCCCCAGTTTCAAAATTTAGCAGTGATAAAAAAATCTATGTAAATTGAAGTTGAATGAATTATGAAATGTATACTATATTGTAAAATATGCACCAGAGGCTCAAAATCAACATAATTCAAGTATTTGATTTGTATAAATCTATAATATTTGATAGAGAAAAATCTTGTAAAATAAATCTACCAACTTAAAAGAAATAAAGGATCTATTCCATTATGACAACTCTTAAAATATCTTGTTAGAACACATACATTGCTCTTGCTCTCTGCCTTTAATGTACCTTTAGAACATGAGCAGTCATGGCTCCTCCCAATTTCCTATTTGTAGCTCTTAGTAATGTTTGTCTTTTTGCTATCTAACCTAATCTCCTGTACTGCCAACCATTTACACAAGCTCATTCGGTAGGTTATCTGCTGCTTTCTTCTGTCCATCTTGTCAGCAATATGTCTTGTGATGTCATTCTTAAGATCCTCTTTCCTTCAGTTCCTGGGTGATCATGGTTCTCCACAACATCCTGTCCCTTGTAACTCTTAATAATGTTTGTATCTTTGCTATCTATCCTAATCTCCTGTACTGCCAGCCATTTACACAAGCTCGTTAGGTAGGTTATTTGCTGCTTTCTTCTGTCCATCTTGTCGGCAATATGTCTTGTGATGTCATTCTTAAGATCCTCTTTCCTTCAGTTCCTGGGTGGTCATCGTTATCCACAACATCCTGTTCCTTGTAGTTCTTAGTAATGTTTGTATCTTTGCTATCTATCCTAATCTCCTGTACTGCCAGCCATTTACACAAGCTCGTTAGGTAGGTTATTTGCTGCTTTCTTCTGTCCATCTTGTCAGCAATATGTCTTGTGATGTCATTCTTAAGATCCTCTTTCCTTCAGTTCCTGGGTGATCATGGTTCTCCACAACATCCTGTCCCTTATAACTCTTAATAATGTTTGTATCTTTGCTATCTATCCTAATCTCCTGTACTGCCAACCATTTACACAAGCTCGTTAGGTAGGTTATTTGCTGCTTTCTTCTGTCCATCTTGTCAGCAATATGTCTTGTGATGTCATTCTTAAGATCCTCTTTCCTTCAGTTCCTGGGTGATCATGGTTCTCCACAACATCCTGTTCCTTGTAGCACTTAATAATGTTTGTCTTTTTGCTATCTATCCTAATCTCCTGTACTGCCAGCCATTTACACAAGCTCGTTCGGTAGGTTATTTGCTGCTTTCTTCTGTCCATCTTGCCTTCAATATGTCCTCATTATGTACCCTAGAATTTTCTCTTTCTGATTCTAAGCATAACTGTCCTTTTTGCTTCAATTTTTCCTAAAACCTTATTGTTACTAACATGTTCAGTCCATGGTATTCTCAGCATTCCCAGAATCACATTTCAGTTGCTTCAGATTTCTTCTTCATCTCTGAGGATATTGTCCAGCCTTCACTGCCAGTATAAAAGGACCAATATTACTAATGAAATTTTCCTGTTTCAATACTTTGCTTAGCTTTTGGAAATCATCTTTCACTATACCAATGTGTCTATAGATTCTGGTATAACATTATCCATCCGTTAAAATGCTTCTCAGACATTTAAATTGTTGTACTTGTTTGACTTTGGTCTCTCCAATTTGTAATTTACATGTTGGGCTCATTAATTGATGTCTAGTCCTTTCTTCTCACTTTCCTTCACTACTTCAGTAGGAGTTCTTGTAGTTTCCTTTCTCAATCTGCTATCAACACCGTGTCATCAGCATATTTTATGTTGTTAAGATTGTAGCTGCCAACACTTCACAGATATTTAAATTTTTGGAAAAGATTCAAATGGTTAAAAATGAATTGTTATAATGAATAAAAATGTTTGAAAATGCAGAAATTACCCAACAGGAAACCAAACTTTTGAGAACAAAAACAAAGAACACAATGAATATTTGGATGCAGGAAAAACACAAAGAGCAGGAAGAAGTTTTCAGTTCAAGCTTTTAACTTCCTTTTCCCATTTTTGCAAAAGAATTTCATAAAAATGGCAAATCCAATCATCTTTCCAGACATAATTGTGGCAAAATATATGGTGAGAAAAACTAAGAAAAATACTGATTCAATGAAATCAACTTTCTTTTATTAAAGACTGGAATAGAAATTTATTAGCTGACATTGTCTTTTTGCCCCCCTAAACGTGTTTTTTTCGCCCATAAATAGATTGTCGACTTGACCTCATGGTTCAGATACCAGTAAACTGCAACAATGGAATAATTTCAATTTTAGGAGCACTATGAAAAATTATTTGAAAGGAATGAATTACTGAGGATTTATGGCATACTCACTGTTCTACATCAGTCACATTGTTTTAATAATTTCACTCCAAGCAAGACAATAAAGCCATTAAGATATAAAGTGTAACTGAGTGTGAAAGAATATTAAAAAAAAAAACATTATTAAGGAGAGAAAACAATAAAAGAAGGGGAATTAAGAAGACAAACAATAACGATTGACATTCTATTTATATTTTTGAAGATAAAATTTAACTGGAAAGCAAGAAGCCAGAAGAGAGTTCCACAAGTGAGAAGTGTGAGAGAATAAACTTTCAGTTACATCTGACCATTCAAACTAAAATGATGAGACCTACCTGCCAATCTAATACTGCCCTTAAATTCATAATGTCTAGATACCATTGAGGGAAGTACTATTTATTTTGAAAATACAGAAATGTGGCACAGGGCCAAAAAAGGGGGAGGAGAAGGCTGGTCTTAAATCTGTCTCATCTTGAACTTAGCTCACCACAATTACTGACCCAAACATACCACAGTATTTCTTACACCAAAACAACATATTCTTACTCACCATCCTTACTACAACCACTATAGTACTTTAGTGTCTCAATGAAGTCCTAACTAGTTCACATATGTACAATTGGTATCTGGTGGGTGGGGAATAAAAATAAAATCTTTTAAAAATGAAACCCCAATGACTATTTACAATTATTACAATTTACCACAGTGGAAAGTGAATCAGAACGATTACTATGAAAATATTTATAGAAAAGGCACAGGGAAACTATGTTATGGTGATGGGAAAGCAACCGATGCCAAGATGCCAGGACCATTAACATTGCAGATTCTTCTTTGCAATTTTATCAAGAATCTGTAAATAAAAAACAGAATCACTAGACCAGATTTAGCAGAATATTCACTGCATGGATGAATGTGTAAAAAAGATTCTGGAGAGACAAAATGTACCAAACAAATCCTTATTATTAAATATCAAAGTTGTTATCATTTTAACTATTTTTTTTTCAAATTTCTTAAACTTTGAATCTTTCTTGACTCAGTTATGCCAAAGAAGTTAACAGGCTTAAAATATGCTTCAAAATGATAAACCTTCCTGTTATAACAACATCAATAATGATGATTATGATGATGATTGTAAGGACTTCCTGTCCCACTAGGGAATGCTGGGATCAACATAGATCCAGTGGGTAGTTAGAATAAAATTAGATAAACAAAAATATTGGAACACTGATGGAACGATCAAGTCAGCAGACACTAACAACAGGTTGTATATTGTGACAACTAATCAAGGGTATTTCTGAATAAATAGGAAACATATTTAATTTTCAGGTTTTGAAAATAGACTTTTAAGAAAGAAACCAATTAGTGATCATTACAAGGATCTCCAAACTAATAATAATAGAAGAGAAAGTACTAGAAAAACAAGGCGAGGACGAAAATTTCAAACTCCAAAATATCTGATTTCACATAGTGACTGAGCCCTTGGACTGTAACCAAAACAAACTTTCATTGGTAATAATTTATTTTGTAATTTGCAAACCTTATAAATTAATAAAGAAAATAAACTACCTTAGGAGGGAGACATTATAACAACATCAATAATGACAGTTATGATGATGATGATTGTGATGATTTCGGGTCCCACTAGTGAATGCTGGGATCAAGACAGATCCAGTGGGCAAGTTTGAATAAATACATTGTTGAGTTTACCATGCCTCATGTTGCCTTTTGTGTTGATTTGACTTTTCAGCAGCCAGTCTCATTTAACATATCTTTCTACGCCCAGTGGAACACTTCCATTTCTAGAAATGGCACAGAGACTCTATGTTATATAGGTAGGAAAGTAATTAAAATCAAGATGCCAGTTCAGGATTGATAAAATTCAGTTGGGAAACTGCTGTCCTAATGTTCTATATATCTGAGCGTTTTCAGCTATTCTATTAGCTATTATCAAGGACTGGGATTTCTGTCTGGATGAAGAGGGAACAGTTAAAAATTCAAATTTTAAAATAACTGTTTTAAAGGATTTTAATTTATATTGAGTTTACACAAAAATTTTGTGAATCTAAAAATCATTGTTTTAAATTCAGTTTTAAATATCTCCAAAATAGAAATTAATTTTATTTCTTGAAGATGCCAAGGAACCAGAGTTAAAGTCAGAAATTTCATGATGTTCCACAGAGTTTGTCATTTGAAGAACTCAATTTTCAGCCTGAATTAGAATTTCAGCCCAAATTGGTGTTTTGCTTCAAATCGGCCTTTTGGCTGGAATCGGATTTATAGCTCAAATCAGAGTTAAAGTGAAGTTCATGAAGGGAATTGAGGAATTCAAAGTTATTTCTTTAAAAGTATCATTGTTGTTTTTTATAAGCTGGACCAGATGCCCAATTAGCCCTACACATGAGCTAGCTTCAAAGTTTGCATGGAGTGCGGCTTTTAAGCTAGTTATCAATAAAATAATCAAACCATATTCTTAAAATAAAGCTCTACCCATTGATGACATTGAAAATTATTGTATGCTGCATATGCCTCTATGTTGGCAAAACAAATGCATGTCTAGGAAATTATTTGAGAACTCAGGAAAGAGCCAAATAACAGTTAATTTAAGAAGGTCATCAGGCCCCAAATCCAAAACCATCATGTGTGTGTGTGTGATAGGATAAGGAACAAATAGATTGATTGATTGATTCATTCATTTCCTACAGTTTATAAACACTTTGCAAAAGCCAAAAAATATTTTTAGATTGTAAGAATTTTTTAAAATATTGGTTTAGTGATACAAGTGTTACTAATTAAGTCATATCTGGCAAAGTTTATTATTTTAGAAAGTGATGATTACAATTTTAATAAAACTTAAACATGTAAAATTCAATTTATACATTTTCTTTGTTCTCAAGAAATGACAACAAAAATATTAAACACTATTTATTTATTATAATGTTTATTGGAATAGTTATCAAAACAATTCAACTTTATAAAATGTTAAATAATAAGGATTTCTTTATAGTTGGTTCACATCTAATAATTTCATAAATGTTTATTAATTTATGAATAAAAAATGTTTTCACATTTACTTCTTTATAAATTGGCAAATGATAAATATTGCATTTAGTTTTAATTGTATTTTTTTTTAGAATATTGTAAATATAAAATTATTCTTGTAAATAAACAATCTAATATTTTTGCTGTAAATTTTCAAGAACAAAAAAATTTCACTCTCATCATGTATTTAGGTTTTATTCCAATTCTAATCATCACTTTTTAAAACAATAAACATTGCTAAAGAGTGAAGATAGTTAGAAAAGCAGTGGGAAAAAAGGGTTCTTTTGGCACTATGATTTATTGCAGGCTTGTTTATCCATGTTTGTCAAAAATTGTTCACATTCAATGTAAGTTGTTTTATACATCTTTTTACACATCTTTTTTGCTTTGTACAAACCAGATACTATTAAATAAGAATACAAATGTATTGTCTTTTGTACAGAAATGTATATTTATTTTGTATTGCTTTCTGAAGAGGCTCTCCAGAAACAGACAATTACAGAGAAAGTTGATTGAAATTGTATATTAATCAAGAACAACTTGGGAAGCTAAATAACTTTGTAATCCTTTTTTTTATTAAACCAAGACTTTTATTTTGTTGATTTCATATAAAAGAATTTTTTTCGCTGGATACGTTTTAAAAATTTACTCAGTATTTGTAATATTATTATATCTGAAAAAAAACAACAACTTTACTTGTTGTTTGCTCTGTATTTTTTTCTGTAAAAGAAAAGAAATCGCCAATTGAATTAAATGTTTCCTACTTTAACTGGTTATTTATTTGGTTCTGCTTTAGCTAATTTCTCTTGTGTACCTAGTTATTGGAAAAATGTCAGGATTCAATTTACAACTTGCATCTTCTGTTTTAATAACTGATTCCATTTATATTTTCCTAATTTTTTATGTAGAAAGAATATTGCACTGATGTCGGCAACTCAAGCAGCCAATCTTTCATACAAATCTGTTGGTAAAGTTTTAGAATAAACAAGGTGAAGTTAAACACGAATGTCAACAAGTGTTTTGACCTTTAACATATATAAATCCACATGTTTCCCAGAGAAGTCTGCCAAATTTGAACCGCACAAATAATGCACTTGAGATTTACCTTGTAATAATAGTTTCAGGCCTGAATGCTCAACTTTCAAAATAGTTTAATACACTTCTTAATAGCAATAACAAAGATTGTGTTTGGCAAAAGAAAATAGTCAACCTGTGTATTTATGGAAGGTAATATGTTTTTAGGCAAGCTGTCTTTATAATCACAGTTTTCAATTTCAAGATGCTATCTCAGTGAAACTCTGAACAGGGCAAGATAAGTTAATGGTTTTATTTATTAACATAATAACATACTGAAGTCAAGAGAAGTTAGGAGAACTAGCAAGGAACCTATAAGAAAGCCTGTGTAAACAGATGACAGAACAGAGACAGGGAGAAATAGTAGGGGACAAATCTTGCTTAGAGCTACAAAGGATAGGAAGTTGTGGAGATCCATAATTGTCCACATCCTGAAAAAACGTACCACATAGAAGAATAAAAAAGACAGATCTTTATTTGGGCTAGATAATTTATATTAACTACATTTTCTGTTTCTATTTTTTGTGAGAAAGCAAATATAATCCTTCATTTCATTGGACACTGTACAAGGCCCTAGGGTCACTCAAGGTAGAGGATTACAGAGTAAAAGGCACAGCTTATGCAGACATATGTGGAAGATAACAGTTAAACCCTAAACTTGAACAGGTTAGGATTGTAGTGATTGGGGAATAACTTCTTGGAAGTCAGTTCCCCAAGGCAGCAATTCGTGGAAAGAAACTGCTTGAGTGGAACTTACATCTCAACAGAGGAATGTAAAGGGAATGAGGGTGGCTTATTATAATGTATGTGGCTAGGCAGGTTTTAGCCATGATGTTTAGGACTGGTGGAACTAAGCTGCGCAGTTCATCTGAACACTCTCCATGAAAATGATAACGCAACAAGAGGCTTGCAATGTCTTGTCTGTGAGAAAGGGGTTACAGGGTGCAAAAATAATGTGTCATCCACAAGGATGCAGAGATGCTTTTGGGCTATATAAAAGTGGAAAGGGAAGACTGGGCAGAAGTACCCTCATTTTCAGCCTGAGCTGGTTCTTTTAAATGCAGAGGCTAGCAGGAGGAGTGAGAAACATCCATTCATCATAAGAAATATTGGACGAGTGTCAGGGAATCCTAAATCTGAGATGCGATACCAAAGAAATTGAAAAAAATGAATGTGCATACATACAAGCTAAAGAAAACTGTGGAAAAAGAAAAAAAATGAATGCATGTTTCAGATGTGAAAGGTTACATCTCAGAGTCAACTGTCCCTTTAAAAATTTAAAGTGCTACAAGTGTGGAAAAATAGAACATAAAAAGTCACACTGTAAATCTAAAGCAAGGGAAAGTTCTCACAGAAAATATTTGTAGACATTGTTGCAACAGAAAAATAATTACAGAAAACCAAAGAAAATTTGTGCATGTGAAAATTAATAATGTGGATGTAAAAATGCAACTAGACACTGGTAGTGATATCACAATAATCAACAAAACCATATGGAAAGCAAATGGATAATCTATATTAAAGAGAAATTTGAAAATCATACCTGGCATGTCAAGTGAGAAATTATTTTTTATTGGCAAAATAACTTGTAATGTCTCATTCCATAACAAGTGTGTAAATGCTAAGGTTTATGTGTTAAAAAATACTACAAACTTATTTGGTACTGACTGGATGAAATTATTTGAGCTGTGGGGTTTACCTATAAATATTTATTGCAAAAATGTAAGTGGACAAGTGACCAGTTTAAAAAAGAGTGAAAATTTAAAGGAAGAATTGAAGAAATGTTTTCTGCTTGTTCTGTCAGATGAGTTGGGTCAGTGTTCCAAAGTCAATGTGAAATTTCAAGTGAAAATAGGGTCAACATCAGTGTTTAAACAGAAATGTAGTGTACCATTCACAACAATGGATCAAGTCAATGAAGAATTAGACAGACTTGAAAAATAGGTGTAATTAAAAAGACTGACCATTCAAAATGGACAGCACCAACAGTGTATGTAAAGAAAAAAATAATAAAATTCATGTTTGTATTGATTTTTTGACAGGGTTAAACAAATGTTTTGAATCCCATAACTACCCATTACCAAGTCCAGAGGAAATTTTTACAAATTTAAATGGTGGTAAAATTTTGTCAGAGCTGGATCTTTCTGAAGCATATTTGCAAATACAGTTTAAAGAAGAATGTTCAGAGTTAACAACTGTAAATATGCACAAGGGCCAAGGTTCAACTGACTTCCTTTTGGGGCTCCAGCTATATTTCAACAAGCTATGGATATTATGTTTGTAGATTATGAATTTGCAGTTGCATATCTGGATGATATATTAATTAAAAGTTTATCTAAGGAAGAACATACTGAACATGTAAAAAGGGCTTTTGAAAAAATATGTAAGTATGGGTTCAAAATCAGTGAGGAAAAGTGCAAATTGTTTTTGCTTAAAATCAAGTCCCTAGGACAAATCATTGACAAAAATAGTCATCAACCAGATCTGTTGAGAGCAAGTGCAATTAAGAATATGCCTCCTCCAACAAACCTTACTAGGTTACAAGCATCTCTGGGACTAGCAAACTATTATCAAATCTATATACCTAATATGCAGAATTTGAGACTTCCAGTGAGTAATTTGTTTAAAAAAGTGTAAAGTGGAACTGGAATGATAAGTGTTAGAGGGCGTTTGAAGAAATCAAGAAAATACTAATGTCAGACTTATCATTAGCACACTACAATCCAAAAGAAGAAATAATATTGGCTTCAGATGACTATGGCATAGGAGCAGTAATTTTATATAAATATCATGATGGTAACATGAAAGCTGTTGCACATGCTTCAAGTTCACTACTACTGGCAGAAAAAAAAACCTATAGCCAGATTGAAAAAGAGGAGTTAGCAATAATATTTGCAGTGAAAAAATTTCACAAATTTATACATGGAAGGAGTTTTCATTTACAGATAGAACATCAACCTCTATTATCAATTTATGGTTAAAAAAAGAAACTCCTAAACATAAAGCAAATAGATTACAATGCTGGGTTACCATCTTATTAAATTACAATTTCAGGATGGAATACCAACTGTCCAAAAAATTAGAATGTACTGATGTTTTATCAAGATTCATACAAAAAAAAATGAACTGTTTGAGGAGACTGTTATTGCAGCATTAAATTGGTGGCCACAATCTTAGCAACATACAGTGGCATGCAAAGGGGGTCGATGGGGTGATGACTCCAGGTGGTACTCCCTGGTTGAGGGGTACTTCCGATAAAGTATATTATTTCTGTTGCAACAAAGGCAGTGATGAGGAAGAAGAAGAAACATAACTTTTTGTTTTTATTTCGCAAATACACCTAAGATTAGATATTAATTAGATATAAAAAATAAATTAAATAATTTTAATTTTAGCTTTAAAATGTCCATATTTGGCTGCTGGTTGTGCTGATAATTCATCCAAAGCTGTGAAGAAAATTTTAGATAGGAAAAAATGACGCCAGCTTGTTTTTAAAAAATGTCTCCAAAAAGTGCTGTCTGGCAGTAGGGATGGACCCCACATACAGGTCCTGCTCTCCTGCTTAGTGTTTTGTGAGTACCTATTTGAATCCAAAGTTTTTTCACACCTATGTTAGAAGTTCAAGACTTTGGCATCAGTTCCTTTATTTTGATTTTTCATGTCTGTGAACTGGTACTGAAAAAAAGTTCAAAAGATATAAAGGGTGTGTGCGGATGCCATAAAATCAAGCACTACTTTAAAAAGATTCTTGGTTATTATGGAAACAGTTAGTTACATTTTCATTCTTGTAAAGTCTAAAAACTGAAAAACCAAAGGAAATTTGACACCAACATAAAGGTAAGTGTATATTTCTTTACTTTTTGTTAAAAAAAAGTTTTAAATGTGTTTTAAGAAAAAAATGAAAAGTCAATTGCTAGCATTTTTCTTTTTTTTATTAATCTTTGTTTCATATTTAAAATTATATTTTAATGTAATGTGAAATTTTAAATTGTTTTCTTTGTAGAAGTAGATCTTTCTTTCAATTGTTCTATAGTGACCATTGGATTTTTCTTGCCCATTTTGCTCAGTATTGACCCAAATTTAGGATAAAATTGTTTGTTGGTTTTAATTGTATTTCTTGTCCTGAAATAAAATTCTAATTTACTTTTTAGTGTTGCGAATCTAACTTTATCTGGTATTTAATCACTGGCAGCCATTGCTTTTTGCCTTATTTTTTTCTTGTACCTGTTATATTCCATGCTAATAGGAATATATATTTGACAAACACAGTGAATAATATAAGTAAAGGTTTATTGTAAAACCAGTACAATAAGAATAAAGGTAACAGTTATGCACAAGGTCATTGCAAGTCAATCCAGTAGTGAGTGCTACTATTGGAAGGTTGGTAGTTCTCATGTAAGTCTGAGTCATACTCAACAGATCCCAGCTAGGATATTTAGCCAACCCCCTACGAGGGTTACATGTGGCACAAGGCCAGGTTTAATATGGGTTTTCCGAGCCTGTAGGTTCAGCCAAAAATATTCCCTATTCGAATGCGTATAAACGGGTTCAGGGTCAGTCTACCTCCCCGAACGAGACTCTGCCCTTCGGTTGGAGCCTCATCCGTGTTTCCTCTCTGCGCAAAGGCAAAGAGTTTGACTGTCTAGCTGGAACAGATCACAGCTAGGATATCTAGCTACCTCACCATGAGAGTTGCATATAGCACAAGGCCAGGTTTAATGTGGGTTTTCCGAGCCCATAGGCTCAGCCAAAAATATTCCCTACTGTCTAGCTGGAACAGGTCGCAGCTAGACTCTGTAGTCCATTGACTTACAGATACTTAGAAGTAGTTACTACCTATAGTGTAGTCACTCATGGGGGTGACAGGTTATTCCATTACATCACCTCCCCCCCAAGCTGAAATTTTCCTCTAGAAAATTTAGATTTCTAATACTTTCTCTTTTTCGGTTCTGGACTTAACCACATTGTGGGTTTTCTTTTCCTTGTACTCTTTCGAGACAAATAACATCTCACTCCTACAGGCAAAGCTGGTGTAGGAGATGTATCCATGAATTCTGGTATGTTTGTGGGTGGTGTTATTTCAAACATTTCATACAGGACATCCATCGGTGTTTCTTCATCAGAGTATCTTTGTCTTAACTGGTTTACGTGCCGTTTGCATACACATCTTTTTCCTTTCACTGTATTACTCTTCCAATTTTATTTGAAATAATTCCATCATCCCAAAAACATTTTCCACCTTGGTAGTTCCTGAAGAACACTTTGTCACCAAGTGTATACTTCTTTGCACAGAAATTCCTTTTGTTAAGCATTTCCTTTTTTGGACAAGGCAACAATCTGTCGAATATTGATCTTATCTTTCTCACAAACATCAATTCAGCAGCACCAAAAGTATTTTAATTGTTTTAAAATTTTACTACACCAAAAAAACAAACGTTTTGACTCAAAAAATAAACTTTGAACATTCTTTTTACACAAAAAAGAACAAGTTTTAACAGAATTTAATTTAGCAAAAATGAGAATAACAGAATGTTGACAATTTCTTTTCAATGACAGGTAAAAATTTAGCATAAAATTTTCAATTTTATATATGTTAAAAATAAATTAAAATTTTTTTGTCAGAACAAAAATAACATTTCACACCAAGAATCAATTTTATCCAACATTTGGTGAATACCAAGCGAAATGGTGAAGTAAATCCAACAGCCCCTATAGGACAATTGAACCTCTTTAATTAAATTTATATTTACAAACTTCTAAACCAAAATTGCAAATAAGATACAGTATCAAATATCACATTAAAGTTGAGCTAAGTATTATTATTATTATTATTATTATTATTATTATTATTTATATCTTGTTTTTCTTTGTACAGTAAAAATATAAACTATTATTTTATTGACAGTACCACCAGTATAGCAATAAACAGCCAAATCTTTATAATGAGAATAAAAATGTGAAATTTCTTTGATAATATACATAATCATATATGCAACCATCATGTAAATTTGGCATGTTAATATGGTGACCATTTCATGCTAAAAAGATAGTTGTTCTAAGTTCCCACAAAGTTAGGAAAAACAGTAAACAAAACCCCAGAATATCTGTAAGGCAATATCCACCACTAAAATAAGTAAACTTTATTTATTTGTTTATACATTAATGTAAGTATGAAACATTTTAATAGAAAATATTTGATTTTTGGCCATTAATTTTCTGCACATTCTATTCAAGATCTATTTTACTGTTTATTAGTAAAATACATTAAAACTGATTTTAGTTAATTATTAATAACGAACAATATCACAGAAGACAGAGTGAAAGATTCAAGAATTTCAAAACAAACTTAATTTCAATTAAAAATTGAAATAAAATATCTTTCAGCTTATTTTTTTGAGAGCACAATATAGATTCTCTTTTTGTTGCCATATTTCACAAATTCAAAAAAAACTTTCTCAAAAGATTTTGCAAAACAAATATTAAACAAGAATTTACACAAAATTTTATCTAACTACTACTGAATTGAAATTGTTTTTCATTTATTTTTATCAATTGTCAGTTATTAAATTTTTTTAAATCGGTATGTTCAACTTTCTGTAGTTTTAGTGTTAATACAATAAAATACAGTTAAAAAATGTTTCACAAACAAAACTCTTTGTCACCCTTATCTATAATCTATCAATAAATAAAATTTGTCGAATTTGTATAATGTGTTAATGTTTTTTATTTAAATACTCCATCTAACTAATTGTGATAAACCTTTTTGAACAATGGATCTGTCCAAAAGAAAATAAACTAAGTATACTGTTGCGATTTTTTGGTGGGTAAGGGGCACCAGTCACAATCCTTGCCCCGGGTGCCACCAGAGATCTGCACACCACTGACAACATAAGATATGCAGATGACACAATGTTGATAGCAGACATAGAAAGAAAGCAACATACACTCCTATCAAAAAGACGGGGCCAAAGTGCAAATTGCAAATTGGAGGTACCAAAATCAAACAAGTGTGGAAATTTAAATATCTGGGAAGTGGTTTAACAGAGGACGGAAAATGTGACACTAAGATCCGAAGGCATTTTGGAATAGACAAGGAAGCATTCCAAAAGCAGAGTACAAAGAAATAGGAAAATTTCGCTAGAAACAAGGAAAAGATGATTAAACTAATAAATAAATAAAATTTGCCGAATTTGTATAATGTGTTAATGTTTTTTTATTTAAACATTCCATCTAAATAATTTTGATAAACCTTTGTGAACAATGGATCTGTCCAAAAGAAAACAAACTAAGTATACTTTTTTTTGTGGGGGGGGGGGGTAGTTGGCACCAGTCACAATCCTTGCCCCGGGTGCTACCAGAGATCTGCACACCACTGACAACATAAGACATGCAGATGACACAATGTTGATAGCAGGCATAGAAAGAAAGCAACAAAAACTCCTACAGAAGGCAGTGAAGGAAATCAAGAAGAAAGGATTAAATATCAACTGCAAAAAAAAATAATGCCAAAGTCCGAATTGCAAATCGGAGGTACCAAAATCAAACAAGTGTGGAAATTTAAATATCTGGGAAGTGGTTTAACAGGGGACGGAAAGAGCGACACTGAGATCCAAAAGTTGTATTGGGATAGCAAAGGAAGCATTTCAAAAGATAAGGAGAATACTAAGAAATAGAAAAATTTCACTAGAAACAAAGAAAAGAATACTAAACTGCTACGTGATACCTGTCCTCCTGTATGTAGATGAAGAGGAGACTTGAAACAACAGAAATGCAGTTCTACCAAAGGATGCTGAGGATACTGTGGACATGTGAGTAACGACAAAGTTTTGGAGAAAATGGAAACAAAAAGGAAAATAATACTTAACATCAAGAAGAGAGGGTTGAGGTTTATGGGGTATATAATGAGAAAGGAGGGTTTGGAAAATCTGATACTCATGGGCCAGATAGAGGGCAAGAGGGAAAGAGGAGAACAACGCATAACATACTTAATGAGTTTGAGTAAATGGATGGTGAAACAGGGCTTATGAAAAATAACAGAAAGAGAAAGTTTATTAAGAACTACAAGGGACAGGAAGTTGTGGAGAGCCATGATCGCAGACATCCTGAGGGGACACAGAAGAGTATCCTTCATAATAAATCAATGCTCTTCAAATCTACAAAATATTAAATATGTCTGGGTGGTTTCTTCTTTAGAACTGATCACCCATCTTACTGTACGTTGACACTGTCTTTTACCTCTTCATAGGTTTCAAAGTTAGTTTTGGTAATTCTGCCTGATTTATTATAACACAGCTTAATTTGTTATCTTTTCTATTACTTGTTTATTATTGTTCTGCTTTGTAACTTCAATTTGCTCTAGATATAAGCCTTTCTTTTTGTTTACCACCACTCATATGATCTCAGAGAATTTTTGTAAAGCCCGTTTGTCAGAAAGACGTTGTAAATCACAGATACAGTGTAACCCGGATATAAGAGAGTTGTTGGGACCGGAGAAGAAGTCTCTTATATCCGGGTTTCTCTTATATCCTGGTTTGGTCTATTATATATACATTAACACAGGCTCTAATTTGGGACCAGAGAAAACCTCTCTTATATCCGGGTTTCTCTTATATCCGGGTTACACTGTACAATAATAGTAAAGTAACACCTTCGAACAATACTCCATCAGACACCACTAATTTATATATATATATATATATTTAATGATTCATCGAGTCTGAAACCTCTACAGAATGCAGAAAACACTGGACGGCCGTTTTGTCCTATATTTGGGACTCATCAGCAGTGCGCATCCACTACCGAGAATTGAAACCCTGACAGTTAGTTTGTGAAGCAAACACCATACCAACTGCTCCAACGGGCCTCGGTGACGAAGAGGTAGAAAATCAGACTCAATATAGCGCCACTCACTCACAAATTCCTTGGTGGAACTCTACTGAGATTCACTTTAACCATAGGACGGTGTCTCCCGGAGCCACAACTACTATCACCAAACCGCTCACTCCAGAGCATTAGAAGCCGGTTCAAGCAATGATATACGATTTGAAATTATTAGGAGAACTTGATAATTATATTTAATGATTCATCGAGTCTGAAACCTCTACAGAATGCAGAAAGCACTGGACGGCCGTTTCGTCCTATATTTGGGACTCATCAGCAGTGCGCATCCACTACCGAGAATTGAAACCCTGACAGTTAGGTTGTGAAGCAAACACCATACCAACTGCTCCAACGTATATATTTTTCCTTTATCCATCATGTGATCTAATTATTTCAAGATGAGGTTGACTGTGCTTGCTCTCTGGCAATCCGTGTTCAAACCCAAGTATAGACAGCAAAGTTTTATTCCTATATGACAAGATTTTCCCAAGGTTTATTCCTTCTGGTAGATTTACCAGCCTTTCTTAATATCACTACCATTATTCATTTCTCTCGGCCTAGCAACATCAATGAAGTTGCTCTCCTTCCTTCAAACATATTTCTTTGAATTGTATTATCCAGTCTCCTTGGGAGGCTTCTGGGTTGATTCTTAGCGGCACATCAACTCCTTATGGGTCATTTAATGCCGAAATTTCATTTTCTTGGGAGCATTAATAATTTCTTTGACAAATGTATTGCTGGCAATATTTTTTTACTTTGAAAATGTATTGCTGGTATTTTTACTATAATTTTTTAATACTTTCATAGTGTTTTGCCCCCAGTTTGGGGGTTAACTATTTGCCCATAGCTGGGATGTTAACAAGTACTACTAATCTAGGTTAAGGTGGACCTGGGGACAATTGCAATTAAGAGGTGTTTCCATGCTCATCAAAACCTCTCAATCAGAAGCCTTATTGCTGGATGTAGTTTATCGTTATACTCAGGACAGTCCTTAGGAGTGTAGAGGGGAGTCTTGAATATTACATTAGGCAGTTTCTTTTCTTCATGTGTATGTTATTTAATTTGAATTCCTCCAAGCTGGTACTATCGTAAGAAAGCTGTGTTGGTTAGAGGGAGAAAACCCAGTTCTCTAGGTTCAACAGTATTAATCATAAAGCAAAGTAATAAAAGTCACTAAGATACATGGGGTTACTGAGAGTAAAAGAAACTGAGAAAACATTACTGAGGGGAGGGGATAATAACAAAAACCAAGATTCAAGGAGATAATGATTGACATTATATTTAAGATTGTGAAGATCAATAAAAAAGAAAGAAATATTCAAAAATTAATATAATGTGATTTTCTAGAATTTTTTTATATTCCATCTCTCACTTTCAAGACAGACCTGCCCTGAAAATTATAGACCATTGCCATTTTTGTAAGGTGGCAAACCCAGAAAATCAGCAGGGGGATGAAATACTTATTTTCCCCACTGTAGTTGATAGGAAAGCAAGAAGTCTGAAGAGAGTTCCATAAGCAAGAAGTTCAAGAAAAGAAACTATTTGAATAGAACTTAGGGTTACACTTAACAATTTCAACACAAAAATGATGAGATCTAGCTGCCATTATAGTATGGTGCTGAAATTCGTCAAGTGGAGGTAGCAAAGAGGAAAGCGATATTTATTCTGTATAATTTACAGAAATGTGACGCAAGGCCGAAGGGGGGGATTGGGGAAAGGACGGTCTTCTTCTGTCTTAAATATAACTTAGCTAACCGCAAACACTGACCCAATTGTATGAACAATATTTCTTACACCAAAACAACACATTCATACGTACCTTTCTTACTACAACCACCATAATACCTCACTGTCTCTATGAAAATAATAACTAGTCCCCATATTTACAATTCAGCAAAAAGGAAAGCTCATCAGAACAATTTCCATGAAAATATTTATAGAAAAGGAAGCTATATAAGCTGTATAATTTACAGAAGCTCATCAGAACAATTTCCATGAAAATATTTATAGAAAAGAAAGCTATATAAGCTGTATAATTTACAGAAGCTCATCAGAACAATTTGCATGAAAATATTTATAGAAAAGAAAGCTATATAAGCTGTATAATTTACAGAAGCTCATCAGAACAATTTCCATGAAAATATTTATAGAAAAGAAAGCTATATAAGCTGTATAATTTACAAAAGCTCATCAGAACAATTTGCATGAAAATATTTATAGAAAAGAAAGCTATATAAGCTGTATAATTTACAGAAGCTCATCAGAACAATTTCCATGAAAATATTTATAGAAAAGGAAGCTATATAAGCTGTATAATTTACAGAAATGTGACACAAGGCCAAAGGGTGGATTGGGGAAAGGACGGTCTTCTTCCGTCTTAAATATAACTTAGCTAGCCGCAAACACTGACCCAATATTCCTTACACCAAAACAACACATTCATACGTACCTTTCTTACTACAGCCACCATAATACCTCACTGTCTCTATGAAAATACTAACTAGTCCTCATATTTACAATTCAGCAAAAAGGAAAGCTCATCAGAACAATTTCCATGAAAATATTTATAGAAAAGGAAGCTATGTTACAGCAGTGGGAAAGTGACTGAAGCTGAGATGCCAGGTTAGGACTGATAACATTGCAGATTCTTCTTTGACTTTTTGTCAGATTTAGTGCATGGATGAATGGCAGACATATAAAGGTGTAAAAGAGATATTTACAAGAGAAACTGCTTCGTACAACAGAGTGAACCAACTTTCTTAGCGGCGGACCTAACTATTGTTTCAATATAAACATTTCATTTCAGATCAGTGGGAACCATTAGATTGAGGAGATGCAATGAGTTACTTTCTTGGAGGTTAGCATCTGCCATGCTGACTGGAGGCAAAAAAGGTTCTAACATGGAGGCATTAAAATTAAAAAGTCATTTCTTATTCCAATTAACAACATGTCATATTTAGTTTTCGAGATCAGCTTTATTAAAGCTGTTAGATTTACTATTAACACTGGAGTGTCATCAGCATTGATACAGATGCCGTCAATGAATTTGTGTTGAGCATTTCAACAGAAAATGAAAAACTGTTGTTATTCCAAAATGGGAAACGAAAACTCCATCACCAAAAATCCTTGAAATATGGAAGATGTTGTTGATTATAAGCTACTAGAACATGAAAGGACTATCACTGCAGATGTTTATTGCCAGCTGCCTGATTGGATGAACAAATCCTTACATTGAAAATATACTGTTTTGATAAACAGAAAAGATGCTATGCATTAATATGTTGATACAAAGGCATACCCTGCAAAACAAACCCATGAAAAAATAATACTGTTACGATGAAAGGGTCTTCCATATTTTGCATATTTACCACCTACAAATATTCAAGTTGATTGCTCACTCAAAAATTTCATAAGTGTCAAAACAAAAAAATTTTTTTAAATCTGTGGAGAAAATCCGAGATTTCTTTAAATTTGAAATTGAAAATATTTCCTTCCATTTATGCATTGTTTTCAATGAATGCTGCCGAAATATATTTTTCATAAGTAATATTTAAATATATTGAACTTATATTTGCTTTTTTATATACCATCTGATATAGCATATTTACTTTCCATATCCCCTAATGTTTTTGACAAGTTTTCACGAGCTTCTTTCCAAGCTATAGCATCCTTTAGCAGTGCAGTAAGGCATTCCTTTGGAAGGTGTGCAAACTGACAATGAAGTTTCCACATGGCTGACTTGCATCTTTAAGATTTCTTTCATTGAATTTCAGTCAATTCACTTCTTGTGCCTATACCCTTTTGATATTATCTATCAGTTTGAGATAATCATTAGCTCTTATGAAGTGTTATGATAATGGATATATGATTCCGCTAAATCCATTTCGACCTCCTTCTCTTTATTGATCATTTCATTTCTGCACTCTGCTTCAGAAGTAGACATTGTCAATTCATTACCAGATTATTCTTCAGTATTTCTTTTTATTCTTCATGTATTATTCTAAGATGTATTTGAGAAATGAAAGATGTAGATGAAGATGATGAAGATGCTGATATTAGATGCTGATATTAAATGAAGAAGCTGTCTGAGGAAGAACTTCCTCCTTACTAAAGGAATAAACTAATAAATAAAAGGAAGGATTTGCAGACATATGTTTATATGGACTTTTGTCCTTGTTTTGATGTCAGGAACCTGCCCCCAAAGTTTGTAAAAATATTTTTGATACACCCTCTATACACCTCATCTTGGACATGAACAGCAGCTAATCAATATCACAAGACAAGTCCTTACATTTCTTTGATGGTACTTCTGTTTTGCTGGCCAGTGGACAGTTCCCTAAACAGTGGGACCATTGCTAGACTATGGTCATCCCTTTATGTAGCTTGAAAGGTGAAATTTTCTACAACGTCAATGCTGGAAACTTTAGTAATTTTTAGAGCTGCAAACTTCAGTGTTTAAAATGAGGTCACTTAAGTATACATAAAAAAAATATGCAAATACTGATAGAAGTGTTTGGAAAGATGTAAGTGGATTTGGTTAATTAATTTGTTTTTTATGGCTTATCACCACTTTGTGGATTATTTAAAGCCAAAACATATTGTAAAAATAATACCTTTTGCCAGTGAATACTGTATTAACAATTTTTTTTTAGAATGACAATGATTTTTCTAGATACAAGTTCTACTATTTAATCCATAGCGGAGGGGGATATTTGTGTGGTTTTAATGAACCTAACTGAAATTTAAACTTGATTCTGATTCCTCATTCTGATTTTCTCTAATCCAACATGATGTACGATTATCCAGAATTAAGTACTGTAAGAGGGAGCAGTGCCATCTACCATAAACTTTATTTAAACTTGAAGTGAAGTCTTGCTGCAAAAGCCACATTAATGAAACCTTTATGTAGCGGCTCCTTATTGCTTTTTCTGGTCGTAAATTAAAACACGAGTCTCGACTGATGTTTGAGCGTGAATTTTATTTATAGCTTCAAATCACCGTGAAATACTGAAATACAAAAAGGGTTTTAAAACATGACATAAATTATTTTTACAAAAAGGGGTCTTAATAAGTCCAGTAATTTCATGGGAAAGTTAAAGAGAACATATTTACCTGTGCGCCGTAACCAGTAATAAGGGCTACTAAGTTCTAATTCTTGACAAAACAAAACTCCCTCCAATTCTTTCCACTGGTCCTTGCTTGGGCGGAAGTTGCAGTGAATTGTGGGAGTTTCTAATGGAAATGGGCCCTTACCTAATTGTTTCCCTTACACTGTCCATATTAAAGGTTTAATTATTAAAATTAAAAAATGGATAAAGAATCCATAACTAAATTATTGGCGCATCTAAAAAGGGGGGGCGACAGCTACACTTTACTTATAAGATTTTACTTATTTTAAAGTCTTTGCTTAATCATCAATAATTTAAATTCTTGATTTAATGCCCCCTCTCAAATAAGTGCCCCTCTCAAATAAGCACCCACTTTCCCCAAGGAATTTAAAATAAGCACCTTTCTTGATGGCAAAACAAATGTATTTGAGAAATGAAAAATGTAGATGGGGATGCTGAGGATGCTGAAGATTTTGATATTAAAGGACTTTGCACAATTTAACTAAATTATATTTGTGTTAATAGTGGCAGGTCATTAATGTTGGTGTTCTCATGCTGGTTGGTTCAGTTCCTAGTTGTATAAAAGAAAAGATGAAAATAGCTGAAAATTTTTAAAATAAGCACTCCTCTCAATTAAGGTTCCCCCCCACTTCAAACAACATTTTTTAAATAAGCACCCCTCTCAGTTAAGCCTGCCACTTCAAATGACAATTTTTAAATAAGCTCCTCTCTCAATTAAGCCCCCTACTTCAAATGACATTTTTTAAATAAGCACCCTTTTCAATTTCCCACACCCTTTAAACAACATTTTCTACATAAGCACTCCAGGTGCTAAATGAAGCATTTACAGTACCTAACAAAGTCAGTATACTAACTCTAATAGTAGCTGATTTAACACTAAGTTTTTTTATTATGACGAGTTATTCGGACATACATGAATCTACAATGCTAACCATCATGGTCATACATCAAGGTCAGAAGCTCATTAATGAACCCTCCTGTGTCATTAGAAAGCTTGTCAATATAGGTGATTGTTGGATGGCCAACTCATCTTACTTCATGGCTAAATGTCCAGAACAGTAGATCATTCATGAGTTCTTGTCGTGCTCACCAGCAGTGTCCTTCAAAGAGCATTCTGCATTTGTGTAAGATTGTAAAAATATCAGGGATGTGTATATAGAGCTGTGATTTAGTTGGATGTTGTCTCCAGGTGATGTTAAGAGTGTAGGTTACATCAAGCTTAGACTGTAAAGTAAGCAGTGGCACTATACATTAACACCACTTCTACAGTGGCTTGAAAGAATCTCCACTTGAGGTTGTCTGATAGATCAGATTTCCAGATTACATCTATTTTATTCAAGGTGGCCCAGGCCTAGGTGTCCAGAAGAGTAGATCATTCATGAGTTTTTGTTTTGCTCACCAGCAGTATCCTGCAAATAGGCTCCAACCAGCAAGGCTCAATACAAACTGTCACAGGTGAATCAAGAAAATCTATCGAATCTTTTACATACCTAAGTGTGATAAAATTCTACTGAAAAGGACATGAAAATTCACATTGCTAAAGCCTGGACAGTCTTGAATAAAATGGATGTAATCATATCTACTAGATAACTTCAAACAGAGATTCTTTCAAGCTATGGTAGAGGTGGTGTTAATGTGTGGTACCACTGACTGGACATTAACTAAAACCATAGATACTAAGCTCTATGGAACCTACTCTCAGATGCTGAGAGCTATACTTAAGAATGTGCTTTAAGTTTTATTGTTGTACTGTGAGTGACCATTGTTAAATGTAAATAAATAAATGGCAGAACAAACAGAATTGCCAAATTTTGTAATAAACAACAAGAAAAAGAAAAGAACATGGCCAAAAATAATATAAGGCAAGCAAACAAATTATATGCAAGGCAAATTAACAGTAATAAGGCAAGACAAGAGTAATATGGTAAAAAGTTTGCAAACTAAGAATTGGGGTTGACACAAGTTCAGATAAGCAAACATAGCATTCTGATTTCACGACAAGACAGAATGGGATTGAGTCATATGAAACCAAGAACTTGACTATCTTATTTGGACAGGAAGAAATCCCAGCATGCATTTGTGTGCTTCTGCCTATAAATTGGAGAGGGGAAAGTATTTTTAACTTTTGTAATTGATCAAAACTGGATATAACTGTGCAAAATTGGATATATCTGTTTGTTTTGTAAAGAAATTCTTTAAATATGCAAAATTAGATATAGCTGTTTGCTTTGTAAAGAAATTATTTCTAATTCAAGGAGTAGATTTATAAAATATAATATAGAAATCTTTTAAAATTTTACTGATTTTGATATTAGCTGATTGATTCATTTTCTACATCTTATCAACCCATTGCAAGTTATTTAAAACCAGGAAATATTCTTTCAGATTGTAAGCATTTTTTGGAAATAATAATGATACAGGTGATACAGATAATAGTGATACAGGTTTTACTAATTAACCCATAGCTGGAGGAAGAAGAGGTGGATTCATACCTTTACCAAGGGAATTTGCACATAAAGAATATAACAAATCCAACAGGAATTGGAACTGAGCTCTCCGATTAACAATTCCAAGCCATTATACCACCGAAGTTTACAGCACATGGTATTTTGAAGTGTTTACCTATCCTTTTACTGGCAAGGCTCAATGCTGCTTAACTTCAGTGATCATACAGGAACTGGTGATTCAATTCATGTACACAAATGATAAACAGTGTATAGATGGAAGACTTTTATACACAAATAATTTACCTAAATTCTTTAATTTAAAAGAAAAAACATTTTGAATTGTGAAAATAATTCTTTTGCAAGTGAATATTGCATTAACTTTTTGGCAATAACAATGATTTTTCCAGATATGACTTCTACTATTTAACACATAGCTTGGGGTAGAGGAAAAGGATTCTTAGCTATCCCAAGGCGATTTATGCATATGTAAATGTAACGAACTTGACTGGAATTTGAACATAGCTCTCCAATTTCTCATTCCAAGTCTTTATCACACCACCTGTCCAACCTTAGCTTGAAGAAAATGAACTTGCAAACTTTAACAGTGAATTTGTCAGCTTCCAGCAATACAAAATAAACAAGAATCAATATTAAAATAAGATAAAAGATTATTGAAACCAGAAACAAAATTTGCTAACAGAAGAAATAATAAGTTGGCCAGATAATTCTTCACCTATGAGGCTTGTATAGACAATAACAAAACCTCAGAGCAAACATACTTCATTCACAAGTGAATTCCATCAATTTAATGATTTCCTATTTGAAATGATTGTCTCTAAGGCAGTCTGAATCAGTTGATATGGGCAATGCATTTCCTTAGAGATATCGTGTTTAATAATGATGCTGAGGCAAAGTGGTAGATAGCAAATTATATGGATTTCAGATGTATGGATTTTGTGAAAGTACCTGAGAGATATTTTCTTAGATGAAGTGATGTGGTCAGGCATTGTTACCATGTTATTTACATCTCCAAACACTTTTGTCTTTTGCATATACTTCATACGCACAGACTTTGTATGCACATTTGAGATAAGAAGAGAAATGCAGAAATTAGTAAGAAACTCTTCAGAATACATTTTATTGAAAATCCAATTCTTTATAACTTTTTATCTCTTTACTTAGATTTTCGTTAAATTTCAAGTTCTGGATATGATGATAACTGATACCCAGCATCCAGACCTCTGATCGAGAGATTGGAGGTTTTGAGGAGCCTGGAACCACCACTTAATTGCTGTGTTTCCAGGTCCACCCTGAGCCGGTGTGGTAGCATCTGTTAGGGTCCCAGCTACAAGCAAATAATGAGCCCCCCCCAAACAAAAAAGAACACTATGGAAGTATAAGAATACATTTTAATAGTAAAAATACCAGCAATACTTTTTCTGTAGTTGAAGGCATACAATTGCGATCAAAACATATTTAGTTGAAGCCATAAAATTGTGTTCAAATTATTTAGATTTTGGCATTAAATAAGCCATACCAAAATCAACAGCCAACATGAACTTTCATGACATTAATCCATATAATATCCTATGATTTCTTAAATCAAACCGTATTCCAAAATATAACTTAAAAAACAACACACATCACTGCCTCTAGTAATCATGTCCACATATGCACAAAAGCTGAGTATCATCTACCAAGCATTCAACTGTGAAAGCAAAATAACATATATTTTTATTAAGCCTTCAAGACAATTAAATTTTGGCATTAAATGAACCATAAGGGGTTGATATGCCATTAAACAAATCAACTAAGTTTAAATTTCAGTCTATTTAAAATTTTGAAAAAGCTGCAAGTATCCTAATATGATTTCTGTCCATAATCAGGGCTATTTGCAGATTTTGATAAGATCTTATATTGTTTTCTATATTTCAAAAGTTAAAGTCGCTCTTCTCTTTATCTGTGAAAATGGCAATGTTGCAAATTGTTGCTAATTCTGTTGAAGTCAATACCTGGAATCAGTTATGGGGTTATCAGTTATTTTTTTTAATAATCATTTTATCCCTAGCAAGGTGATAAAGCCACTAAGATGCAACTAGTTACTAAGAGTCACGGAAACTGGGAAAACATTGAGGAGAGTGAGGACACTGAATGTCCAGGATTCAAAGAGGCAGAAGATGATGATTGACGTCACATTTAAATTTTTGAAGATTGTAGTTTTTGTGGTAAGAGCCAGTTATCCTCCTTATTATTACGAATTGACTGATCCATTCATGATAAGTAATCCTAGGTAATTGTCTAGAGGAAAGAAAAAAGATATTACTGTTATGGTGACTTGTTTAGCTGAGTATTGAATACTACTGTCATGACTGACTCTGTTGAGTTAAGCGACAGACTGCACATCATAACAGGAAAGTACTTTCTTTTGGGGAGAAACATATATATATACATATTTTTAGTTTATTTTGTTTAAAAGTTTTTATAGATACTCATCTCATTTGAGTAGAAGCTCGGTCTCTTAATTAAACAGTATTTTTATCCAACTGCATCTACTGGCCTGAATATCTGAGAAATCTTGTCAGAAAAATATGTATCCTCTGGCAGGATTCAAGACTGCATCCCCTATGTGGAACCATGACCTGAATATTTGAGAAATCTTGTCAGAAAAATATGTCCTCTGGCAGGATTCAAGACGGCATCCCCTATGTGGAACTATCATTGGATATAACATGCCTCTTTTTTATCACTATAATGTTATAGGCCCCATCCAGACCACTTTCCCACTGCCATGATGTGACTTCCCTGTGTTTTCTCTATAAATGTTTTCATGGCAATTGTTCTAATCAGCTTTCATCTTTGGTACATTGATCACATAGATTTAAGCATACTACCAGACTGGCAACTAAGTCACCCCATTTTACTGCTGGAATGTAACTGTAAGTTCTATTCTAAGTTTCTTTTCTTGCACATCTCACTTCTGGAACTTTCTTCCAGTTTCTTGTTCCCCTGCCACCTGCAATCTTAAAAAATTTAAATGCAATGCTAATCGCTATCTTCTGTCTTCCTTAATCCTATTCTTTTATTGTCCTTTCTCATCATTAAAGTCTACACATTTTCTTTCAGTCTCAACAACCCTTTGCATTTTAGTGATATTATTACTATTCTATTTCAAGAGAGTGAAATAATAAAAAAAAAATGGAATTGAAATGTTTATTGAGCTTTTTGTATATCCAGAAGTGATCATCATTGGCAATCTGATAACAGCCTCCTTCAGAATTTTTATTGCTGAGGCTTTTGCTGTACTGAATTAGCATTATTAGATTATACTGTATAAAGGGCAGGTAAGTTTGGATATTATAATGGTCACTTCAGTACCTCACCCATATCATGTTATTTGGCATGTAGTTACGTTTTGTTATTCATTGGTATTTACTAATTTTTGTAGTCCAGCATAACACTCAATTCTGTTTGGTTAGCTTTTATTAGTCCATTGTATTATAAAATTGTTTTATTTATTAATGTGGACCCATGGCTTATAAACTGGAAGAGGTACCATAGGAAAATGGAATTGCAAACAGTTGGAGTCTGAAAATGAGCTTTTTTTTTCTGCTTACCAACTTCTTTCAGAACATTGGCTATTATGGCTCTCCACAACCCTCTGTTCATTGTAATCTTCAGTAACACTTGTTCTTGTGCCAAGCCTACCACCCCTGGTTCCCCTATCCATTCACACAAGCTCATCAGGTAGGTAGCTCCATGCCTTCCCTTGTTCCTCTTGCCCAGTGAGTGTCAAATTCTCCAAGCCCTTCTTCCTCATATGTCCAAGAAATTTTAGCAGTCTCTTTCTGATTCTGAGTATAAGGGTTTTTTTTTAATTTCTCTTTAAGACTTCTTCATTATTTACATGGTCCTTTAAGACATCTTTGTTGCTTACACAGTCCATCCATGGAATTCTCAGCATCCTTCTGTAGAACCACATTTCTGTTGGCTACAGTTTTCTCTTCATCTGAAAGGATTCATCTATTTATAAGACACTGCGTACTCATCTATCGGTTCTTTGAATCTTTGCTGCTGTCAGAATTTTATGTTTGAACTGTAATTTTTTATTCGTTTCATTGGAATATGATTTGTTTTTGGTTTTTGTCTGTTCCGTTCTTTGAAAGGTATTTTGTTTTCATGGTGTTGATGCTTCAATAAAGGATAACATCAACATGAACCTGTTTTTTTTTGTTTTTTTTATTGCACCCAGCATTAAGAGTAGACCCAGTGTAGCTACAGATACACACGAACATCTTTATATAGCAATGGTAATCAGATAGAGCAAAATGAGGTTTTGGTTTCTCCAGATCTATTTATTTCTTTCATAAAATTTGAGAATATTTTCCATTTTCTTTTTGCAATTTCCTGGTAAACCTATGATATTGTGAACTGGAAAGTACGTTCTTGCTAATAACCTTCCTTAAAATCTTGTCTTTCCTCTTAATCTTTAATACTCAACAGAGCATCATTATGTCGGCTTCTAGTTTAGGTTCATTAAAAATTAACACCAAAATGGAGAATAAGTTAAATTACAGGAGTTCAAAAGGTGATATTTCCTTATGAAGTGAACAAATTTAATTACTTCAAAACAAACAGGTATTGTCCATACATTCATCTCTGTCTGGAAGAGGTTGAACAGCCTCATCAGAAAATAGTGTAGATGAATTGAAAAAGGTAAATGGGGTTAATATATTACAGGCAAAAAACTGGATGGGTTGTTTTTACCAGATAAAGCTAGAACGCTGCTCAATATTATCCTAATTATTTTTACAACTTATATCACTCATAAAATACCATCATTAGCAACCTGTAATTCTTATATCACAGAGAAAATATTGCCAGCCTTTCACTATTACTATGGCAGGTGTTTGGACAAGTTACATTCCTCAGTACCCCCCCCCCCCACTCAGACTTTCATAGCTAGGACCCACCATACTGTTTTCATGGTGGCAAACCATTTCACATTCCTTTTGTATAAAAAAGCAACTTCCACACAGACAGCTTCTTCCTCAGAACTGTTACTTTATAGAACAAATTCCCGAGAGAATGCTTCCATGACAACTACAATCTTTTGGTCCCTTTAAATCCAGGATCAGCCAATATCTATCCTATTAATCCTCTTACTTCCCCCTTCCAATCTCACTTAGTAACTCTACCGGGAATGGCCCTTGGGTCTTGTATTGGGTGAACTACCAGTAAAAAAAACAAAAAAACTTGTGTAGGGAAAATCAAGTAATATTGGATCTTGTAATGTCATTTATGCTATTAACTATGAGTAAATGATCAAACAGTGATGTCCATGTCTGCTATGAATCCTTATATCTACAGGAAATCAGTTCTAAAGCATGCTTTGAGTTCAGAAATTAGTATAGCAACATTAATAGCAGGGATGGTGCAAGGGTCATATACACCCCCATCTGTAATACAACCCCCTGAATCTATGATCCAGGGCCCCTCACTGTAATACACCAGTAATTTTCATAAGGTGGTATTCATATAAAATACAAATTTTATTGTAACCTCCTCATGTACAATAATGGATCATATACAATATAGGTGAACAATTCAATTAGAAAAATTGAAATTAAATACAATGTATCTAAATACAAATTAGAGACATGTCATAATAGATCATTCTATTTTAAATCAACAATGTTTTGCAGGAATTTTTAACATTAACTCAAGATTTTTGTTGTGAAAAAGTTTAATAATTTTAAGACATTATGGATAAAAAAAAAATAGTGAATTTTATATATTGTTTTCTCAAGACTTAGCAAGATCAAAACAAATTCATGGATTTGGATGAAAAAAAAAAGACCCCAGAATGACATCAAAATCTGTGAAAATATTCCTTCCTTTAATAGTCAATACTACTTAGTTTAGTTTATAAAGTATATAAATGTAAGTAGAAAAAAAATCAATTGTTGATAAGATAGCAAGGATCAGGACTCCCAATCATGATTGCCCTCCACCAGGTCAGGGAGTTTGTGAATAGTATACACTGGCTCTGATTGACAGTATCAAATTTAGAAGTAAAAATGGAACAAGTTTCTCATAGTATGAATGAATCTTCAGATACAACCTTTTTTTAAGCAGTCGGTCACATTAGTAGCATTAAGAATGGTCATGTTACAAGTAGTAGGATGACTGTGGTTAAATGGAAACTACTTCAGAGAAACTTAATTAACTTGGATAAGATCACAAAGTACCACGGTTTCTTATTTGTGACTAATGTTTGCTTTAGATCCACCAATGTCAGCATATATTTCTTTTTTTAACTAATGTTCATCCTGTGCAAAGCTCAATGTAGAGGGTTACTGAAGGTGCTTGTTGTGTGATCAGTAAGAGTAAGGGGCATGGTTTAATGCAGATATGTGGGAAAGATAACAGTTAACATGATTTGAAGAGGTTGAGATTGTAGTGGTTAGGAAAGTATCCTCCTGGGAGTCTGTTCTACAAGATAACAGTTCTTGTGAAGAAGTTATCCAAGTGGAACTTACTTCTTATTAAAGGAATACGATCGGAATGACGGTGATTCATATCAATATACATGGGGTGGCAGGTCTTAGAGTTGGGGGAAGTAAGGAATGTAGCTCATTTGAACATGTTCAGTAGGAATATCGGTAGTGCAACAAGATGTTTTGTATGTGAGGAAAGTGGTTGTAAGGTGGGAAACAATTCATCACCCAAAAGGCAGTGTAGATTATTTTGAACTCTGTCAAGACTGAAAAGTGATGACTGGGCAGCTCCAGCTCAGATATGGCAGCAATAATCCATTTTGGAGTATTTTTTTTTATTCACAAATCTGTAAATAGATTCTACTTGTAAATGAGTGAGAGCTAAATGGATAACCATTTGGAAAACTTTCCATTTTATTTATAATGTCCAGCACAGATATGGCAGCAAGACTATTTTCGGTGGAAGTAATAGCAGGAAAGATGATAATTATGAATGTGAACACATTCATAATTATCATCTTTGTATTTTTTTCACAGGATATAGCAACAATATAACAAAAGAAACAAAATCATAGATACTGAAAATTGAATCAAAAGGTTGTAGACTTTTAGATACTGATTACTCAGCAACAGTTTTTGGTAATCGGTGGATGGAGATTTATCTGATATCTTTTAGTGATTTCCAACATTCGCATATTACTGAGGCAATTTCCGCATTTAACTTCAGGGTAACACATTTTCATCATCAGTATAAGTGCTTGTATTATTACTCATGCTTAATTTAATAACAAAATTTTAAAAAAAAATGATACATTTCGGACTTCTTCAGACTGAAGGACGAAACATCTGATATGGTATTTTTCCATTTTGTCATGCAATTTCATATATATATATATATATATATATATATATATATATATATATATATATATATATATACATATATATATATATATCAGGTAAAATTGTCCAAATCTTGTAACAGCATAATTGTCCATCCCACAAAATGTTTAATATCTAAAAGAAACATTAAACTAATTGAGTTTTTTTCAGGTTTTCAGATAAGACGTTTAGCCATTTTGACACCATTTGTCATAAGAATCACTGAAAAACCCTTTGGGTTATTCAGCTAGAAAGAGCACAGGTTAAAATCATTTTGTGTCAGCCCCACTATCTTCCTAACTGGGCAATGGTGAGAGGAAAAATAATTTAGGTCTTCGGTAATGGTACCAACATTCATACTCTGTCTTCCTTCTTTAAAGTCCATTTAAGAACCCTCAAGAAAATAATGAATAAGTTTAAAAAAGAGGGAACAGTAAAGAGGTTGCAACAGGAACAGGGATCATCATTCCAACTTAGAGCTAAAGAGATCAATTAGAAAAGATCCAACTCAATGCATAAGATGTTTGGCACGTGAAAGAGGAGTTTCAGCTATGACAGTCCAAAGAGCAGTGACAAAAAACTTGAAAATGAAATTGTATGTAAAACCTGTGAGGCAACTTGTTACTCCAGGACAGAAAGTTAGAAGGTTACAGAGGGAGATCAACTTGAATAAGTTGGAAAATGATCTTGGAATAATATATATATTTGAGCTTTATTTCAAAACTTCCTTAGCTATGATTAATTAATGATGAACATATCATTTTCATTTATGATTGATTTCATTATGGTTTTTCTGGAAAATGATTTCATTATGTTTTTTCTGGAAAATGATCTTGGAATAATATATATATTTGAGCTTTATTTCAAAACTTCCTTAGCTATGATTAATTAATGATGAACATATCATTTTCATTTATGATCGATTTCATTATGGTTTTTCTGTTCAACTTGGAGAGTAATTGTACATTCTTATTACTCAAAGTAGAGTCTAATAGTGTTATAAAAACCTTGAAGAATTCCAGGAACATATCTTTAATAATTTCTAAGATACAACGATTCAAAGCTTAATCTACCAAATGGACAATTTTGCTGTTACATAATGTATTTATATATATATATATATATATATATGTGTGTGTGTATGTGTGTGAGTGTGTGTGTATGTATGTATGAGGGAAGTCAAAAATTATGCATGCTTTCAGCATAACATATCTTTAGACAAGAGTGCAAATAATTTTTGACTTTCCTTCATATATATATATATATATATATTATAAAGTTTTTCCACAGGTTCAGTTAAATTACACAAAAACAAAGAAGGACATTGGAGAAGAGAAGCAACTCAACAACAGAATCAAATTCGAAGGTTTAATGTACAAAGTGGTTTATGCACATGGCTCGCAAATATAATTTATATTTGTGAACTTAACTGCTAGAACAAGTGTTATGGGACCTACCTTTATGGATTAATGGACTCATCCTGTTGCTATATATACGGGGAGATTATGCCTCTCAGCAGAGTTGTCTACCATTGACAGACTTGCTGCGACTTGTTCCAGCAAGACGGTCGAACTCTTTGCCTCAGAGCAGAGAGGAACCCAGACAAGGCTCCGCCGAAGGGCAGAGTCTCGTTCGGGGAGGTTGACCAACCTGATTCTGTTTTTACAGTTTCTATGGGCATTTTTTGGCTGAGCCTATGGGCTCGAGATTACTCATGTTAAACTTAGCCTTGTGCCACATCTTTCCCATGTGGGTCGGGGGGGGGGCAGTGAATATCGCTATTTACAGTTGACAGCCTTGCTGCGACTTGCTCCAGCAAGACGGTCGAACTCTCTGCCTCAGAGCATAGAGGAACCCAGACAAGGCTCCGCCGAAGGGCAGAGTCTTATCGCACCCGGCCGGAAGTTACTGCCGGCTACTCAAACGTCTGAAAGCGTCACCACGGAAAACGGAACGAACGCCATTAAGTTCCGGTGACTCAGCGTTTTCAGACATCAAAACACAAAAATACAAAAACGAAACGAAACATAACATACACAGCTAAAAATAATGACCAGAAACTAATTCATATACACATGGGGCCTAAATGAAACCCATGTGTACATTCAAAAGTAGAAGGTAATTTTTAGTTAATAACCAAAAGACATTGTTAACTAAGCCACGATGCTGACCTCGACCGACATAAACACTGCCGATTTTTTTCCACCAAATATCTTGGCTCCGGGTTTCAGAGCGACACGCTCCCCCCTCCGCTGACCACAAGCAGTCAGCCCAGTAGCAGCAGCTGACCAGACCAAAGGCCAGCAGCAGCAGCAGCAATCAGCCAGGCCAAGCCCAGCAGCAGCAGCTGACCTGGTTGCCGAACCCAGCAGCAGCAGCCCAGACCAATTCTTATGCGATAGCCCTTTTCAGGGCTAACAGCTACATTCTTATGCAATAGCCCTTTTCAGGGCTAACAAGCTACATTCTTATGCGATAGTCCTTTTAAGGACTACCTGACCACATGTTTATGCGATAGCCCTTCTGAGGACTGCCTAGCAACATATTTATGCGATAGTCCTTCTTAGGACTGCCTAGTTACATACCTATGCGATAGTCCTTCTGGATACTACCAAGCTGCATCCCTGGTGACCGTCACCCTAAGGACGAACAGGCTGCCTCAGCACTGCCTTGTCTGCCTCTGGTCTGATGCCCTGAAACAAGACGATCGTTCGATTGGCACTCCCCGACTTCATATCGATTACTCAAACACAATACCTGTACATACTTTTGCCAAATTGTTGAATAACATTTGGCTTAGATTTTAAAACCCTCGCCTTTGTTATCCTTGCTTCGATCGTATTATCCAATATAAATTTTTCTGTTTGCGGGGTTGAAAGCACCTGCTTGACCATCCCGCAACAGTCTCGTTCGGGGAGGTTGACCAACCTGATTCTGTTTTTACAGTTTCTATGGGCATTTTTTGGCTGAGCCTACAGGTTCGGGATTCCCCATGTTATACTCGGCCTTGTGCCACATCTTTCCCTCATAGGGGAGACAGTAAATATCGCTGCCTACAGTTGACGAGTTGACAACTGTACATTGCCGTCAGTCGAAATTGCAACACTTTTGTATTCGTTCTTTTGTTTAATAATATGTTTTCACTAACTTGCTGAGTTCAGGTTTTCTTTCAGACCTATTCTGGGTCCACAACAACAAGTGGGATTTGTAGCCTCATGGCTTCTGGACTCAATTCAGTTCCAATAAACATGTGCTCACTACAGCTGTTACTTTGCAAAAGACCAAGATTCCAGGTTCAAATTTACTGCGTTTCGTGATTGGACAGTTGTTAGTCAATCAGTCTTGGATTAGTAATAGTTTCTATCACTTTCAAATTCATATAATATATATATATATATATATATATATATATATGTATGTATGTATGTATGTATGTATGTAAAATTTCAGATATATCTAAGAATATATCTGTAAAAGGAAAATATAAATAAAGACAAAAGGTAAACTTATCTTAGCCAATACATTTCATCCTCTGATGGACATTATCAAAGCAAATGTAAGGATTTTATTTTACAACATTTATATATAAACAAAAATAAAAATTTCAGTTTTTCAAAATTTTTAAATTTAAGAAATGCTCATCATAGAACAAAATGTGTCAGCTAAATTGTTCTTTTGTTATATATATATATATATATATATATATATATAGGAAGAAATATAGTCTTAAAGTGTGCTATATTTATGGGATAAAGTGCTCAATATCAGAGATAGAGCGTGTGTAAATATAAAAGTGAACATAGGAGTCAACACTTAGAGGCGACAGTCTGTTTCATGCTAGTTGCAATCATCGGGCCAAGAGTCAATTGAATGAAAATATGCTGTTCATCTTATATAGCTAGTTTATCAAAATATACATATTGAAATAGGAGTAGATATGGTTGCCTAGTCTTTTGAAGAGGAGTAGAGGTTTATCCCTTGTTTCTTGTTTAGGATTGGGTTTCCAGTTCCTTCTAAAGATATCTCATTCTTTTTTACTCTCAATAGCCCCTTTTGTGTTAGTTGAATTAATGCCTTACATGGGATTAATTGATTAAAAAAAAATTTAAATATCATAAGATAAAATGTTTTCATACATAACATGTTCACCAACACCACCTTTATTGTCCATAGTGATACAAAATGCACCGATAGCTGGTGAGTGAAATAAGTATGACACTGTTTATCATACCAATTTAAAAGTAGCACTATTTCTTGACGAAAAATGAATACAACAAAACAAAGGTGGAACTGTACACAAGTTTAACATATTTTCAAGAGAGAAAAGGACATTTTTAGTGATGGAAGGCGTTACTCGAGGCAAAAAAAACAGGTGGATAACAAAAAAAATATAACCTGAATTATAAAGCCACAGTAGAGAAATTCAAAGTTTGTTTCCATCAGAAGATGATTCTAGAAGTTTATATTGCATTGTAAAATATTCACCAACATTGCCAGAAACCATCTTCATAATTAAATCTGTCTGCAGTTTTTTCTTGTGATAAAAATAATTATAGCGATTATAAAATAATTTCTTTCAATATTATCATATTCTTTAGATTTTTTTGTCTGTTAGTGTTCACATATATTTTTCAAAGTTACAGCAGCATACATATTTATTATGCATACATATTTAGTTACAGGAACGTCTTATATATATATATATATATATATATATATATATATATATATATATATATATATATATATATATTTATATATAGACTACTAGGCCAACATAAAATTTTTTACTGTACTACAGCACATGTAAAAAAAAATTACTAAAACATTCCCGGGAAGAGTGAGGACAAATCATTGTTTATTTCATGTCTCGTTTTAAAAAGGACATAGACGTGTCCGGAAATTACAACTTTACATTATTTCTCTTTGCACTTTGGTTATGTGAAAAGGCATATTAATATATAATAAATATCAAGTTTATTGACAATGTTTTTTTTTTTTTCCTTAAATTTTATTAACCTGCCTATTAAATCTACATATTATAAGAAGCACACATGAAACATCTTTCATTTTAAGAAAATAAAAATGCATGCATGAACATACATATATATATACACACATATATACACACATATATATACACACACACATATATACATACATATATATATATACACACACATATATACATATATATATATATATATATATATATATATACACACACACACACCCATATATACATATATATATATATATACACACGCATATATACATACATATATATATACACACACCTCTATATATATATATATACACACACACATACATACATACATACATATATATATATATACACACATATATGCATACATATATATATATATATACGCACACACATATATACATACATATATATATATACACACACACATATATACATATATATATATATATATATATATATATGCACATACATATATATATATATATATACACACATTCACATATATATATATATATATATATATATATATATATATATATACAGGGGTTAGACAAAATAATTGGAACAGGTGCAAATTCTGCTCCTATATTTCAAAGACCTATTATATTAAGAACTTTATCTAAAACTTCGTAATTGCAGGTTATATCTATTGTAAATACGTTTATTTATCTAATTTACTGTCTTTGGCTTATTTATTTTTAGAATTTAGTAAAATTTAAGCTAAATGCGTGACCTCTCTGAGTTTGAAAATGGGCAAATTGTTGGAGCTCGCATGGCAGGAGCCTCGATCACTAAGGTTGCTAAACTGTTTGGTTTTTCAAGAGCTACCATATCAAGAACTATGACGCAATTCAAGAAACAGGGTAAAACCTCTAGCAAGCATAGCAATTTGGGCCGGACTTGCAAACTTACTGACAGGAACCAACGTGCATTGAAACACAATGTGGCGAAAAATCATCAGACTACTGCGGCCAAAGTGACTGTTGAGTTGAATAATCTTCTGAATAGTCCAGTTTCTACTAAAACTGTTCGTCGTGAGCTCCATAAGGCTGGATATCATGGAAGAGCCTTTGTAAGGAAACCTCTTCTCTCCACTCGCAACATTCAGAAGTGGTTGAAGTGGTGCAGAGATTACAATGCCTGATCTGCAAGCAAGTTATATTCTCAGACGAGACCAGTTTTTCTCTTTTCCCAACTTCAGGGCAAATTTATGTGTGGAGGCAGCCCAAAGAAGCTTACAACCCTGACTGCCTTCTTCCAACAGTGAAGCATGGCGGTGGATCAGTGATAGTTTGGGCTGCTATATGATGGAAATGTCTCAGTCCAATAGTTGCACTGTGTGGTAGAATCAACAGCAAAGATTACCTGAACATTTTGGGTGATCATGTTCATCCAATGGCCCAGACTTTATCCCCTGATGATGACTGCATCTTCAAGCTCCAATACATACCGCTTGAGTGGTTAAGAATTGGTATGAAGAGCATGAAAATGAGCTAGAACATCTATCTCCAGATATCAATATTATTGAACATTTGTGGTGCATTTTGGAGCGACAAGTTAGGAACCGCTATACTCCACCATAGTGTCTTAAAGAGCTAGAGCAGGGGTTAATGGAAGACTGGCTGAAAATTCCTCTGGATGAAGTCAGGAAGCTGTATGATTCCATTTCTAGATGTATTAAAGATGTATATGAGGTTAATTTTCTTTGAATTTAAGTGTTTCAATTATTTTGTTCAACCCCTGTATATATACATATATATATACACACACAGACACACACACACAGATATATATATATATATATATAACACTAATAAACTAATAAATGTAAGCAGCTATACTCGTCTGGTAAAACCTTAGGTGTTTTAGCTCGTAAATGAACAAATCAATACCCAAGGGAAAAAAAGGGGTAAAAAAAGAAAGAACTAAGAACATGTACTTCTGGTGAAAATAATCGTCTAGAATCTAAGTTCAGAGTCCAAAGAAAAAACCTCCAACACAAGTAAAATAAAGTAACTAAACAAAGTGGTCAATATGCTAAGTAGACCAAAATAAGTAAGTAAACCTAAAGAGCCAGACTAAACTACCTAGGTTTCACCTACGCAGATCGTCAGTCTGCCCGTAGGTGAAACCTAGGTAGGTTAATCTGGCTCTTTAGGTTTACTTACTTACTTATATATATATATATATATATATATATATATATACATATATATATATATATATATATATATACATATATATACATACTTTAAAAATCAGGAGGTCAGTTGAATCCATTACCTTGGTTTCAACCTTATGGTATCCTCTGGCAATTGAAGAACAATTCCACAAATTAAACAACATATGAAGAACAATTCAAGGAAAAGAAAAAGTATCATCTTCGAGGTAAAATGTAAAATCGGGAAATTATTTTTCAAGTTACTTACTAAACACTTCCCAAAAAATTCAGAATGTAACCAGCTACATCTGTTTGCAAGTCTTGGAGTTGCTGCTGTTGCTGTTCCTGATGCGGATTCTTTGATATAGTGTGTCAGGTCATCCCTGATCGACTTTGGCATACCTTCCAGCTCAGTACAACTTAAGTCAGTGAGCTGAATGAATTCATCATTGTTGACATTAGGTGACACCTATGATGACTGTCTCTATCACAAGCAGTTCTCTCCCCACCCATCACCAGTAAAGTGGCAGACTCAGTCAGAGAATCCTTTATACAGTCTTTTAATCTTTTGATAGGTTTGTGCCTTGGACATGCTTCTTCGGCTAGCTCGCCATAAAGAATCAACTTGGGAATTCGAGAATCCTCTGAATGTATAACATGACCTGTACCTCGAAGCTGGTGATGCTGAATTAGTGTGTCAGTGCTCACAGATGATACTCTTTCAAGGAAGATTGTGTCAGGAGTATGCCCAGGATGGATCTCAGACAGTGCTGGTGGAAGTGTTCAAGAGTAACAAGGTGTCTTATGTATGTGACATATTTTATAAGAGTAGCAGCAGGCAAGTAAGAACACATGCATTATAAACCGATATCTTGGTGGCTATTTTCAATCCTCTCTAGTTCAATCTCTCAGAGCAGTGAAGGCCACATTAGCCTTCTGTACACAGCTTGTTATTTCATCATGGAGGGTACATTGCCTGTTTATGGTACTGCCTAGAGAAGTGAACTTGTTCACAACCTGCAACCTCTGCTTGTACATATATATTGACTGTTCAATATGCAGTTGACTATGATGATAATAGCTTTATCAAGGCTGACAGTGAAGCCAAAAGCTTGAGATGCTTGAGATAATCGATCCATCAACATTTGCATTTCCTCTTCATTATGAGAACCAAATCACAATCATCAGCATACAGGAGGTCTTTAGCCAATGCCTGAAAGGTTTTTGTAATAGCTGATAGACGTTGAAGATTAAATAATCTACCAGAAGTGCAATATCAAATATGGATTCCGTGCTTTAAATAAAACCACAGGGAAGAAGATTGAGAACAGTGTAGGTGGTTTCACACCTGCTGTCACCTTAAATGACTCAGAAAGTAGATCACCAGCATTAACTGAGACTTCTGTTTCATTGTGAAAGGACTGAAGAACATTTACAAAGTGGTTTGGACAACCAAATCAACACAGAATTGGCCAGAGAAGCTGTCTGTTTTCATCAGGTCTACAAAGACTTGAAAAAGACTGTGTTGTTGTTCATATGACTTTTCCTGCAACTGGCAAGCGGTGAACACTGTATCCATTGTCCCTCTGTCAGGCTGGAATCCACATTGGAATTCTGGAAAAACAGTGTCCACATATATGAGTTTAATCATAAGAGTATAATACCTAAAAGGATCTCACTGGCAGAAGACAGCAGAGTAAAACCACAGAAGTGACCACATAATTCTTTTGCACCCTTTCCCTTATACAGGGGGATAAGAATACCATCTCCCCAATCCTTTGGGATTGTACCTTCATGCCATTTGTTAACAATAATTTGATGCATAGTTTGAACCATGTGGTCTCCCTCGTAATGAAAAATTTCAGAAACAGTCCATCCATACCAGCTGCCTTACCAACATTCAACATAGAAATGGTTAATTCATTCTCCTCTATTGACGGAGGATTATTCGTGGCTTCCATTGTTATAGAATGTCAATGTCCCTTGGATCTATTTGGCTGTGTCTATTCAGAAATTCCAAGAAATGCTGCTTCCAGTGTTTAGAGATATCAGTCATGCTAGTCAGCAGTTCATTGCCATTTTTTTTTTTATCTCAGTGGTGTAACTCTTGCCATTTTAGGACCAAATAATAAGAGTATAGACCTCTTTACTGTTGTTACTCTCTGTGGTTGCTTGCATTTCTCTCAGCTATGTTTGACCACCAACTATCTTCTATTTGTCATAATGTGCATTGTGCACAGGATTTATCTTCCTTGAACTATTGGATGATCTGTTGCTGTTATTTAACAAAAAGGTGTTTCTGAAGAAGCTTCCCCCATATTTTGTTCATCTCTGCCAGTATACCTGTAATTGCTTTGTCATTTTCATCAAACCAATCATGGCTTTTGGCTGACACAAGGCTGATTACATTTTGTGGCAGAGAATATTTGCTCTCATGCAATTGGCCAAGAAGGCAAGTTGACAGAGACTTCAAAATGAGATTAAAGAGATTTCTGTGTTACTGGATTGTGCAATTTGGCCACATTAAGATGTTTTGGCAATTTTCCTATTTCTAGTAGGTGTTTTGATTATCAACCTCATTTTTGATCTCATGAGACCATGGTCAGTCTAGCAATCTGCACCTTTAAAAGATTTTGCATTGCATACATGTTGCATGTCCATTTTCTGGATAATGATGTAGTCTATAAGATGTCATTGTCAAGATCTTGGATGCATCCAGGTTGAAATGCGGTTACCCTTGTGATAGAACTGTGTACTTGCAAGATGCACATTAAATTCCGTGCATAGTTGGAGAAGGTGAAGCCCATTTCCATCCATTTTACCAACTCTATATCTACTCAGACATCTCCATGTCCCCCAGTTACAGCCCGACTCTGGTGTTAAAATTGCCTAGCAAGATGATTTTGTCAATCTCCAGAACATAATTAAGAAGGGCATGCAGTTCCTCATAGAAGGCTAACATCTGCCTCTTCAGTGGGATGTGTTGGTAAATAAGCACTAATAATGCTGGCATAGCAACCCTCATGAAGGTGTAGACAGAGGATCATCATACATTTTTCTAATCTTCTCTTCAATCCCCTCCTCTGATTTCTCAATTCCTGGCTACCTTCTTCTCCATAGAAAAGACTCTAAAGTCCACATGCATGGCCTGGGAGTTTATGTCTACAAACATCTCCCAACTAGCTAGGGAACTCTCTCTTTAATCCCTAGATCAATCGTACATGTGCTTCCATCTCTCTCTACTTAACTCTTTCAGCTATCTCTTCTTTCTCTGCCATTTCCCTTCTTCTCAAGACAGTTGTATGCTAGATAGTATTTCCAATAATATAGACCAGGCTATCTCCCTACACCCACTTGCAAACATATTAATGTTCGGTGATTTAAAGCCCCCCCCCACCCTTATCAGGTGGCTTAAACACTCTGTCACTGATCTCCCTTGAACTATTAACTTCTCAATCACTCAATCTTCACGCTAGTGGTTGACTTACCCACATGTTTCTCCAGTAACCCTGGCAGACACACTTCTCTTCTTGATCTCTTTTTACCTCTATCCTTGATTCTTGTCATACTCTGCAGCTTTGCTCTCTTGGCAACTCTGATCATGTAGTAGTGTCTGTAAACATCTCCTACCACTCGCCCACCATCCAAGATCCTCTAACCAACAGAATAAAATTGTTATCAACAAGCATTCCATGTTTTCCTTCGTGACGTCCCATGGTTTTTAATCATCCTGTTCAATAATGTGTGCCTGGATGAAAGTTGGTATCGATGATTTCATTCCAGCAAGGAAATACCAAGTTAAATGACATTCATCTCATTAGATATCATCTGCATGCTCAGCTACTATAACCCACGGGAATCACTTCTTCTATCTGTACCAGAGCAACATGTCTGATTGCAATAGACATCTCTTTGTTTCTGCTTGTAACGAGTGTAAGTAGGTCCTTAATGAAGTGAAGTTACTGTTTGCTGATAGAATGAAATAATGTATAGCATCTCATAAGTTTGGTTCCAGAGATTATTGGCAGCTCAGCAAGAGTGCACTGAACAAGAGCAAATCCTCAACCCCCCCTCCCCATTCATCAATTCCAAGTCCTGATGTCTACAGTAGATAAGGTGGAAAGCTTTGCAGAGAAATTCTCTTCCAACTCAACACTCAACTCATCTGGAGTACCCACACCTAGAACTGAGGCTATACTGAGTGATACGCACATAACCCCCTCATTTCTAAATTAGGCTTCCATAAGGCAAATGGTGGTGATGGGATACTAGCCGTCATCCTAAAGAATGTTCTCCCAAACTGGCCCCTGTTCTCTCCAAATTCTACAACTATTGCCTTGCTGTTTTCTCCTTTCCAGCTTATTGGAAGTCCTCTACTGTAGTCCCTGTTTTTAAGAATTCTGGAGAACCTGACCCCTCTAACTTTTGACCTGTTAGTTTCCTACCACTTTTCTACAAATTATCAATGCTGAAGTGCTTAAGCATCTTACCTCTCATAGCCTACTCTCTGACAAACAATGTGGATTAAGTTTTGCCCAGTCTATCACTAGTGTACTTCTAAACATCAATAAATATGTATATCAAGCTCTTGATAATAATGGTGAAGCCCATATATATATATAAGAGAAACCCGATATAAAAGACTTCTTCTCTGGTCCCGACAACTCTCTTATATCCGGGTTACACTGTATGTATATATATATATATATATATATATATATATATATATATATATTTACATATATATATATATATATATATATATATATATATATATATATATATATATTTACATATATATATATATATATATATATATATATATATATATTTACATATATATATATATATATATATATATATATATATATATATATGTATATATATTTACATATATATGTATATATATATATATATATATATATAATACATTATCAGTTACAAATATGTTATATTTTCTTGTAAGGCTTACATCTACATCACATTGAAACACTGGTTCTCATTATGATCACCGAAATTAAGCAATGTTGACCCAGATCATTTCCTGGATGGGTGACCGCTTGGGGTTATCAGATGCTGTAAACTTGGATGTGAAGCTAGTGTAATCGACAATTGTTAATGGGAGAGCCCAGTTCCAATTCCAGTTAGGTTTGTTATAAGCTTGTGAAAGGTATGAATCCACATCTTCTCCCTCCAGATATGGGTTAATTAGTAAGACTTGCATTACTAAACCATTATCATCTCAAAAAATAAAAAAATTCTTACAATCTAAAAATACTTTCTGGCTTTAAATAACCCACAAAGGATTAATAAGCCGTAAAAATGAATCAATCCATGAAAAAGTGATCAGCTACACAGGCATGTCTTTTAGATTTATTTACATTCTCTGGGATATAAATATACATAAACTACCTTGGACACAAATTGACAGATCAGTTTATATATTGCTTGTAATATAGAATTGAACTCCCACTTTACATCCACATTAACTTTTCCTGCTTGTTTATCAAATGAACGTCCTGGGTATGACGATAAACTACATCTGTGTCCTGGGTATGACGATAAACTACGTCCAACCAAAAGGCCGTCAGTCCGATCAATCGGCTGGTCACGTCATGCCCCATCACATCTAACTCATCCCAAAACAACTACAACTTACAATTAACTTTCCCACCCAAACCCTACACTAAATATACTAACACCTTACCCCTAAAATGTGATGGAAAGCAGTGGCTTAGGGTCAATCAGTAGGAAAAAAAAAATGTAAACAATGATGTTGCCAGGTATACGTTTTTGAAACAATGTTGCCAGCTATACGTTTTTGATATATCTAGCAAATACTGGATTTGGCATTAAATAACCCATAGTGGTTGATATGCCATAAAACCCCAAACAAACCAAACCAAACTTATCAAATTAATTCACCTCTTCTCACAACTACTGTCTAAAAATATTTTCTGGCTTTAAATAGCCTGCAAAGAGTTGATAACCTGTAATAAAACTAGTCAATCAATCAATATTGTCATGTATGCTAAAATAGGAGGCCCGGTGGAGTTGAATGGATAGTGGCTCGAATTGAGAAATCAAAAAGCTGAGTTCAAATTCCAGTCGAATCCTTTACATTCACTTACTTGCTTCGGAAAGGTATTAATCCTCTTCTTCTCCCCCCAGCTATGGGTAAATAGCAGGAGAGACCCGGTTCTATGGCCTTAGATGGCAACTGGTCTACCACAGAAAGAACTAGCAACCTACTGCAGAAAAAATCTGCCTCATCAGTCATGTATCAAAAAATACACAATCGCCTAAGCATTTATCACACATGGCACATAACTGACTGATGCTAAAATAGACATTTCATGAAATTGTGTATCAGATTTTTGTTTATGATTTTTAGATGAGCTGTTGTTAATATTCAATCATATTTAGAAACTATGTTAATTACCTTCATTTTTCTTTTCTTTTGCAGCTTCATTTTCTATCTTCTTTTTTGTTTCAGAAGGAATTTTCAGCTAGCATTTAGTTGTTTGTTGATTTTCTAAACATGTGAGATGGCTTAGAATGGGTTATTTAGTTTTCTGCATCACATATAATTTTAATGAAAATTAATAAAATATGGCAGTCAGCAGTCAAAATGAAACCAAACAGTGAAGTTCGGAAGTTAGAAAATATATATAAATATATATAAAATTGATATAGAAAATATAGATAAATTCCACAAACTTTTATCTGACAAAGTTGAAAGTCCTCTTTGAAACCTTATAAAAATAACAAAAATGATAACAGTCCAAAGAATCAAGAATATTTTGCACCTGACTTTAACTCAAACCCATTAGTACTTATTATAGTCTACATGTGAATTCTGCTGCTTTTATCTATGCTTATGTGTAAAACTATTTTTGTTACCTTATGGTGTTATGCCTGGCGAATATTTCCCAAGATGACAGCCAAAGCTCGCTTCTAAACTGATTACAAGAAAAAAAAACTTGATAAGTAAAATGATCTATAGGAAAGGAAGGTATTTGATTTTATTGATTATATGTAGAATAAATCATGTGTATGTCTCGACTGTCCTGTTTAAAAAAGATAGACGCAGACGGAAGGAAAAACCGATGCAGAATGGGTGGAGAGTATTATTCCTAAATAAATAGAAAATGATTTGAATTGAAATCAAGCAAAGCAAAATAAGAAGCAAAACAGTTTTATAAAACTGAAAGAATTATTTTCTTGATCCCATCATAGATTTGATTAGTAAGGATTATAACTCATTTGCTGATTTTTCTGATAGGAAGAGATTAGAAAGGATTATTTTGGTTGATTTGTTTAACAGCATATCAACTCCTTATGGGTCATTTAATTAGTTTAATTTTCTTGAGAGCTTTGAAGTAATAAAAATATATGTTATTCTGCTTTTACAATTGAATACATGGTAGATGATACTCAGCTTTTGTTCATATACACAGAAGTTGTGATATATGTGTTTCATGTTGTAGTTTTGTTCAAGTTATATCTTGGAATACAGTTTGATTTCTTGAAGAAATTGTAGGATATTATATGGAGTAATGTCATGAAAGGCCATTCCTGTTGGTTGTTTGGTTGATTTTGTTTAGCAGCATATCAACCTCTATTTGTTATTTAATGCTAAAATCTAAGTATTTTGAACACAATTTTATGGTTCAAGTAAATATATTTTGAATTCTGTATGCCGTCAACTACAGATAAAATGTATTGTTAGTCAGTTTGCTATATGTATTGTTGGTCTTTTTTATATTAAAAAAAGTATTGCTGGTATTTTTACTATTAAAATGTATTTTTATACTTTCATAGTGTTTTTGTTTGGGGGTTCACTGGGACCCTAACAGTTGCTACCACCCCTGGTCAGGGTGGACCTGGGAACAATATCAATTAAGAGGTTGTTCCACACTCTTCAAAATCTCCAACTGGAGGCTTTGCTGCCGGCTGTAGTTTATCATCATACCAAGAACTTAGAAAAGATTATAAGAATTATACTAGAAATAATCCCATCCAGTCAGTGATATGGATCTATGTGTGTAACTACATTCATGAAAAAATAAATCAGTCACTCTTAGACAATTTTAGGATACTCAAACACAACCCTTCCCTAAGAGCTGACCATTTCAAAGTATCCACTTCTCTCTATCCCATGTGTAATCAACATCCTCTATCTAAGCTGAGAAGATTTCATATAAAATTCCTCTATTTTAGGAAACAAATTCATAAAAAAACACAATTCTGCATAGGAGATTAATATTATTGTATTTAATCAATTGAACTCACCTCTCTCCTTGTTAATATCTCTTCCCCCCAGTGCAATTCTTGTGGAATGTCTTTTGACATTGGAAACATTTCCATTTGGAGAAGAATTAAAATAAATAAAGAAGTTCCTTAAGTGACAATGATGACAGAAGAGATAAGTAAAATATCAATTATATAAGTTTATTTAAAATGGGATGTTTATTTTATCATTTCACCCCAAATAAGGCAATAAATCCACTAATACCCAAGAGCATACTGAGTATGAGAGAATATGAGAAAAAAAATCAATATTAAGGAGAGAGGACAATAAAAGAACAGGAATTAAGAAGACAGAAGGTAGCAACTGACATCGCATTTAACTTTTCGAAGATCAAAGTTGACTGGAAAGCAAGAAGCTGGAAGAGGGTTCCACCAAGTGAGAAGTGTGAGAACTTACAGTTACATCTAGCCATTCAAAGAGAAAAAGGATGAGACCTAGCAAGCCAATCTAGTATTACACTGAAATTCATAAAGTCTAGGTACCATAGAGGAAAATTAATCAGAAAAATTATCTTGAAAGTATTTATAGAAATTGCACAGATAAGCTATGTTACGGTGATGGGAAACTGACTGAAGCTAAGATGTCAAGTTGGGACCAATAAGATTGCAAAGTCTTCTTTGGATTTTATCTAGAATCTCTAAATATATAGCAGGATCACCAGACCAGATGTGGCAGCAATATTCAAAGTAAGGATGAATGGTAGACTTATAAATATGTAAGATAGATTCTGGTGAGAAAAACTGTCTAGCACAACATTTCCTAGCAGCAAACCTAGCAATTGATTTGATATAATCTTTCCAATTCATTTTACATTTAGCCATTTCAACTATAAAATAATAAGACCTTGCCACCAATCTAGTAGTGTGCTTAAATTCATAAAGTCTAGGAAAGTTCATCAAAACAATTACCATGAAAGTATTTATAGAAAAGGCACAGGGAAGCCACATTACAATAGTGGGAAGGAACTGAAGGTGAGATGACTGGTCAGGGCCAATAACATTGCAGATTCTTCTTTGTATTTTATCAATGTATATTGATGTACAATGTACTCCTTGCACCTCTTTATGTAGGGAGGGTGTAGTTCCCTCATATAACTGTCTTTTTATTGATTTAGATTTCAGATTTTGTTGTTTTAGATTTTTAAAAGAAATTGTCTATTTTGCCAAGGAATGAAATAACGCTATTATAGTTGTCAAAGTATTTCAAATCATCTTACTTCAGCTGATATGACAACCCACTAAATCATATTGTTATCATAAGCATACATCAAATCAAGTGATAGCAACTCCCTGATGTTATTGAAAGGAATCTATAGCTATAAGTAAAATTATTTGGCAACAACCCATCTTTGGCATAATGTATAAAAGTGGTTATATGACTGACATTATATATTGGAGACTAACTTGTGTTTAACTCTTGAACTGATTGTGCTATAAACTTGGCATTAGTTGTTGGTGTCATTTGATCGTGGGGATGTTCTTATTTCAATGTCCCAAGAAGATCACACATCAAAAATAGTTATGATGATACTCTAACAACTTTATTTATTGACAATTTCCATAGAAAGATTAGATGATTCAACACGGGTGTAATGAAAGAAAAACGCAGACAGTATATAAGGGTTTAAACTTACTATGGTTAGCATAGAAATTTGGAACTGGATTTTGTTAGAAGCAAAAAAGAGCACTGAACTATTACATAATATCAGTTCTCCTATATGACAGTGAATATTTGACAATCACTGCACAGATGAAGAATAGACTTGAAGCAACAGAAGGATGCTGAGAATTCCATGGACTGAACATGTGAGCAATGAAAATAGAAACAAAAAGGACTTTTATACTTAACATCAAGAAAAGAGAGTTGAAATTTCTAGTACACATAATGAGGAAAGAAGGCTTGGAAAATTTGATACTCACAGGATAGATTAAAGGCAAGGGGGGCAGAGGAAAACAATGCATAACCTATCTAGCAAGCTTGAGTAAATGAATGGTAGAACAAGATTTAGGAGATAAAAAGTCAAAATTTATTAAGAGCTACAAAGGATAGGAAATTGTGGAGAGCCATGACCAAATATGCCTTGAAGAGACATGGCACATAAAAGAAGAATATAGAGTTTCAGTCATACATACTTTATTTTACAAAATGAAAGGAATAAACTGCTAAACCTGATAGGTCAAATTGGCAATTAATATAAAAAATTATGTACAATCTGTTGTTAAATGAGAGAGAGGAGTGGCTTGTTAATCTTAACATCTACAAAAGGAATCTGCTCTCTTTTAATCATTTAAGAGAACCATTTTTAATTTCCATCAACATGGCTGATGCTAACCTGAAGAGTGACTCATTGCACTTTCTCAGACAAATGTTTTCCACTGACATGAAGTGGAAAGATTATATCGAATCAATTGCTAGGTCTGCAGTTTGGAAAGTTGGTTCACTGCTCAACAATTTTTCTCACCAGAATCTATCTTAAATATTTATAAGCCTGTCATTCATCTTTGCTTTGAATATTGCTACCATATCTGGTCTGGTGCTTCATATATGTATTTAGAGATTCTTAATAAAATCCAAAGAAGAATTTGCAATATTATTGGCCCTGATATGATATCTTGGATTCAGTTGCTTTCTCACTGCTGTAATGTAGCTTTCCTGTGCCTTTTCTATAAATACTTTTATGGTACTTGTTCTGATAAACTTTCTTCCATAGTACCTAGACTTAATGAATTTAAGCACAGTACTAGATTGTTGGTAAGGTCTCATCATTTTACAGTTGAAATGGGTACATATAATTGAAAGTTCTATGCTAACAGTTTCTTCTCTCACACTTCTTGCTTGTGGAACTCTCTTATGGCTTTTTGCTTCCAAGTCAAATATTTAAATGCAATGCCAATCGTTATCTTCTATCGTCTGACTACCTGTTCTTTTATTGTCCTCTCTCTTTAATAGTGTATGTTACTTATGCTCTCTAACACTCAATAAAATCTTGCATCTTAGTGGCTTCATTGCCTTGCTTGGGTTGAAATGATTTTGAAAAAAAAACTGCCTTTGTTTTTATGAATAAGTTCTCCCAATAGATAAATACCATAGAAAAAAACAGAAATATCTATTGAAAACTTTCATTCAACCACTTTACTCTATTTATTTATTATATATAAAGATATGAATTAAATCACCTTACGTATTGTCAGTCGTTTTTAACAAAATCTGCATAAAAGACCTGGTGTCCCAAATGTGCTACTAGATTAGGTCTCACTCTTTTACTGTTGAAATAGCTAAATGTAACCACCACTTCTAATCCAACAGTTTCTTTTCTCGCACTTCCCACCTGTGGAACTCCCTTCTGTTTACTTACTTTCCTGATAACTACAATCTTGAAAAAAATTTAAATGCAATATCAATTGCCATCTTCTGTGTTCTTGAATCCTGTTCATCATTGTCCTTTCCTCAATCCTCCCTATTCTCTTTCACTTTAACTCCCTGTAAACCCCTGTGCACTAGTGGCATTCCCACCTTGCCTGGGGTGAAATGATTAAATAAAAAATTTCTGGGAGAAGAGGTGGACTCATGCCTTTCCCAAGAATATTTGCATGTAAGTGAATACAACAAACCCAACTGGAATTGGAACTCGACTTTATTTCCAATTCAGAAGTCTTATCCATTACACTACCCACACATCCAAGCTTACAACACCTGGTATTTCCAAGCAATCACCCCTCTAGGTACTGACCAGATTTGACATTGCTTAACTTTGGTATTCGGATGAGAATCGGTGTTTCAATATGACATAGCCGTAAGCTAAAATACTTTTAGAAAGTGCATAACAAAGTTTTAAAGATGAAATCTAAGACTGTTAATCAGAAGTTTGAAGAACTTTTTTCCATAAATTTTTAAAAGAAGAAAGTATAAAAATCAACAATAAGAGGTGGGGATGAATATACTATTTTTAGTCTTCTCTTTCACTTTCACTCCTTGTAACCCCCTGCATACTAGTGGCATTTCCACCTTGCTTGGGGTGAAGTGATTAAAAAAATGTCTGAGGAGGAAAAAAAAATTCTAACTACTGACAAACTGGGAGGCTAAGACTTATTGACATGAGAAGTAAAGAAAGGCTTTCACACCAAGTACGAGCCCACACTAGACAAGAACCCACAATCATGGCAATAGTCTTCTACAATCATAGTGGGATCTTTCAATGGTGATTGTTGTGGAGTAGCTGGACACCCCACCACAAGATGGACTGGTCTAAGACTATTTAAATAGCACTCTCTCTCCATGTTGAGATATCTCTTGTCTCGTTCATATTTTTGTACTGCTCTGTTTCCAGTGAATCGGTCTATACTGAGATTGAACTCACAATTACAGACAGGTAGTACAAACTCAGACTCATTGGAAACCAGAAGAGCAATAATTGCTATAAAAAATTAACAAGATGAGATATCCCTAGACATGGACAGTGAAAAGAGAACAATCTACCAACTGTAGACTAAATAAAGGTTCAGTTTCAAATTCCTGGACACAATGACTAAAACATTGGGATAATAACAACAAAGATCAGGACAGTTAGTTCAAATTGATCAGGTCATTTTTGTTGGTAGCTTTTCTATAAATGTCAAAATTGACCTGTCAATTTCTACTCAAACCACTCTTCTAAAATGAAATCTGAAATTATAGGCTTCCATTTGAGAGCATTAAGAATCTACAGCCCCCAATATTTACCTAAAGAAGAAACATACATAGAAAACACATTCAAAAACCTACAATACCCATATCCTTTCATCCACAATGCAAGAAAAAAGGCATACAAAATACACAACTTCAACAAAAATAATAACATCATCTGTAATAATAAATTATATGAGAACAGATACATAATACTACTGACCAACTCCGTCATGTCCATTATCCAGAACAACCTCTCCCATCTAAGTAATATCAAAATAATCACAAACACTTCCAAAACCATTATGGATATAATCAGATCCTCAAACACCCATAGCAATAATATTTGTGAAGCAGGCATATATAAAAATAAGTTGCCGAAATTGTTCCTCACAATACATTGAAGAAACATGCAGAAATTTAAAAAAATGCATCTATGAGCAAAAAAGAGTACTCATAAATAACAATTTAACAAATGCACTTGTTATACATAGAAATAAATTCAACCATAATTTTTATTTTATAAATGCTACACTCAATATTAATCTACATCCATGTTTTTTCCCAATATCACCTTTCCTAACAGAATCACTACACTCCCAAACCAATGTACACAACAAATATATCAAGAAATCAAAAGAAAACAGTTGAATCCATCAACACAATAATAAAAACAATATTTCTACATGTGAAAATATTCTTTTCAAACATGAAGTAAATTAATTTTTACAATAGCATTTCTAAATTCTTCTAATTGCTAACAACATTTTGTTGTTTTTTATAGATACTTTTTTCCTTAAATTCATTTCGTTTTTGCCATTGGACGAAACACATCGGCTAAAACAACAGTTTTCCTATTGTCTTTTTCCTTAATACATATTGTCTTTTTCTACAGGTTAATTCTGAGAAATTTATATATATATTTGTGTATTTAGGCAGCAATCCTTCTTTCATGCACATTTCATTAAAAACGACTGACAAGGTGCTTTTATTTAGTTTTTTATATAATTTCTCATGTGATCTAATAATGTTTTTCTTTTCAGATGATAAATTATATAAAAACTGTCCAAATGTTCATTTTATCCGAGCGCTTTCGGCTATACATTTAGCCATTTTCAAGGATTATATTTCAACTGTTAGAATTAGAAATAGTTTGTTATATGTATGTTTTATAAAAATAATAGAAAAATAGAAATAGTTTGTTATATGTATGTTTTAGACAGTTTTTATATAATTTATCACCTGAAAAGAAAAACATTATTAGATCGCACGAGAAATTATATAGAAAACTAAATAAAAGCACCTTGTCAGTCGTTTTTAATGAAATGTGCATATATCTAAATATATATATAAAGACTGGCTGCTTATATCTAAGTATGCCTGTCTACTACAGCAGCTAGCTAATTTCTGTTGCAGATGCCTGTTGAGGCACATTTGTGTTTCTTCAACACCCACAGAGCACACCTGTTGTTTATATTGCAACTATGCTGAGCAGACTTGTGCTACATAACCTGGCATGGTGAACAGTTGGAATGAGACCATTACATTTTGACCCTCAGTTACAATGACTTGTGACTTTGTGCGAGCACAACCATTGACAGTTTCTAAATAATTCCAACTAACCAGTTTCACTCACAAGTTTTGGGCCGATCATGGTATGGCGTTTCAGGCACTTTCCAATGGTGCCACATGTTGGGGATCATCATCCCAGTCTGATAACATCAAGAAGTCACCTTCCTGAGAAATTGACCATGGTGAGATTTGAACCCAGGTTTTAATGGTCAGAAAGCAAATATTCTAACCACTTGGCCATGCACTCATATATACTCTGCTATTACTTCAAACGTTATTTTTAGTGGATACCCATGTTTGTAATAGACACCCTACTTTCTAATTTCAAACAATGGGCAATGTGTCTATAAATCTGAGCACTCAAGAAAACCTAATAAATAATTGGCATTTTGTTTATTAAGTTTTCTTACACAGGCCAATAGACACAATACCCAATGTTTAAAATATAAAACTGGTGCGTCTATTTCAAACATGGGTAACTACTTAAATAAGTAATAGAAATGCTGGATTAAAAATAAATCCATTAATTCTTTAGCAAAAATAGTCTGCTAGAATTGGACACATAAATGCCAATCCATATATAAATAATCCTGTGTCGTATATGAGGTGCTGAAAAATATACTTCCAGAAACAAATTTTCATAATTGGTCAGATTTTGGGAATTAGGTCAAGTGAGAATATTTTCTGCACCCACTCGTATATTGGTAAGAATACATTGATTAACATATATGTAAAAGAAAGAAAGAAAAACAGGGACAGGAAATTAAGTGAATGAATAGAGATAAAAGAGTTTCATTTCAGATGTGCCCCAATAAATAAAAAAAAGATATCACGAAATAAAAGAAATGAAAAATGTAAAAGCCAAGAAAGTAGCGACTATATAGAGACGTGATAATTAAAAGTGACAGGAATAATTTTAGCAGATCATCTTATACAGGTAAAAATTTAAAGAAAATAAAGAAAAAAAAAACTATAAAGAAGAAGAAAAAAAAACAGAGCCTGATTCCATGATTGCATCTCTGCTAAATGAGAAAAAGCATTTCTTCAATCTATATCTTCCATTTATTCATTAATATCTATATGAATATATTCATCTGCTCCTGTGTAGGTGACACGAAAGCATCAACATGAAAATACATACAACCCAAAAATCCATTTATACATTTCTGAAGAATACTCTGAAATGTGTTATATGACATTTATCTTTATAGGTAAACAATAGACAAACGTGACTGAACACTAGGTGCCATGTTTTAAATAAGCAAATAGAAAACATATAAACTAATTATCTAGAAATAATGGCACTTGGATGAATAAACATTCATGCACAAATTGACTGAGTACACACACACACACACACACATATATACATATACATATATATATATATACATATACATATATATATATACATATACATATATATATATATATATACGTGCGCATTCATATACAAGCACAATTTTTAGCTTAAATACACACATTTACATATATATATATATATATATAGACACATAAATACACACGTTGTAAATTTTCCTTTTAAAGTCTAACTATAACATACAAACACAGCCATGACAAAAGTAAATGGAAACTAATTTTCAAAAAAACAATCTAAACTGCAGTTTCTCAACCTGGCAATATCGACCACCAGTGGGCACTTTCAACTGTTGGGTGCGCGATTGAAAACTTTGGTGGACGATATAGGATTTTAAGTATTTAAAAGATTTTTCAACATATGTTCCCCCCCAAAATTATTCAAAAGAGATATGCAAAGAACCTGTATTAAAAAAAATCAGGAAGTTATATGGGAATAACGGTGTCACATTCCACCTTAACAAACAAATAATATTTCTGCATTTTCTATAGTTTTAAGAAGGATCATTAACATTCTAATAGTTCTACAGACAAAATAACATTATTTTTTTTTTCAGATATAAATAACATAAGGGAAGAAAGAACAACTTTGCCAGTAAAATTAACAAAAGTTATTTCAGGATAATTTTTATTTAATATAAAATTATTTTTAATTTTTTTATCACAAGGGCCATCTTGAATTTATCAAGGTAGGAAAAATGCCTGTCAAAACATAATTTACCCATCACTGTATGCTTTTAAATATTTACTAATGGTAGAAAATTTTTCTATGTAAAAGTGAATGATGACACAAAAAAGGTTGGGAAACCCTGATCTAAACAATTCAAAAATATTTTTATGCAAATTAAAATTTGGTTGACTTGCCAGAAGCAGATTTTAAAGTTGCTACTCTTGGAAGGAATGTGCAGGTGGTGCAATGGTTAATGGCTTGGAATGAGAAATCGGTGAGTGGAGTTCAAATTCCAGTCAAGTTCATTACACTCACCTTTGCACAAATACCCTTGTGAAAAGTATGGATCAAACTCTTCTCCTCCAAGCTATGGGTCAAATAGCAGAGTAGACTAGGTTTTCTAGCTATGGATGGTAGTCTAGAAGAAGGAGAACCTTGAATTAAACAATCAACTACCTGAAGCTGTACAAAGATGGTCAGGTATGGAGTGCAGGTACAATGTAAGTAAAACAAAACACAATAGATTTCAGTCTTCTTCTTCTGTGAACCATGTCGCTTCAGAACATTCGTGATCATCACTCTCTACAATTTCCTGTGCTTTGTAGCTCTTAATAAATTTTGTTTTTTTGATATCTTCTCTAAACCTTGTTCTGGCATTTACTCAAGCTCACCAGGTAGGTTATACATTGCTTTCCTCTATCCCTTTTGCCTTCAATCTGTCCTGTAAGTATCAGATTTTCCAAACCCTCTTTCCTCATTATGTGCTCTAGAATTTCAATTCTCTCTTCTGAATGTTAACTATAAGTTTCCTTTTTGCTTCCATTTTCTATAAAACTTCATCGTTGCTCACATGTTCGGCCCATTGTATACTCAAAATCTGTCTGTAGAATCACATTTCTGTTGCTTCAAGTCTCTTCAGTAATTATGTATAATTTCATTGGAGGACAATTATCCAGAATGCTATTGACACCAACTGGCATTGGTCTCAGGGAAGGATTGTTAGATGAACTCTTGCAGCCATTTCTTTTAATAATTCTATTGTATTGTAAATCTTTTGAAGAAAGTTTATAGGACATTTTTCCTTATCCAAAATGAACCCAGAATTGTTCAACAGGATTCAGTTTTTTTTAAATTACTCGATATCAGCTTATTCCACCTTCAGATGGGTCAGCCGTATACCCTTTTTTCAGTATGTAACTACTCACTTATACAATGCAAGGTGAAGTGATTGTTCAATTATTTCTCTAATTATTGTTAAATAAACTGAACAATTATTGTCAGTATATATTAACCAAATGTCAAATCTAGGTAAAATAATTTTTTTTATGTATACACATTTATATGTGCATACATATAATTTTGAATGCATTCTAATGCATTCAAAATTCTCAGAATTAAAAAGTAAAAACAAACCAGAATAATTCTTATTCCGTTTATTTTTACTTTTTAATTCTGATGATAATTTTGAAATTCTATATATCCTTTAAAAATTTCTATTCTCTTGAATTTATTTCCATTTCAATAGTAAATAAAAGCATAACTTTAAAAAATGAATATTAAAACAACAAAGTAAATTTAAAACAAGAAGAATATTAAATATTTGAAATAAAAATTGTAAAACACAACATAATAAATTCCTGTAGATATTTTGGGTGGAATTTTCAGTAGCTTTAATAGAATCAGATAGTCCACAAACGTATAAGTCATCTTTTTCAATATTTTTAATCAGGAAATTTTTAATTACCTATTTTTAATAAGAGGTTTACTTTAAATACATGCATTTTGTTTTATGTTTATGTTGTAGGGATATTATTATCTATCTATCTATATGTAGATAAAGGGCAGTTGTGTGTGCGTGTGTGTGTGTGTGTGTGTGTGATTTATTAATATTTTTCAGCCATCTTATGGAAAATAATTTTTTGATTCAATCTTTGAAAGATAAACTTCACTGTTTTTTTATTACAAAATAACTAAATTTAGGAAAATGCCATGCTACCAATGGAAGACAACAGATCACTGCACCATATCTCACACAAGCAGGAGAACCCAGTCATGACTGGCAGACAATTTCAATTTTGACCACATCACCTGGCCACCTAACTCTTGAGGCTGCATTTCCCTTGATTATTATGTGTGGGGCGCAGTTGAGCAAGAGACCAACAAAACTCCTTGTAACACCAAAGATGTACTGAAGGCAAGGATTATGGCAGCATTCACCATCCAGAAGAGTTGCAGGAGATTCTCAAGTTGTCTGGAATGCCATAGTTGAAGCCACTGGCAATTTTATTGAATAAATTTACTCTTTAGTTTAAATTTCAAAATATTTATGGGTAATTTTAGTAAATATCTGTTAAAATGAGATGTTAGTGTTATTTTTATATTTGTGTAATTTAGATGGCAATTTATCCATCACACCCTGTATATACACATTGATATAAATATATATATATATATATAAATATAAAAGTGGACATGGAAGTCAGCACTTAGAGGCGACAGTCTGTTTCATGCTAGTGCAATCGTCAGGCAACTAGTGCTGTTATTTTTCTCGGCTATTTATATATAAGGGTGAGTGGTGCATTATGGGTAGTCTATTTTGGCGGTTACTTTTACCGGAAGTCGCTTATTTGTTTATTTATTTATGTCAAATTATTTTGCTTGTTTTTTGTTTGTTTTTTTAAATTTTATTTTTATTTTTTATCTTATATATTTATTTATTTATTTTTTATTTTGATCGGTGTTTTTTTGTTAACGTAGTAAAAATTTGTTTATATAGCTTATTGTTGGTAGTCTATTATGGCGGTCATTTACCGGAAGTCGGATGTTTGCTTATTTATTTGGGTCGAATTGTTTTGCTTGTTTTTATTTATTTTCATTTTTATTTTTTATCTTATATATTTGTTTATTTGTCATTGATTAAATCTATTTGTTGAATTTTGGGGTGGGATGTAGTGGTTTGTTCTTACTATTATTTTGGTCGGAACAGTTTTTATTTTATCTATTTGGGTTGATTATCTTTATTTGTTTTTTATAAACGGCTAGTTTATCGTAATCGGTTGTTAGTTTATTTATATATTTGGATGTATTTAGATCAATTTATTATACTTGTTGTTATTTATTTGTTACACTATATATTTTTGGCTTTCGATTTTTAAGTAACGTAGTATATTATCTTTTATTAATTTTTTTTTTTAATTTTTTATCGTTATATAACAGTTCTAACTTTTGTTTTGATTTTATTTCTCATATTCTAACAGGTGTGGTTTTGTAATTTGTTTGGAGTAATTTATTTTGCTTATTTTATTATTGTTTTGTTTGTTTATATATTTATTTATTTTTCTATTTTAAGTTACGTAGTAAAAATTTGTTTTCATGTCTGCATTTTGAGATTAGCTCGGATCTTTTATTTAATAATTTATTTTGATCTGGGAAGGTAATGATAGCTATTTTTTCCTCCAAGCAAAGTTTGCAAGTTTTTGATAGGTTGTTGTAGGCTGATGATTTTTTCCTTATTTTCCAAGATATTTTTGGTGTGGTGTGTGTTTTGTTTTTTATTTCCCAGATATACTTAGAAAGCATTGTGCTGTTCGCATATTTATTATTTGTGAAAGACATTTTGTGTACATAATTTCTTTGTTTCCATGGTCCTTCAGTTACTCCTAGGTATACTTTTTCTTCATTATCTGCTGATTTTATCGTGGCTTGGTAGATTACTTTGTTTTGTAAACAATTACCGTTTAAGGGACATTCGTTTTTTATTCTGCAGTTGCACGTGGGTTTAATTTGTTCGTGTGGTTTGTTAATAATTTTCCTGTTGTGCTTTTTTATTATTTGTGTCATGCTCTCGGTGCAACTGTAGCTGATTTTTACTGTGTTTTTGTTGAATATTTTGTGTAGGGTGCTTGATTCCGGGAAGTGTTTGTGTAAAAGTTTGAAGAATATTTTTCCTATGTTTGTTTTTACGTTTTTGCTGTACAGTGGGTTGAACCATATGATATTTCTTTTCCTGTTGGTATTTTTTGTGTTCTGTGGTGAGTATTGCTGGGAATCCGCTATCTTTTAGGGCTGTTTCGTAAATATATATATATATATATGTATATATATATATATATATATATATATATATATATATATATATATATATATATATATATATATATTTATATATAGGTTGAGGCAAAAGTCGCACACCATAGAGATTAATGGATAGGTTAAAGAGGTCCTGTTGAGAATTCACTAAGACCTGAAACCCTTGGATTTTTTTTCTGTAGGGCCATTTGAAATCAGTTGTTTATCAGACACACCCAAGAAATAGTGAGGAACTTATAAGAAAGAATTAAATATGAATGCAATTAAATGACAGAGGAAACTCTCTAACATGTTAATGAATCATGCAGGCACAGAATTGAACTGCACATACAACAATTAAATAAAAATTAAATAACATTTTCATGTTATACTTTTAATAAATTATATACCTATGATAAGCAACTTTTGCCTTATTCTCTCTCTCTCTTTCTCTCTTGTATATATATATATATATATAATATAGAAAAAACAACTGAAAAGTTGCAAATTAAAAAAAATTGAATGTTTTTTTTGTGAAAGTATTTATTTATATTTTTTTATATATATATATATTTGATATTTCAGATCGGCTCTGATCTTTCATCAGAAATAGCTGTTTTCAGAAGTTTGTTTAAATTAAGTAGCGTTCGTCGCGAGATGTGGACGTCACGTGATATGGAATGCAACTGTGCTTGAATATTTCTAACGTAAATCTAACTGTAGTAATATTTTAGATGTTGTTTAAAAAATTTTTAACTATATCTAACAAAACTTTTTTGTTAACTATTGAAATATTTATAAAGATTTAAAATACCCAAGTCTTTATTTAACCCTAGTTTATATGTATTTAATTTTAAAATCCAGTATTTTTTTTTTCTGCATGTGTATGTGGAACTGAAATCAGAATCTATCAATACACATTTACAGTTTTCTAATGAGTGTCCTGGTTGATTAAAATGTTCAGCTATGGGGGAATAAGGATTGTTTTGACGTATGGTTAGTTTATGGTTGTTGAAGCGAAATATATATATATATATATATATATATATATATATATATATATATATATATATATATATATATATCCGATGCGATGAGAACGAAAGTAATATATAAATTCTAACGTTCGCAGCGTTCATTCAAAAAAGAGCTTGATACAGGTAGTAGAGTGATAATTATTTATTTATTATAATTTTATCATATAGACAAAACCATTTTATTCACAACAAAGATGCAACTTGGTTTCAGTGCATTTTAACTGCACATACATAAAGAAATGCAATCCAACTTTAGAAATCTTATAGATAAACCTAAAAATAACTACTCCTAATAATTATAAAAGATAACTCGAAAATCTTTTTACCTACTCAAATGTAATATTATCCCCTATCGCTATCTTCCCTCCCCTACCTCTCAAACTTAGGATGCTTGTGAGTTGACGTACCTAAACTTTGACCGATGTTTATCATCAAAAAAATGTCCACACACCATTTAACATTAACTACCCGGTCCACCCAACACCAAACTGCTGTCAACAACCACTATTGTTTCACTTAGATACTCTATGTATATTTTGTAAGTACATTTTTCTTCTCAAAAAATGGAAAAAGGAAGTGACGTTTTACATCCGGGCTTGCCTACAAACAGGATCGTTCATAACCATTTCCGACCCTCACCCGTAGATGTGCAGTTAAAATGCACTGAAACCAAGTTGCATCTTTGTTGTGAGTAAAATGGTTTTGTCTATATGATAAAATTATAATAAATAAATAATATATATATATATATATATATATATATATATATATATAATAAGATTAGATTAAAAGATAATGGATCTAAAGTATGCAGAGTGGGGCCACTTGGCACAGATTGACCTTGAACTCTGTCCTGCATACATGCTAACTTATAATGTTTTCACTCACTTTGTTTGTTTATAGAACTGCTTTGAAGAAAGGTGTGTAGTGTGTGGTCATCTCACCACACCACAGAGGTTTCATCAGTGAATATATCTTGTGCAGCAGTTTTTGGAGAAGGATAACATTCCCCAGGTCCAACAACTACCATATTCCCCAGATCTCACCCCTTGCAAATTTTTCTTCAAAAATCAAATGCCACTTGAAACAAACAAAATATTTGAAGACGTCAAGAAAATCCAGGAGAATGCAACAACAGGGCAGCTGCTTTGCTATCACAAAAAAGGAGTTCCAGGAATGCTTCTAACAACGGAAACTGGAAAACGCGCAATGTTGCCTCTAGATATTGACTTCAATGCCTACTTTTATATTTATATTTACATACACTCTATCCCTGATATTGTTTAGAAATGTGACTGCGTCCCCGATGTCAGTTTGTAAGGAAAATATTGATGCTGTTGATTGAAAAGGATAGACGAATAACCACTGAATCAGTAGCAGACACACATAACATCTCCGTGGGTTCTGCACACACAATTCTGGTAGTGTAGTGAGTTTGGAGCTAAGCAAGCTTTCCACTCAATGGGTCCCTAATCTGTTGTGCCAAGATCAGCAGCAAACAAGGGCAGATCTTTTGATGGAAATTTTGAAGTGGGATCAGGACTTTAAAGCAGAGAATTGTGACAGGGGATGAAACATGGCTCTACCAATATGATCCCGAAGAAAAAATCCTTTCAAAGCAGTGGCTGCCCAGGGGTGGAAGTGGACCAGTCAAAGCAAAATCTGAGGCTTTAAGAGGAAATGTCATGGCCACTGTCTTCTGGGATGCAGGTTGATTCCTCGAGAACAAGAAAATAATTACATCTGCTTACGATGAATGCATTTTGAAAGAACTGTCCAAAAAATCTCAGAAAAACACCCTGGAAAGCTGCATCAATGCATCCTCTTCCACCATGACAATGCCTGCACTCATGGCGCTCGGCAGACAAGAGCTGTGCTATGTGAATTTCATTGGGAAGTTGTCCGATATCCCCCTTAACTCCATCTGACTTCTTTTTGTTTCCAAACTTAAAGGAAAAAAATCTTTGAAAGGTACCAATTTTCTATCGGTTGAACCCTAACCCTACTCTGACAGGGTTCAGATCACATGACCCTCAGTTTTACTCAGACAGACACTTAAAGACTGGTATCAACATTTGTAGAAGTGTATTGACCTTAATGGAGAATATGTTGAAAAATAAACATCATAACTGAAACCTTTTTTCATACTGTCCTTTTTCCACAAACTTTTTGAAGCCCCCTTGTAGATATATATTTTAGCTCATGCTTTCTATAAATAAAATATTAGCCTTGCTGAAGACATGTTTGTACCTAATTATGATATTTTATAATGGGGTTTCTGGATGTGGCAGGAAGATACAAGAGTTATAGAAGAAGTTATAGAATCTTTTTATAACTAATAATGATAATTAATGAAACTTTCTTATTTCTATAAACATTGATCATTTTGTTGTTTTTTTCTTCAATGTCTCATTTACATTGTTAACCTTGATATCAAACTCGTCACTCATTCCTGAATGGGAGGAATAATAGGAAAAAAGAACACAAGCCTATAAAAACTTTATTATATCCTTTATATGATCTGTACCCCTTGCGTCCTAGTTACCATATTCTTAATTTGTACACTCCAAAAAGGCCATGCAAAAGTTTCCCACTACCTCACATAAATTAAACCAAATACAGTGTATTTAAATAGGAAAATGTTTTTGATGAATATTTCTTAAATAATTTTCCTTTTGTGAAGATACTGTACATAGTTAATATTTTTTACGGCTTCCTTTAACTTGAATAATTACACTGAAGCTTCAAGTGTATAAATCCTTTATCATCTTCATAGGTATGAAATACCATTTTCTGTTGCTGAATTTCCGTAACTCTTGAAGATTGTATTATATTCCGTATTTAGATGCGTGGGTGATGTGGAAACAATGTGGGCGAATACTGCGTCTGGTTGCAAAACAAATGAAATTCAGAATCGAAAGAACAAGAAAGACTGTAGATATATTTTATAGTCTCTTTTAGTGAGGAAAATAAGAACGAGTAGAAAGTTCGTATTTAAGAAGTTGAATGTCTATGGGAGTGGCAAGTAAAGTTCATGGAGTTAACTTGATTTATGGAAGGGGAAGGGTACCCTTTGACAAGCGTCGGACAAGAGTTCATTAGCAGCAGCAGTCACATGCTTCGTTTTGTCGCCGGGCCAGTGTGTCAGGAGCGAGCGTCGTGACCCTTCTGCCTTGCTGTTGAATGGGGCTCCCCCTTTTTTGACTTTCCCGTGTTGAACTTATACACGCCTATCGGCTCCAAATGGAAATTTTTTTGAGTACGCGGGAGACGGTCCGATTGGTTGATTTAATTCTTTTCATTTTTTTTTTGAGTTTATCCCAAACGGAAGTATCTGCGCCGAGCCTATGCGTAGACGTGCAGTTTTCATTTCGAGTCGGGGACTTGTGATGGTAACTTCCGTTTATCGAAGCAGGGCAAGATCTCATCTTGTAACAATTGCATGTTCTCTTTAGTTCTGCTCTGACTTACTTTATGATATTTAAGCAGGAGTTCTTAGTTGACCAATCTTTCAGTACGGTTACACCTTCATCAACTAGACTCAGTCGTGTGATCTGAGATATGGAGCTCTGTCTATGCTGAAAAATTTCATCTTTATGCAAATCTCGTTTCAAATGGTCCTTCAGTAACTGGATGTATTTGGCACTGTTCAAGCAATTACCAATTTTAACCAACTTTCTTGAAACATCACTTTTTATGTATCTCCAAGACATCAGACACTTACCATCATCATATTCCATTGTATTCTTCCAGTAATATATAATGCAGATTCTCTAACACTCAGTAACCCCTTGCGTCCTTGTTACCATATTTGATGACACATAAGATGAACAAGTGTATAAGATGCACCCCAATTTCAGCAGGGCAAATCAAGAAAAAATTAGTAATTACTAAAATTAGTAAAAGGTACAGCCTAAGCTATATTTATGAGGTATTATTTTGGTTAAACAAACCATGATTACAATTAAACAAAAAATAATAGGAAAAAAAACCCGAGCCTATAAAAACTTTATTATATCCTTTATATGATCTGTACAACCTGCATCTTGTAAACGACTTAGTGGAATAATTAGGATATAAAAATTCTGATTGTATTCATACCAATGCAACTGGAAGTTATCACAAGAAAAATTCTTGTGATAACTAATAATGATAATTAATGAAACAAATATATAATTTTAATTTATTGTGTATAATTTTAGTGAAACAAAGTACTAATATTAAACATGATGGAATTAATATAATGAATATTATCAATGATAACACTTTTAATCTGCACAATAGCCTTTTAAATAATGACAATAGGTATATGAAAATTACTCTAAAGTCTGGACTAATAGAAGTTGCCAGGTAGCTAATTTTGGCTAACTATTCTGAATTTTAAACCTACATATGGCATATAAGACACAGGGGAATTTTAAAAGATATTTTTAGTAAAAAATGTGCACCTTATATGCCGTCAAATACAGTACTTTAATTCCTTGCTTGGGGTGAAATGATTTTTAAAAAATATGAAAATATTTCCAGTTGGCTGATTAAGCTGATAAGTTATTGCTTATTAAAATGCAGTTTCATTTTAGTCTCTTCACTGAAATTGATTTTGTTCCAAATATCTATACCCTACAGTTCATAATTCTTTTACCAACTTACTCTTGCCATCAAATGACTTTTGTTTAATGTCAGTTTCTTATCTGAAATGAAACACTTCAATGTACTTCATTTTATATTTGCAGGTTCCAATTTTGACCAGTCACATTCATTTGTCTATCACTTTTCAGTCTTCTTTGATTGATCTATTTTTGTCCTGATCCATTTCTGTTAATTCTTTAGAGAGTAACCACAAGTTCATGTATCTTGAAGTTTTGATGGTAATTATGAACTGCCACTTCAGAATATTTTTAATTCTTCAGCTACTGTTCGCTGGTTCATATTCTAGTGTCATCTTCACTATCTACATCCTACTTTCTTTGCAAACTTTCTATATATGTTGGAAATTAAAATAATAAAATTATGTTATTATTTTTTATATACACTTATTTTGTAGATACTGTGTATTTTATTTTAAAATTTAAAAAAATGTATCCAAGTGTGAAGCTATTTAGCAGATGTGTTGTCTGCTAGTTCAGTGATTTATTTATTGCAGACATTTTTATTGTCTGCTTTAGTGTTGATTTTTTGTATACTAGCAAGAAAAAGGAAAGAAAAGGTAACTGATCTGTTTATTTTGACCATATAGGGTCTTGGTCAAAAAAATACAACAGCTCAAATGAAAATAGCTGAGATATCCTTTTCATTCTTCTAGTAAGTACAAAAATCACTTTATTTAGATGTTTGATGTTAAATGGCTGGGAATAATCCCATATCACTTGAACCAACTATTAGTGCAATTCAAGTACTATTAGCGCAATTCAAGTACTATTAGCGCAATTCAAGTACTATTCATCTATGTCTAAATCTTATTGTTGTTCATATTGTAAATAAAGTTTCTCTTTCTATAAACATTGATTATTTTGTTGTTGTTTTTTCTTCAATGTCTCATTTACATAGTTAACCTTGATATCAAACTTGTCACTCATTCCTGAATGGGAGGAATTTCTCGATAATGCACTATCAAATTGCCTCCCCTTTTTTTTGTTGTTTCTAGTAGCATCATCCTGTAAATGTTCAAGATCCCAGGTGTTAACTTCCAGTTTATTTCTCCAATATGGATGCAACAATTCCATATAAAAAATTACTCTATATGTAGGAAAAAAATCTGTCTAGTTCTGAAAAAATATTTTCTTTTTGGTGATGGAACAGAAAAGAGGAAACAAAAAAAGTCAAGTGGCCAAGTAATTTTGCAGGGCTATTTTGGGGTGTTGTCTGTATCTCCACACATTCAGAGCCGAAAACTTGCTAAAATAATGACAATTAGGTGCAAAAAAATGACACCAATATGACCAATATTTAAGATTTAGAATAAAATGTCATATATTTCTTCAATAATTTCACCCCATGCAAGGCAATAAAGCCACTAGGAGGCAACCAGTGTTTCAACATGATATGGCTTCCTAACCATTATACTTTTGTAGGGACACTATAGCCAAATATTATCTGAATCAGATCAGGGAAAAGTAGGTTTTAGTTTTATCTCTGATTCTATAATCCTTATGCTAATCAAGAAGGAAAATATTGATGAAAATAAAGTATGTTTCATTCAATTCACTTTTTATTTATGTATTATTTACTGCATATTAATATATGAGCAAGAATCTCATTGGTCCTGACACGGTATCTCAGCTTTAGTCACTCTCCCACCAGCATAATGTAGCTTCCTTTCTGTAAATGATTTCATGGTCATTGTTCAGATGAGCTTTCCTATTTGGTGAATTTAAATGTACTACTAGATTAGTGGCAAGGTCTCATCATTTTACTGTTGGAATGGCCAGATGTAACCGTGACAGTTTCTTCTCATACACTTCTCGCTTGTGGAACCCACTTTCACCTTCTTACTTTCCAGTGAACTTTGATCTTTAAAAATTTAAATCCAATGTCAATGATTACAAGGGTCGGCTGAAAGATTTATAGGCTGACCAAGATGACCATATGAGGATTATTTCCAACGTAGCACCCCTTACAGTCCACACACTTTTTCCATCAGTTTTACAGTGCTTGGACCCCATTGTTGAAGAATACTGTTCATCCTGTTGGTCAAAACAGCAGATATGACGTCACCATCACTACAATACTGGTTCCCAGACAAATGTTTTTTGATATTGGGGAACAGATGATAGCCAGGTAGGTCCAAATCAGGAGAATAGGGAGGGTGATCAACCAGTTCAAAGTTACAGTCATGCACAGCAGCCATTGAAACCAAAGAATTGTGTGCTAAAACATTGTCCTGATGAAATAAGACCACTTTCATTAGTTTTTCTGGGCATTTGGTCTTGATAACCTTTAGTAACTGCCTCAGCAAGTTGGCATAGTACTCTCCATTGATGGTATGGCCCTTTTGATGATAGTCAATAAACACAATGCCTTTTGCATCCCAAAAAGCTGAGGCCATCACCTTCTCTGCAGATGAAACAACATTGACCTTCTTTGGAGCAGGTGTGGATTGTCTCTGGCTGAAAATGATAAACCCAACACACATCCTGGGTTAGGAAACATTCACAGAAACTAGCTAGATTTTCCTCAGTCAATGTCAGATTTTCCCCTGATATAATCAGCCTGATGTGCTTTTGAGCAGAAGTGGCATCCACTGAGTAGAAATTTTCAGCATGCCAAGTTCATTGAGTTATTCTCAACTCTCTCACGGGTTATGCTAATAGCATTGGCTATACAATTAATAGTCAATTGCTTGTCATGTGGTGAACACGATCAATGTTTTCCTCGGTGGTGGCAGTTGCAGAGTGTCCAGACCTTGAGTCATTTTCAAGGCACTTCCTTCCCCTCCTAAATTCATCTTCCCAATTTGTACTGGTGATGAAACTGTTAATTTAGCAACCATATCAGCATGAATGTCCTTGGGAGCTAACCACTTTTTTCTGCTGGTACTTGAAAACAATATCATGCCAAATTCTGTCCATTTTTAAAAGAAGTCACTACTAGATATTTCTGAAGTCTTCTTTAAATAGTCAGATGTCAGTTTGTCTGGAAATAAACAATATAGTTATTAATAAGAAGTGTTGAAATGAATGAATTTCACAACTCTAGCATCACTCCTTCATAATCAGTCTATGAAATTTTTACCCCACTATCTTCTGTCTAGGAGGCATGGTGAAGTAATGGGTAGCAGCTTGAATTGAGGAATTGGAGAGCTGAGTTTGAATTCCAGTTGAATCCATTACATTCACTTACATGCTAATACCCTTCTATGGGTAAATAGCAGGACAGACCTGGATAGCAACTGGTATATCGCAGAAAGAAATGGCAAACTACTGCAGGGAAAAATCTACCTTGTCAGTCATGTATAGAAAGATACATGATCACCTAAGCATGTATCATGCATGGCACATAACTGACTGATCTTCTGTCTTCTTGATTCTTGTTCTTTTATTGTTCTCTCTACTTAATAATGTTTTCTTTGTCTCATATTCTCACACACTCCTTGCATCTTAGTGACTTTATTGCCTTGCTTGGAGTGAAAATAAATTCTGTATTTGAGGCATTATTACTAAGTCAATAAAGTTGATTACATAGCAAAAATTGCTTTATTGTTTGATTTGTATTTTACAGTTATTACAGGTTATTTAAATATTTCTTATGACAAGCAGTATTACAATGAGTTAAAATTCCTATGACTATTTACCATATGTTTTCTTGCTATTTAGCTGAGCTAATCAGATTCTATTCAAAACTTAAAGAATATGACCTTTTTCTATTGTGCATGTTTTTGAAGCTAAAAATATAAAATCAATAATCAAACAAGTAGAAACCATAGATCACTTAACCAGTTAATAATATTATTTAATAATAATATCCTATGCTTTCATTATGCACTAGTATGTATGTAAATATATGCTCAGTCAACCAACTTTGACAACACAATCAATAAATTTTGCTGCCTCCCAAATTTGGCTCTTGTTGCACATGCTCAGTAGATCCAATAAACTGCAAGACGTGTTATTCACGATAAACACAAATCAACCTTAATAGTGTTCATTAATAAAATCAATATTATGGAATCAATATTACAAAAAGAGATTATCCAAGTACTTACTAAAACAACATCTATTGTATCATTCATCAATACTTTGTTTCTCATTATGTAACTGTAATCAATAATGTCCTTTGTCAAACTTCTGTAAACAGCAACCCACCCCTTGTTGGAACACATTATACGCAGATCATTAAATTTTGCTATTTAAAAAAAAAACTTTCTAAGCTAAAATAATTTACATTATGTATATGTAAAGTTTTTAGTGTATTGATTTAAGAGTCACTACCAGCTAGTAAAAGTTTATTTGAGTATGTTTTGAAAACAAATGTATAAGAACCGCATATATGTGAGAAAAAAATGAGAGTTTCTATGTCTACATCAAAATGAGAGGCTTATGTGGAAAAAGCCACTAGTTTAATGAACAAAAGATGAGTGTAAGCAAAACTGATAAAAATTCACTCAACTCATTTTTTTTTTTTTTAGGGAGAGTAAAATAACGATAAGGAGAGATTAGATGAAAGTCTGCCAAGAGAAGAATGTTTGAATTAAGTAAATCAATTTTGTCTGAATTTCTGTTGGTGAGGACATTTTTAAAAAATCATTCTGCCTCAAGCAAATCAATAAAAGCCACCAGGATGCAAAGGGTTACTGAGTGTAAAAGAAACAATAGAGACAATACAAATACAGGATTCAAGGAGATAGAAGATAACAATTGACATTGCATTTAAATTTTTGAAGATCCTAATTGATAGGAAAGCAAGAAGCTGAGAGTTCCACAAGTTAAAAGTGCAAGAGAGGAAACTTTTAGTATAGAACTTATCATTACAACAAACATCAAATTGAGATACCAAAGAGGAAAGCTCATCAGAATAATTACTGTGAAAATATTTATAGAAAAGACAAAGGGAAGTTGTGTCATGGCAGTAAGAAAGTGTCTGGAGTCAAGATGCCAGGTCACAAGACCAGTAACATTGCCAATTCTTTTTTTTGGATTTTATCAAGAATATCATTTTCAGTGAGACATAATGTGCCAGAATTATCAGCAATTAATAAAACTGGGGAATGACAAAAAGACTGCAGTGGTAGGGGAAGACAAAATAAAGAAATGTGATAGCAAGCTGAGCAACAAGGCTGCAGCAGCAATAGAGTAGGCAAGCAGAACATTAGATTTAAGGTTCTAAATTCTAGATTCCGGATTGTCCTACAGGACAGTGACATGGTTCAATGCCTGGGATGGCTAGTATGGATATATACTTGAACACAGTAGAAAAAGTAGCTAGCAATAACTGAGCAATACTAAAAATGACAGTTAACAAAGATGAATGGCAGAATAAGAAAAATCTGTTCCCATAGATTAAATAAATGGTTCAGTTTGAAATCTCCTGAAGGGCTCTTGGATCAGCAGACACCTGAAAAATGTTGGAGAGCATGTTGGTTGAAATATTGTGACAATAAAAACTAAGATGAGATGATTAGCACAGTTGTAAACAAATAACTCATGTTTAGCAAAAACAAGTGTGAAATGTGTAAAAGGAAATTTAAAGAAGTCAAACTCTTCCAAATGATCTTCTAGAACTTTGGTGGTGCATTTCCTTACCTGTTCTAAGGTGAATAGTAAAGTTCAAATGTATCATTACATTTTAGTATATAAAGGTAATATATGATGTCAGGATTAATGTAGTTTCTACTATCTGGGAAGTGTTATAACAGATGATGGAACATCTGACACCAAAATTCAAAGCACCAATGAAATAGGAGAAGGTGCCTTCCAAAAGCTAAACAAAGCATTAAAAAGCAGGTTGATTTGTTTTTTATGGCTTATCAACCATTTTTAGTTTATTTAAAGCCAGAAAATAATTTTAGTCGTAAAAACTGAACAATTTTCTTACAGATGAAAATGAGATTTGAAGCAACAGAGATGTGATTCTACAGAAGAGGGCTAAGAATAGTACAGATGGAACATGTGAAAAATAAGGATGTTTTAAGGAAAATGTAAATGAAAAGTATACTTGTCCATAGAATGAAAGAGAGACAACTAAAATTTCTGGGACACACAATGAGGAAGGAGGACATGATAATTTGGTGCTCATAGGACATAGTAAAAGTAAAAGACAGAGGTAGGGAAACATCGAGTAGCTTAATGAGCTTGTGTAAATGAATGACAGAACAAGGAGTGCAGTAGTATGATTTTCTGACTTCCCTATAATTTAATATTCTTCTTCCTTATGTGCCATGTCCCCTAAGGTCATTGGCGATTGTGGCTCTCCACAATTTCCTGTCCTTTGTAACTCTTAATAAATATTGTCTTGGTGTTATTTCTCTTAAACCCTGTTCCACCATCCATTTACTCAAGCTCACTAAGTATGTTATGCATTTGTTTTCCTCTGTCCCACTTGCCTTCAATCTGTTTTGTGGGTATCAAATTTTCCAAGCCCTCTTTCTTCATTATGTGCCCTAGAAATTTCAACTCTTTCTTTCTGTTTCCTCAAGTCTCTTCTTCATCTTTGAGGAGATTGTTCAGCATCATATATGAGGACAGATATTATGTAACAGTTCAGTATTCTTTTCTTTGTTTCAAACAAAGTTTTTCTGTTTCTTAATACTCTGCTTAGCTTTTGCAATGCATCTTTGGCTATCCCAATGCACCTTTGGATTTCAGTGTTGCACATACTGTCCTTGGTTAAAACACTTCCCTGATATATAAATTTTTGTACTTGATTGATTTTAGTATCTCCCATTTTGGGCTGATCCTTTTGCTAACAACCATGCATTCTGTCTTCTTGCAGTTGACGTTTAATCCTTTCTTTCCTGCTTCCCTTTTCTGCCTTCTGTGGGAGTTTTTGTAGCTTTCTGTCCCGGCCTGCTCTTAGTACTGTGTCATCTGCATATCTTATGTTGTTAAGATTGTGGCCACCAATACTGACTCCTGGTATGAGCAACGAAGATATTTTAAAGAAAATGGAAACAAAAGGGACAATTATACTTAGAATCAGAAAGAGATAGTTGAAATTTCTAAGACAAATGATGAGGAAAGAGGGCTGGGTGAATTTGACACTGATAGGACATATTGAAGGCAAAAGGGGTAGAGGGAAATAGTGAATGACCTATCTAGCATTTGCATGTTAAGCTGTTCTTTTGCTGACAACTATACATTCCATTTCCTTTGCTACCTTCTGTAGGAATTTTTGTTGTTTTCTTTCTCTGTCTGCTATCAGCACTGTGTCATGTGTATATCTTATGTCATTAAGACTGTGGCCACCAATAATGAATCCTGATAGGACTTCTGATTCTCTCAATATCACCTTGCTGTATAGGTTGAATAAATCTGTCAAGAAGACACATTCTTCTCTTACAGCCCTTTATATTTTTGTATATCTGTGGAACTAATTGTCTATCCATATGCAGGTTTAATTGAATGGAAGAACAGGGCCTGGTGGGGATAGTAAAGAGACAAATATTGCTTAGAGCTACAAAGAATAAAAAGTTTTGGAGAGCAATGGTGACCCATAGGACATGGCATACAAAAGTAAAAGACTTAGAAGGAAAGGTTAGAAAAAAAGAAACTAAAGAATGAAGAAAAGAAAAAAAGAAACAAACATGTAAAAAAGAAAAAAGCTATCTAACTGCTTTTTTTTTTTTTAAGACAGTAATGTAATTCTTCAGTCAAATCTGTTCTTCATACAGCTCAGGTCAGGCCTGCTACTGGTAATATGTAAGCAAGTACAATCTGCTGCATGGATGGGTGGTTGTCATGTAAACCAGACCCACCCTACTAGCTTTTCTGTTGGTGAGGTAGGCGGCATGACAGCCCACAGGCCAAAAATCCAAACATGTCAATGGGTGAATGAGTCAATGTCCAATATGTGTGTGTGTGTGTGTATATATATATATATATATATATATATATATATATATATATATATATGTATAAAAGAGGATGTTGAAGTCAGCACCCAGAGGCAACAATCTGTTTTATGGCTAAATGCAATTCTGTGTTTAGCATGAAACACACTGTCACCTTTGGTTGTTGATTTCAATGTCTACTTTTATTTTTACATAGTCACTATCCCTGATATTAAGCATCTTAACTCATAAATATAGCATAACTTCTACAATCGCCTGAGGAGGCAGATTTTTATCTGTTGACACATGACTGCAATTACGTAGCAGTCCTTACATCTTTTTGTTGTAATATCCTAAAATAAATTATATTGCTCTGCTATATACATTATATATATATATATATATATATATATATATATATATATAATATATATATTTGTCATCCACAGACAGACTGTTTCGCTGTTTCACAGCTCATCAGTGTGGCTAGACGTCCGGTTGCCTCTAGCTAAGATCGAAACCCGACTGAGTTGGCGTCAGTCGGAACTTCTCCCACTAAGCCGTCGGCGCACGGCAGGGATGAAAGTGAATTTTAGCGTGTTTATTTTTTGATTCAGATAAACACACAGTGACTGACAGTGACTCAATTCTGCCAAAGAGTCGTGCAATATTAGCTTAAATAGTCACTGTTTACAAATTCACACCTCAAACCAGAGAGCTCAACCGAAATTAATTTTTAACCGAATATAATATTTTTATATATATATATATATATATATATATATATATATATATATATATATATATATATATATGTATATATATGTATATATATATATATATATATATATATATATGTATGTATATATATATATATATATATATATATATATATATATATATATATACACACATATATATGCTCCTGAAAAATTTATTTCGGTTGAGCTCTCTGGTGAGGATGTGTGGGTTTGTAAACAGTGACTATTACGGCTAAAATGCAAGACTCTTCGGTAAATTGAATGAAGTTCTCTCAGTCACTGTGTGTTTATCTAAAAATAAATACGCTTAAATTCACCTTCTTCTCTGCCTTGCGCCAACGGCTTCAGGGTAAAATTTCCGACTGACACGAATTCAGCCGGTTTTCGATTCTAGCCAGAGGCAACCGGACGTCTAGCCACACTGATGAGCTGTGATACAGCGAAACAGTCTGTCTGTGGATGACAATATATATATATATATATATATATATATATATATATAAAAAGAGATAGAGAGATAGGTAGGTAGGTACCTCGAAAGTAATATGATGCCTAAGGTTTAAAATGAATTAATTTTTTTTTTAAATTTGCCAATGAGTTCTGTGTATAACTAATACAAATATTAAGTGGTAAAAAAATGAATTTCTGAAAATTTCATAAAAATTAAATTTGTGGGTGGATCTAATATGTTTTTACCAAGTATTTCTAAAAAAGAAACATTTCTAAAATAATTTCATTAATGTGAAAGAATCTAGAAGTGTGAGCATTAACTAATTACATAATTTGCTAAGAAAAATTGGATTATGTTAAGTATTTGGCCAGAGATACCATCGTTTTTGAGCTTGTGAAAAAGGCCAGGATACCAAATCCTTTCAATTGCCTTCAAGATATTTAAAGCCTGAGCTTCACCATTTTTATTTAAAGCCTGATAGATGAATACAGTTACAGCTATTAATGTATCAGCAGTTGACATAGTGAATCTAACGCTGACCTTTTTCCTTTTCTATGCTAATATAACTCCACAAAGTAACGCTCTACCTTGAGTGGCTCTTAGGCCTTGTATTGCATGAACATTAGTAAATAAAAATAAAAAAAAAAACAAAACCAATATTATTTATCTGAAAAAAAGTACACACATGACAGAAAAAATGACAAGAAATGCTGATTGTTAGTTTTATCTTCCTTACCAGTAACAGTCCAGATCAAACTCAACATATATTAGTTTTTATCAAGGCTTTTGTGTCATTGGTCATGATAGAATATATCATAACAAATTAGCATTTACTAAACATCAGTTGTTTTTTTCATGTTGTGAAGTGACTTCAATAACCTAATAACCAAAATATGATTTATTTATACATATTTTAATGTGTCTTCTGTTAAAGGTCTTATGTTTACTAATGTAAAACAATATAGGAGTGTATATAAAGTGCACATCTTAAATAACTGAAAAACATGATCAGAATAAAAAACATTGTTACAACATAAAACTCCCATCTCTCTCTCTCTCTCTCTACATACATACATATATACAAACATACATACATATATATATATAAATCCTGAAAACCTATTTTAAATTTCCTAATTTTTTTGTTTTACTTACTTTTAATTCTAATTTATTTTTCATTATTTTTCATTAAAATGTTATCAGTTTTTAATTTTCTTATCAATCTATCATCTGTTTTATTCAAAGTAGATTTTTAGACTGTTTGATTAATAGTATAAGCATGAAATTTGTTATGTATTTTCAAAATACGGGGTCTGATAAAAAGAAAGTAGATAAATTTGTCTTTTAAAACTTAGACCATATTAACTAAAAAAATGTTCTCATTGGAGATTAAACTTGTTCTAATTCAACAAAAAAAGAGATGTTGGTTTAGTTAGCATTTTCATGTACTGAAAAAGATACAAACAGCAAAAACCAATGTTTTTCAATCATAGTAACCAGCTAATATATTTAGGGGTGGTATTGCCATTGTTTATAAAAAGTGTAACTCTAAACTCAAAAAATTTGATCATGAAAAATAAAAAGACTTACTCTGACATCTTGTTTCCTCCAAAGTACTACTTCATAAGTTATAGGTGCCTTCTGAATACATGTATGTAACAAAGATATCATCAGAAATTAACTTCATTTATAAATACAATATTTATCACAATCACTGGCCCAGATCAGGACCTCTATGGCCACTGGTTTGACCAACAGTGGCAACCAACAGTTGAGACTCAAAATTTAACACAATGGTTGAACAGAAAAGACAGAGGGTTAGATTAACTATCATAAATGGCATTATGATGATTTGTCCAGGTGTTATAATTGTGTGTATGATCACATGAGAGAACAAATAAAATAGCAAGTACTGGCAGTGAGACAAAAGGAAAAGAAGAATTATTAAGCTCATATCATTTGTATTGCTGATACAGAGGATATGAGCAGACATCTCTCTTTGTGGGCAAGGGAAACAACTTGGATAGAGTTGGTAGAGTTTACAGTTTACAGTTGCTGTATGTGTCGAGATGGTTGAATGAGGACACTGTTGATAACACTGACAACTTGCCCATTTACCACAACTCTCTACAATGTTGTAAGTGGCATTGTTAAAATCAGTTGTGGTGGACCATGACTCATTGTTTTGTTTTTTTCATGCTTTGTCAGAAATGTTTGTGATTGGCTTTTTTTTATTGTACTTTATGTTAGTTATTTGTTTTGTGCGCTAGATGTGTTGCTCAGAGCCTCTACACAGAGAGTGACTTCGTTATTTTTATTTTCTTAGTTTTCACATCTAGCCAACATGTAGAATGAATCTAATTTGAAATATAGTATAATACTAGGGTCAGCAATATAGTAAAATGTCTGACAAATGATATAATGCTGCAGTACAAGACTAGGGGGGGCGTTATAACAGATGTTATAGATGTTTGTTGCCATGCTTTCAAGAATTACAAATGTTGTCAGGAGAATTGATCAAAATAATAAAGGGAAATAATTAAAGTTTGTAAAATGAGTTCCTCATGCTTCCTTTTACAATCAAAGATTTATTCTAGATTTGAGGCATTAAAACAAAAAGAAACTGTGGTACCTGTTTTTTTTATCCTAATTTTCTCCTTGACATTTCCAGATCAAAGTAGTTGAAAAAAAAGCCTCTTTGATAATTAATGTCTAATAGAAAACACAACAGCATTGTTGATTTTATTAATAATTCAGTATCTATTAACACCATTTTCAGAACACCAAGAGTGATAATTATTCATGTTACTCTTTAATCAGGAAGTTAAAAAAATAAAAGACAAATAAGGAAAGAAATTTACAATAAAAAGAACAAGAGAGATTCAAGAAACACATTTCTTTATTATATCATTTTTTTATACAATTTTAAAAGTAAACTTGTGAAGGTGTCTAAAAAAAACAAACACAAAATGCATTTTCAAAGTCTGAAATCAAAAATTTAACAGCACTGAAAAAGAATCCAGAAAGAAGATTTTTGCCACATTATATAAAAATATTTTCAAAGTTTGAAATCAGGAAATAAGTTAGCAATACTGGAAAGAACCCAAAAAGCTTTTTTTTAGCATTATCACAAATAAAAAAAAACAACATTTTCATGGTTTGATATCAGAAAATGGCAAGCTAGCAATACTGAAAAATATTGAAAAAGATTTATCTTATGAGGGCAGATTGAAAAGTTCATAGGCTGACTATAAAGGAGTGATGTTAGCGTTGTGAAATCTTGCATGCATTAATTTCAGTTCTTTTAATTAATAACTGCTTTGTTTCTTTCAAAGGTATTATGAACGTTTATTATTTTTCAGGCATATAATAGTTGGAATATGATATGCAAGTGTTTTTTATATATGCAAATTTATTATAGAATGTCTGTTGAAAACAAATACTGAATTTCCTATTAAAAATGCAGTAAAAAGAGAATAGTGGCCCTAGCTCAAGCCCTCATCTAATTTTAATGAAATTTGGTACTGAACTCAACAGGGGTTCAAGGTACCATATGCTTCTAAATTGCTTGGGGTATTATGTATTGTTGAACTGTATCTCAGGAATACACATACATACAAATGTTCATCAGAAAAATTCATAGGCTGACTATGAAGGATTAATGCTAGAGCACAACAATTGCCTTGTGTTGGAGGCAGATATAGTTATCTCCCTTTCAAACTACTCAACTATAAAAGAAATGATCAAACCTCACTCATTAAATCTTACACACATTAATTTTAACTCTTCTTATGTGATTTCAACTCTTTTTTCCATGAAAGTAGTGTTAGAGCAGCGAGAGGCATGCCACCTGTGAGAGAGAGGTTGGAGGGTGGAGAATAATTTATCACCCACAAGGGCTCAGGGATGCTTATGGACTCTATCAAGCCTGGAGAATGCAGTCTGGGCAGCTCATGCTCAAACATTTTTGTTGTTGGACTTATCAATCTTACTATTTAGACAGGAGTAAGTAATAGTATCATTAGCATTAAATATTGATTTCAGAACTGTTGGCATTGCTCAAACATAACAAGAGTACTCCATGTTTGTTGTTGGACTTATCAATCTTACTATTTAGACAGGAGTAAGTAATAGTATCATTAGCATTAAATATTGATTTCAGAACTGTTGGCATTGCTCAAACATAACAAGAGTACTCCATGTTTGTTGTTGGACTTATCAATCTTACTATTTAGACAGGAGTAAGTAATAGTATCATTAGCATTAAATATTGATTTCAGAACTGTTGGCATTGCTCAAACATAACAAGAGTACTCCATGTTTGTTGTTGGACTTATCAATCTTACTATTTAGACAGGAGTAAGTAATAGTATCATTAGCATTAAATATTGATTTCAGAACTGTTGGCATTGCTCAAACATAACAAGAGTACTCCATGTTTGTTGTTGGACTTATCAATCTTACTATTTAGACAGGAGTAAGTAATAGTATCATTAGCATTAAATATTGATTTCAGAACTGTTGGCATTGCTCAAACATAACAAGAGTACTCCATGTTTGTTGTTGGACTTATCAATCTTACTATTTAGACAGGAGTAAGTAGTAGTATCATTAGCATTAAATATTGATTTCAGAACTGTTGGCATTGCTCAAACATAACAAGAGTACTCCATGTTTGTTGTTGGACTTATCAATCTTACTATTTAGACAGGAGTAAGTAATAGTATCATTAGCATTAAATATTGATTTCAGAACTGTTGGCATTGCTCAAACATAACAAGAGTACTCCATGTTTGTTGTTGGACTTATCAATCTTACTATTTAGACAGGAGTAAGTAGTAGTATCATTAGCATTAAATATTGATTTCAGAACTGTTGGCATTGCTCAAACATAACAAGAGTACTCCATGTTTGTTGTTGGACTTATCAATCTTACTATTTAGACAGGAGTAAGTAATAGTATCATTAGCATTAAATATTGATTTCAGAACTGTTGGCATTGCTCAAACATAACAAGAGTACTCCATGTTTGTTGTTGGACTTATCAATCTTACTATTTAGACAGGAGTAAGTAATAGTATCATTAGCATTAAATATTGATTTCAGAACTGTTGGCATTGCTCAAACATAACAAGAGTACTCCATGTTTGTTGTTGGACTTATCAATCTTACTATTTAGACAGGAGTAAGTAATAGTATCATTAGCATTAAATATTGATTTCAGAACTGTTGGCATTGCTCAAACATAACAAGAGTACTCCATGTTTGTTGTTGGACTTATCAATCTTACTATTTAGACAGGAGTAAGTAGTAGTATCATTAGCATTAAATATTGATTTCAGAACTGTTGGCATTGCTCAAACATAACAAGAGTACTCCATGTTTGTTGTTGGACTTATCAATCTTACTATTTAGACAGGAGTAAGTAATAGTATCATTAGCATTAAATATTGATTTCAGAACTGTTGGCATTGCTCAAACATAACAAGAGTACTCCATGTTTGTTGTTGGACTTATCAATCTTACTATTTAGACAGGAGTAAGTAGTAGTATCATTAGCATTGAATATTGATTTCAGAACTGTTGGCATTGCTCAAACATAACAAGAGTACTCCATGTTTGTTGTTGGACTTATCAATCTTACTATTTAGACAGGAGTAAGTAGTAGTATCATTAGCATTAAATATTGATTTCAGAACTGTTGGCATTGCTCAAACATAACAAGAGTACTCCATGTTTGTTGTTGGACTTATCAATCTTACTATTTAGACAGGAGTAAGTAGTAGTATCATTAGCATTAAATATTGATTTCAGAACTGTTGGCATTGCTCAAACATAACAAGAGTACTCCATGTTTGTTGTTGGACTTATCAATCTTACTATTTAGACAGGAGTAAGTAATAGTATCCTTAGCATTAAATATTGATTTCAGAACTGTTGGCATTGCTCAAACATAACAAGAGTACTCCATGTTTGTTGTTGGACTTATCAATCTTACTATTTAGACAGGAGTAAGTAGTAGTATCATTAGCATTAAATATTGATTTCAGAACTGTTGGCATTGCTCAAACATAACAAGAGTACTCCATGTTTGTTGTTGGACTTATCAATCTTACTATTTAGACAGGAGTAAGTAGTAGTATCATTAGCATTAAATATTGATTTCAGAACTGTTGGCATTGCTCAAACATAACAAGAGTACTCCATGTTTGTTGTTGGACTTATCAATCTTACTATTTAGACAGGAGTAAGTAGTAGTATCATTAGCATTAAATATTGATTTCAGAACTGTTGGCATTGCTCAAACATAACAAGAGTACTCCATGTTTGTTGTTGGACTTATCAATCTTACTATTTAGACAGGAGTAAGTAATAATATCATTAGCATTAAATATTGATTTCAGAACTGTTGGCATTGCTCAAACATAACAAGAGTACTCCATGTTTGTTGTTGGACTTATCAATCTTACTATTTAGACAGGAGTAAGTAGTAGTATCATTAGCATTAAATATTGATTTCAGAACTGTTGGCATTGCTCAAACATAACAAGAGTACTCCATGTTTGTTGTTGGACTTATCAATCTTACTATTTAGACAGGAGTAAGTAATAGTATCATTAGCATTAAATATTGATTTCAGAACTGTTGGCATTGCTCAAACATAACAAGAGTACTCCATGTTTGTTGTTGGACTTATCAATCTTACTATTTAGACAGGAGTAAGTAATAGTATCATTAGCATTAAATATTGATTTCAGAACTGTTGGCATTGCTCAAACATAACAAGAGTACTCCATGTTTGTTGTTGGACTTATCAATCTTACTATTTAGACAGGAGTAAGTAATAGTATCATTAGCATTAAATATTGATTTCAGAACTGTTGGCATTGCTCAAACATAACAAGAGTACTCCATGTTTGTTGTTGGACTTATCAATCTTACTATTTAGACAGGAGTAAGTAATAGTATCATTAGCATTAAATATTGATTTCAGAACTGTTGGCATTGCTCAAACATAACAAGAGTACTCCATGTTTGTTGTTGGACTTATCAATCTTACTATTTAGACAGGAGTAAGTAATAGTATCATTAGCATTAAATATTGATTTCAGAACTGTTGGCATTGCTCAAACATAACAAGAGTACTCCATGTTTGTTGTTGGACTTATCAATCTTACTATTTAGACAGGAGTAAGTAATAGTATCATTAGCATTAAATATTGATTTCAGAACTGTTGGCATTGCTCAAACATAACAAGAGTACTCCATGTTTGTTGTTGGACTTATCAATCTTACTATTTAGACAGGAGTAAGTAATAGTATCATTAGCATTAAATATTGATTTCAGAACTGTTGGCATTGCTCAAACATAACAAGAGTACTCCATGTTTGTTGTTGGACTTATCAATCTTACTATTTAGACAGGAGTAAGTAATAGTATCATTAGCATTAAATATTGATTTCAGAACTGTTGGCATTGCTCAAACATAACAAGAGTACTCCATGTTTGTTGTTGGACTTATCAATCTTACTATTTAGACAGGAGTAAGTAATAGTATCATTAGCATTAAATATTGATTTCAGAACTGTTGGCATTGCTCAAACATAACAAGAGTACTCCATGTTTGTTGTTGGACTTATCAATCTTACTATTTAGACAGGAGTAAGTAATAGTATCATTAGCATTAAATATTGATTTCAGAACTGTTGGCATTGCTCAAACATAACAAGAGTACTCCATGTTTGTTGTTGGACTTATCAATCTTACTATTTAGACAGGAGTAAGTAATAGTATCATTAGCATTAAATATTGATTTCAGAACTGTTGGCATTGCTCAAACATAACAAGAGTACTCCATGTTTGTTGTTGGACTTATCAATCTTACTATTTAGACAGGAGTAAGTAGTAGTATCATTAGCATTAAATATTGATTTCAGAACTGTTGGCATTGCTCAAACATAACAAGAGTACTCCATGTTTGTTGTTGGACTTATCAATCTTACTATTTAGACAGAGTAAGTAGTAGTATCATTAGAGCATTAAATATTGATTTCAGAACTGTTGGATTGCTCAAACATAACAAGAGTACTCCATGTTTGTTGTTGGACTTATCAATCTTACTATTTAGACAGGAGTAAGTAATAGTATCATTAGCATTAAATATTGATTTCAGAACTGTTGGCATTGCTCAAACATAACAAGAGTACTCCATGTTTGTTGTTGGACTTATCAATCTTACTATTTAGACAGGAGTAAGTAATAGTATCATTAGCATTAAATATTGATTTCAGAACTGTTGGCATTGCTCAAACATAACAAGAGTACTCCATGTTTGTTGTTGGACTTATCAATCTTACTATTTAGACAGGAGTAAGTAATAGTATCATTAGCATTAAATATTGATTTCAGAACTGTTGGCATTGCTCAAACATAACAAGAGTACTCCATGTTTGTTGTTGGACTTATCAATCTTACTATTTAGACAGGAGTAAGTAATAGTATCATTAGCATTAAATATTGATTTCAGAACTGTTGGCATTGCTCAAACATAACAAGAGTACTCCATGTTTGTTGTTGGACTTATCAATCTTACTATTTAGACAGGAGTAAGTAATAGTATCATTAGCATTAAATATTGATTTCAGAACTGTTGGCATTGCTCAAACATAACAAGAGTACTCCATGTTTGTTGTTGGACTTATCAATCTTACTATTTAGACAGGAGTAAGTAATAGTATCATTAGCATTAAATATTGATTTCAGAACTGTTGGCATTGCTCAAACATAACAAGAGTACTCCATGTTTGTTGTTGGACTTATCAATCTTACTATTTAGACAGGAGTAAGTAGTAGTATCATTAGCATTAAATATTGATTTCAGAACTGTTGGCATTGCTCAAACATAACAAGAGTACTCCATGTTTGTTGTTGGACTTATCAATCTTACTATTTAGACAGGAGTAAGTAATAGTATCATTAGCATTAAATATTGATTTCAGAACTGTTGGCATTGCTCAAACATAACAAGAGTACTCCATGTTTGTTGTTGGACTTATCAATCTTACTATTTAGACAGGAGTAAGTAATAGTATCATTAGCATTAAATATTGATTTCAGAACTGTTGGCATTGCTCAAACATAACAAGAGTACTCCATGTTTGTTGTTGGACTTATCAATCTTACTATTTAGACAGGAGTAAGTAATAGTATCATTAGCATTAAATATTGATTTCAGAACTGTTGGCATTGCTCAAACATAACAAGAGTACTCCATGTTTGTTGTTGGACTTATCAATCTTACTATTTAGACAGGAGTAAGTAATAGTATCATTAGCATTAAATATTGATTTCAGAACTGTTGGCATTGCTCAAACATAACAAGAGTACTCCATGTTTGTTGTTGGACTTATCAATCTTACTATTTAGACAGGAGTAAGTAATAGTATCATTAGCATTAAATATTGATTTCAGAACTGTTGGCATTGCTCAAACATAACAAGAGTACTCCATGTTTGTTGTTGGACTTATCAATCTTACTATTTAGACAGGAGTAAGTAATAGTATCATTAGCATTAAATATTGATTTCAGAACTGTTGGCATTGCTCAAACATAACAAGAGTACTCCATGTTTGTTGTTGGACTTATCAATCTTACTATTTAGACAGGAGTAAGTAATAGTATCATTAGCATTAAATATTGATTTCAGAACTGTTGGCATTGCTCAAACATAACAAGAGTACTCCATGTTTGTTGTTGGACTTATCAATCTTACTATTTAGACAGGAGTAAGTAATAGTATCATTAGCATTAAATATTGATTTCAGAACTGTTGGCATTGCTCAAACATAACAAGAGTACTCCATGTTTGTTGTTGGACTTATCAATCTTACTATTTAGACAGGAGTAAGTAATAGTATCATTAGCATTAAATATTGATTTCAGAACTGTTGGCATTGCTCAAACATAACAAGAGTACTCCATGTTTGTTGTTGGACTTATCAATCTTACTATTTAGACAGGAGTAAGTAATAGTATCATTAGCATTAAATATTGATTTCAGAACTGTTGGCATTGCTCAAACATAACAAGAGTACTCCATGTTTGTTGTTGGACTTATCAATCTTACTATTTAGACAGGAGTAAGTAATAGTATCATTAGCATTAAATATTGATTTCAGAACTGTTGGCATTGCTCAAACATAACAAGAGTACTCCATGTTTGTTGTTGGACTTATCAATCTTACTATTTAGACAGGAGTAAGTAATAGTATCATTAGCATTAAATATTGATTTCAGAACTGTTGGCATTGCTCAAACATAACAAGAGTACTCCATGTTTGTTGTTGGACTTATCAATCTTACTATTTAGACAGGAGTAAGTAATAGTATCATTAGCATTAAATATTGATTTCAGAACTGTTGGCATTGCTCAAACATAACAAGAGTACTCCATGTTTGTTGTTGGACTTATCAATCTTACTATTTAGACAGGAGTAAGTAATAGTATCATTAGCATTAAATATTGATTTCAGAACTGTTGGCATTGCTCAAACATAACAAGAGTACTCCATGTTTGTTGTTGGACTTATCAATCTTACTATTTAGACAGGAGTAAGTAATAGTATCATTAGCATTAAATATTGATTTCAGAACTGTTGGCATTGCTCAAACATAACAAGAGTACTCCATGTTTGTTGTTGGACTTATCAATCTTACTATTTAGACAGGAGTAAGTAATAGTATCATTAGCATTAAATATTGATTTCAGAACTGTTGGCATTGCTCAAACATAACAAGAGTACTCCATGTTTGTTGTTGGACTTATCAATCTTACTATTTAGACAGGAGTAAGTAATAGTATCATTAGCATTAAATATTGATTTCAGAACTGTTGGCATTGCTCAAACATAACAAGAGTACTCCATGTTTGTTGTTGGACTTATCAATCTTACTATTTAGACAGGAGTAAGTAATAGTATCATTAGCATTAAATATTGATTTCAGAACTGTTGGCATTGCTCAAACATAACAAGAGTACTCCATGTTTGTTGTTGGACTTATCAATCTTACTATTTAGACAGGAGTAAGTAATAGTATCATTAGCATTAAATATTGATTTCAGAACTGTTGGCATTGCTCAAACATAACAAGAGTACTCCATGTTTGTTGTTGGACTTATCAATCTTACTATTTAGACAGGAGTAAGTAATAGTATCATTAGCATTAAATATTGATTTCAGAACTGTTGGCATTGCTCAAACATAACAAGAGTACTCCATGTTTGTTGTTGGACTTATCAATCTTACTATTTAGACAGGAGTAAGTAATAGTATCATTAGCATTAAATATTGATTTCAGAACTGTTGGCATTGCTCAAACATAACAAGAGTACTCCATGTTTGTTGTTGGACTTATCAATCTTACTATTTAGACAGGAGTAAGTAATAGTATCATTAGCATTAAATATTGATTTCAGAACTGTTGGCATTGCTCAAACATAACAAGAGTACTCCATGTTTGTTGTTGGACTTATCAATCTTACTATTTAGACAGGAGTAAGTAATAGTATCATTAGCATTAAATATTGATTTCAGAACTGTTGGCATTGCTCAAACATAACAAGAGTACTCCATGTTTGTTGTTGGACTTATCAATCTTACTATTTAGACAGGAGTAAGTAATAGTATCATTAGCATTAAATATTGATTTCAGAACTGTTGGCATTGCTCAAACATAACAAGAGTACTCCATGTTTGTTGTTGGACTTATCAATCTTACTATTTAGACAGGAGTAAGTAATAGTATCATTAGCATTAAATATTGATTTCAGAACTGTTGGCATTGCTCAAACATAACAAGAGTACTCCATGTTTGTTGTTGGACTTATCAATCTTACTATTTAGACAGGAGTAAGTAATAGTATCATTAGCATTAAATATTGATTTCAGAACTGTTGGCATTGCTCAAACATAACAAGAGTACTCCATGTTTGTTGTTGGACTTATCAATCTTACTATTTAGACAGGAGTAAGTAATAGTATCATTAGCATTAAATATTGATTTCAGAACTGTTGGCATTGCTCAAACATAACAAGAGTACTCCATGTTTGTTGTTGGACTTATCAATCTTACTATTTAGACAGGAGTAAGTAATAGTATCATTAGCATTAAATATTGATTTCAGAACTGTTGGCATTGCTCAAACATAACAAGAGTACTCCATGTTTGTTGTTGGACTTATCAATCTTACTATTTAGACAGGAGTAAGTAATAGTATCATTAGCATTAAATATTGATTTCAGAACTGTTGGCATTGCTCAAACATAACAAGAGTACTCCATGTTTGTTGTTGGACTTATCAATCTTACTATTTAGACAGGAGTAAGTAATAGTATCATTAGCATTAAATATTGATTTCAGAACTGTTGGCATTGCTCAAACATAACAAGAGTACTCCATGTTTGTTGTTGGACTTATCAATCTTACTATTTAGACAGGAGTAAGTAATAGTATCATTAGCATTAAATATTGATTTCAGAACTGTTGGCATTGCTCAAACATAACAAGAGTACTCCATGTTTGTTGTTGGACTTATCAATCTTACTATTTAGACAGGAGTAAGTAATAGTATCATTAGCATTAAATATTGATTTCAGAACTGTTGGCATTGCTCAAACATAACAAGAGTACTCCATGTTTGTTGTTGGACTTATCAATCTTACTATTTAGACAGGAGTAAGTAATAGTATCATTAGCATTAAATATTGATTTCAGAACTGTTGGCATTGCTCAAACATAACAAGAGTACTCCATGTTTGTTGTTGGACTTATCAATCTTACTATTTAGACAGGAGTAAGTAATAGTATCATTAGCATTAAATATTGATTTCAGAACTGTTGGCATTGCTCAAACATAACAAGAGTACTCCATGTTTGTTGTTGGACTTATCAATCTTACTATTTAGACAGGAGTAAGTAATAGTATCATTAGCATTAAATATTGATTTCAGAACTGTTGGCATTGCTCAAACATAACAAGAGTACTCCATGTTTGTTGTTGGACTTATCAATCTTACTATTTAGACAGGAGTAAGTAATAGTATCATTAGCATTAAATATTGATTTCAGAACTGTTGGCATTGCTCAAACATAACAAGAGTACTCCATGTTTGTTGTTGGACTTATCAATCTTACTATTTAGACAGGAGTAAGTAATAGTATCATTAGCATTAAATATTGATTTCAGAACTGTTGGCATTGCTCAAACATAACAAGAGTACTCCATGTTTGTTGTTGGACTTATCAATCTTACTATTTAGACAGGAGTAAGTAATAGTATCATTAGCATTAAATATTGATTTCAGAACTGTTGGCATTGCTCAAACATAACAAGAGTACTCCATGTTTGTTGTTGGACTTATCAATCTTACTATTTAGACAGGAGTAAGTAATAGTATCATTAGCATTAAATATTGATTTCAGAACTGTTGGCATTGCTCAAACATAACAAGAGTACTCCATGTTTGTTGTTGGACTTATCAATCTTACTATTTAGACAGGAGTAAGTAATAGTATCATTAGCATTAAATATTGATTTCAGAACTGTTGGCATTGCTCAAACATAACAAGAGTACTCCATGTTTGTTGTTGGACTTATCAATCTTACTATTTAGACAGGAGTAAGTAATAGTATCATTAGCATTAAATATTGATTTCAGAACTGTTGGCATTGCTCAAACATAACAAGAGTACTCCATGTTTGTTGTTGGACTTATCAATCTTACTATTTAGACAGGAGTAAGTAATAGTATCATTAGCATTAAATATTGATTTCAGAACTGTTGGCATTGCTCAAACATAACAAGAGTACTCCATGTTTGTTGTTGGACTTATCAATCTTACTATTTAGACAGGAGTAAGTAATAGTATCATTAGCATTAAATATTGATTTCAGAACTGTTGGCATTGCTCAAACATAACAAGAGTACTCCATGTTTGTTGTTGGACTTATCAATCTTACTATTTAGACAGGAGTAAGTAATAGTATCATTAGCATTAAATATTGATTTCAGAACTGTTGGCATTGCTCAAACATAACAAGAGTACTCCATGTTTGTTGTTGGACTTATCAATCTTACTATTTAGACAGGAGTAAGTAATAGTATCATTAGCATTAAATATTGATTTCAGAACTGTTGGCATTGCTCAAACATAACAAGAGTACTCCATGTTTGTTGTTGGACTTATCAATCTTACTATTTAGACAGGAGTAAGTAATAGTATCATTAGCATTAAATATTGATTTCAGAACTGTTGGCATTGCTCAAACATAACAAGAGTACTCCATGTTTGTTGTTGGACTTATCAATCTTACTATTTAGACAGGAGTAAGTAATAGTATCATTAGCATTAAATATTGATTTCAGAACTGTTGGCATTGCTCAAACATAACAAGAGTACTCCATGTTTGTTGTTGGACTTATCAATCTTACTATTTAGACAGGAGTAAGTAATAGTATCATTAGCATTAAATATTGATTTCAGAACTGTTGGCATTGCTCAAACATAACAAGAGTACTCCATGTTTGTTGTTGGACTTATCAATCTTACTATTTAGACAGGAGTAAGTAATAGTATCATTAGCATTAAATATTGATTTCAGAACTGTTGGCATTGCTCAAACATAACAAGAGTACTCCATGTTTGTTGTTGGACTTATCAATCTTACTATTTAGACAGGAGTAAGTAATAGTATCATTAGCATTAAATATTGATTTCAGAACTGTTGGCATTGCTCAAACATAACAAGAGTACTCCATGTTTGTTGTTGGACTTATCAATCTTACTATTTAGACAGGAGTAAGTAATAGTATCATTAGCATTAAATATTGATTTCAGAACTGTTGGCATTGCTCAAACATAACAAGAGTACTCCATGTTTGTTGTTGGACTTATCAATCTTACTATTTAGACAGGAGTAAGTAATAGTATCATTAGCATTAAATATTGATTTCAGAACTGTTGGCATTGCTCAAACATAACAAGAGTACTCCATGTTTGTTGTTGGACTTATCAATCTTACTATTTAGACAGGAGTAAGTAGTAGTATCATTAGCATTAAATATTGATTTCAGAACTGTTGGCATTGCTCAAACATAACAAGAGTACTCCATGTTTGTTGTTGGACTTATCAATCTTACTATTTAGACAGGAGTAAGTAATAGTATCATTAGCATTAAATATTGATTTCAGAACTGTTGGCATTGCTCAAACATAACAAGAGTACTCCATGTTTGTTGTTGGACTTATCAATCTTACTATTTAGACAGGAGTAAGTAATAGTATCATTAGCATTAAATATTGATTTCAGAACTGTTGGCATTGCTCAAACATAACAAGAGTACTCCATGTTTGTTGTTGGACTTATCAATCTTACTATTTAGACAGGAGTAAGTAATAGTATCATTAGCATTAAATATTGATTTCAGAACTGTTGGCATTGCTCAAACATAACAAGAGTACTCCATGTTTGTTGTTGGACTTATCAATCTTACTATTTAGACAGGAGTAAGTAATAGTATCATTAGCATTAAATATTGATTTCAGAACTGTTGGCATTGCTCAAACATAACAAGAGTACTCCATGTTTGTTGTTGGCCTTATCAATCTTACTATTTAGACAGGAGTAAGTAATAGTATCATTAGCATTAAATATTGATTTCAGAACTGTTGGCATTGCTCAAACATAACAAGAGTACTCCATGTTTGTTGTTGGACTTATCAATCTTACTATTTAGACAGGAGTAAGTAATAGTATCATTAGCATTAATTATTGATTTCAGAACTGTTGGCATTGCTCAAACATAACAAGAGTACTCAATGTTTGTTGTTGGACTTATCAATCTTACTATTTAGACAGGAGTAAGTAATAGTATCATTAGCATTAAATATTGATTTCAGAACTGTTGGCATTGCTCAAACATAACAAGAGTACTCCATGTTTGTTGTTGGACTTATCAATCTTACTATTTAGACAGGTGTAAGTAATAGTATCATTAGCATTAAATATTGATTTCAGAACTGTTGGCATTGCTCAAACATAACAAGAGTACTCCATGTTTGTTGTTGGACTTATCAATCTTACTATTTAGACAGGAGTAAGTAATAGTATCATTAGCATTAAATATTGATTTCAGAACTGCTGGCATTGCTCAAACATAACAAGAGTACTCCATGTTTGTTGTTGGACTTATCAATCTTACTATTTAGACAGGAGTAAGTAATAGTATCATTAGCATTAAATATTGATTTCAGAACTGTTGGCATTGCTCAAACATAACAAGAGTACTCCATGTTTGTTGTTGGACTTATCAATCTTACTATTTAGACAGGAGTAAGTAATAGTATCATTAGCATTAAATATTGATTTCAGAACTGTTGGCATTGCTCAAACATAACAAGAGTACTCCATGTTTGTTGTTGGACTTATCAATCTTACTATTTAGACAGGAGTAAGTAATAGTATCATTAGCATTAAATATTGATTTCAGAACTGTTGGCATTGCTCAAACATAACAAGAGTACTCCATGTTTGTTGTTGGACTTATCAATCTTACTATTTAGACAGGAGTAAGTAATAGTATCATTAGCATTAAATATTGATTTCAGAACTGTTGGCATTGCTCAAACATAACAAGAGTACTCCATGTTTGTTGTTGGACTTATCAATCTTACTATTTAGACAGGTGTAAGTAATAGTATCATTAGCATTAAATATTGATTTCAGAACTGTTGGCATTGCTCAAACATAACAAGAGTACTCCATGTTTGTTGTTGGACTTATCAATCTTACTATTTAGACAGGAGTAAGTAATAGTATCATTAGCATTAAATATTGATTTCAGAACTGTTGGCATTGCTCAAACATAACAAGAGTACTCCATGTTTGTTGTTGGACTTATCAATCTTACTATTTAGACAGGAGTAAGTAATAGTATCATTAGCATTAAATATTGATTTCAGAACTGTTGGCATTGCTCAAACATAACAAGAGTACTCCATGTTTGTTGTTGGACTTATCAATCTTACTATTTAGACAGGAGTAAGTAATAGTATCATTAGCATTAAATATTGATTTCAGAACTGTTGGCATTGCTCAAACATAACAAGAGTACTCCATCTTTGTTGTTGGACTTATCAATCTTACTATTTAGACAGGAGTAAGTAATAGTATCATTAGCATTAAATATTGATTTCAGAACTGTTGGCATTGCTCAAACATAACAAGAGTACTCCATGTTTGTTGTTGGACTTATCAATCTTACTATTTAGACAGGAGTAAGTAGTAGTATCATTAGCATTAAATATTGATTTCAGAACTGTTGGCATTGCTCAAACATAACAAGAGTACTCCATGTTTGTTGTTGGACTTATCAATCTTACTATTTAGACAGGAGTAAGTAATAGTATCATTAGCATTAAATATTGATTTCAGAACTGTTGGCATTGCTCAAACATAACAAGAGTACTCCATGTTTGTTGTTGGACTTATCAATCTTACTATTTAGACAGGAGTAAGTAATAGTATCATTAGCATTAAATATTGATTTCAGAACTGTTGGCATTGCTCAAACATAACAAGAGTACTCCATGTTTGTTGTTGGACTTATCAATCTTACTATTTAGACAGGAGTAAGTAATAGTATCATTAGCATTAAATATTGATTTCAGAACTGTTGGCATTGCTCAAACATAACAAGAGTACTCCATGTTTGTTGTTGGACTTATCAATCTTACTATTTAGACAGGAGTAAGTAATAGTATCATTAGCATTAAATATTGATTTCAGAACTGTTGGCATTGCTCAAACATAACAAGAGTACTCCATGTTTGTTGTTGGACTTATCAATCTTACTATTTAGACAGGAGTAAGTAATAGTATCATTAGCATTAAATATTGATTTCAGAACTGTTGGCATTGCTCAAACATAACAAGAGTACTCCATGTTTGTTGTTGGACTTATCAATCTTACTATTTAGACAGGAGTAAGTAATAGTATCATTAGCATTAAATATTGATTTCAGAACTGTTGGCATTGCTCAAACATAACAAGAGTACTCCATGTTTGTTGTTGGCCTTATCAATCTTACTATTTAGACAGGAGTAAGTAATAGTATCATTAGCATTAAATATTGATTTCAGAACTGTTGGCATTGCTCAAACATAACAAGAGTACTCCATGTTTGTTGTTGGACTTATCAATCTTACTATTTAGACAGGAGTAAGTAATAGTATCATTAGCATTAATTATTGATTTCAGAACTGTTGGCATTGCTCAAACATAACAAGAGTACTCCATGTTTGTTGTTGGACTTATCAATCTTACTATTTAGACAGGAGTAAGTAATAGTATCATTAGCATTAAATATTGATTTCAGAACTGTTGGCATTGCTCAAACATAACAAGAGTACTCCATGTTTGTTGTTGGACTTATCAATCTTACTATTTAGACAGGAGTAAGTAATAGTATCATTAGCATTAAATATTGATTTCAGAACTGCTGGCATTGCTCAAACATAACAAGAGTACTCCATGTTTGTTGTTGGACTTATCAATCTTACTATTTAGACAGGAGTAAGTAATAGTATCATTAGCATTAAATATTGATTTCAGAACTGTTGGCATTGCTCAAACATAACAAGAGTACTCCATGTTTGTTGTTGGACTTATCAATCTTACTATTTAGACAGGAGTAAGTAATAGTATCATTAGCATTAAATATTGATTTCAGAACTGTTGGCATTGCTCAAACATAACAAGAGTACTCCATGTTTGTTGTTGGACTTATCAATCTTACTATTTAGACAGGAGTAAGTAATAGTATCATTAGCATTAAATATTGATTTCAGAACTGTTGGCATTGCTCAAACATAACAAGAGTACTCCATGTTTGTTGTTGGACTTATCAATCTTACTATTTAGACAGGAGTAAGTAATAGTATCATTAGCATTAAATATTGATTTCAGAACTGTTGGCATTGCTCAAACATAACAAGAGTACTCCATGTTTGTTGTTGGACTTATCAATCTTACTATTTAGACAGGAGTAAGTAATAGTATCATTAGCATTAAATATTGATTTCAGAACTGTTGGCATTGGGAAAGTCTTTGATGAAGATAAGAAACAACATAAAACCAAGGATAGAGCCCCCCCACCATCCCCACCACTGCATTAATGTGAAAGAATCTAGAAGTGTGAGCATTAACTAATTACATAATTTGCTAAGAAAAATTGGATTATGTTAAGTATTTGGCCAGAGATACCATAGTTTTTGAGCTTGTGAAAAAGGCCAGCATACCAAATCCTTTCAATTGCCTTCAAGATATTTAAAGCCTGAGCTTCACCATTTTTATTTAAAGCCTCCACAAAGTAACGCTCTACCTTGAGTGGCTCTTATGCCTTGTATTGCATGAACATTAGTAAATAAAAATAAAAAAAACAAAACCAATATTATTTATCTGAAAAAAAAAGGCCATGTAGAGTGAGATGCTTAAACAATTCAGAGTTGATTAGAGCCTCTAGTACTTTGTCCAAAAACATAAAATAAAGGTTAACACATTGTGTTGGAGGCAGAGATAGTTATCTCCCTTTCAAACTACTCAACTATAAAAGAAATGATCAAACCTCACTCATGGGCAGTAGTCAAATTGCAATAAATAAAGTGTCACTATATGCTTAAACATTTTTTCTTTATATACACTAATCTGATTTTATTAAACAAGTGAATATTTTCACAATTAAATTGGTAATATCTGACACTGGTAAAATTTTAAGGATATACTTATATTTACTCATATGGTAAATATACCATGTAACTTTCATCTATCCTGATTATAATATTAATATAGGCCATAGAAATGTATGTTTGATTAATATATGTCATAAATTCAAATAAATTATTATTTTATTATCTTATATATTAATATGGACACCTTAATATTCTGCAACATTCATCCATCTTTCAATCAACTTATTTTATTAACATTTCCACCATTTCAATTTTAATATGATTTACTGTGGTTTTTATTGCTTCCTAGACATCTTTGATTGAAAATTGTTTTTCATTCTCATATACATCTCTTTTAAAGATAGACTGCAAATTTTCTACTGGGGAATCTGGAAAAGCTGGAGGTCATTCCATTAGTGTCTTTGAATTTTAATTTTTTTGTGCAAGGTTGCCAATAGTCATATGAGCAGAATGTAGACATACATAATCTTAGAAGAATATACTAGTTAGCCTAAAGATTTTTTAACATAACCTGTTCTTCTAAAAAACACATATCCAAGAACTTACAATAAACCCCACCATCTATCTTTGCACCATCTTGAATTTGCCTAAAACACTTGCTTAAAACATTACTCCACCTACCTTCATCTTGCCATTTAAATCATGTTGACTATTTTCAACCTCTAGAACAGGTTCATCCAATATATTCATCTGGATTCATCACTAAAAAAATACAGTTGAGAAATTAGTTTTCATGTACTTTTTCACCCATCTTATACATTTCTCTTACTGTTAATGCGTTAGTTGCTTTCATGTCTTTAGTTAATATTTTTAATGCTCTCCATATTTTTTCTATTTAAGTTTGTGCTGCCAACTGCTTCAAATATTTTCTTGAAAGTCATTAACTTTTTCTGGTCAATGTTTTTGTATTGTTTTGTGATCTCTAGTCACATTTCAAACTTAACCACACTAAACTAAAGATGCCCACAGAAATAGAACAAAGAACATACAAAACATATACCATATACATTGTTATCTACCATACCTATGAACACTAATGGGTATGTCCCAATCCTCATAAATATGTTGGACACTGTTGTAAATGGGGGTAATCTGATGTCTAAGTAGTTCACCACTAGCAGTGGTTTACCTACTTCATGCTGCTGGCGAGTATTGTATTTTGTTGATGTTAAAAAGATTACCATTTCATTTCCAACCTTCGTTTTGGTTAGTCTTCATTCAGTGACTCTTTCTAGGTTACAACATACATACGTACATATATATATATATATATATATATATATATACAATAATATACATATAATAATATACTACAATATAATATTTACTATAATATAATATACTACAATATAATAATATAATACAATAATATACTTACATATACATATACTATATACATATACCAATATACATCTAATCATTACAAAGTCCATCTCTAAACATAAGTAATAATAAACCTACTGATGAAGTTAAGAAAGCTATTAAAAAACTAAATAATAATAATTGATCACTTGACACTGAAGATGAACTCTTGAAAATATTTTACCTTTTCCTTGAATTAAATAAGTTTTTCAAACTAATAAAGTTAAACTGGAGTCAGAAATGCCTCTCAAAAAGTGGGGTTTATTGTGAATTAATACATGACAGAAACAAAATGGTATCCCTCAGGACCCTCACACAAACAGAGGTATCTCAGTTGGATCCATTATAGTGAAAGTAATAATGAATATTGTATTAACTAGGGTCTGATCATTTCATGAAAGTCAACTCCTCATAATCCAGTTTGGTTTTCGTTCTGGTAATGACATATAATGATGGCATATATGTCATTAAACAACCCCAGGAGATTGCATATGACTCCAATAGAAAGCTATAAAATTGTATAGCTGCTATATTGACTTACAGGCAGCATATAACCACATCAATAGAGCCATCCTCTTCTCAGCTATTAGAAACATTTTTCCATTCCCTGATTCCCCTGAATGCAATGATCTATTAGAGAATGTACAATACAAACTCCTACATGTCTAGCGAAGACCCCAACATGGAATAATCTCTAACCTCATCAGTACGACATGCATGAAATGAAAGCCACAGTCTATTTAATCCTTTCTTAGGCTATGCCCTGATAGATAGCAGCTCGGATTGAGGAATCAGAGAGCCAATTTCAAATTCCAGTCAAATCCATTACATTCATTTACATGGGAAAGGTATGAATTGTCTTGTGAGTATCAAATTTTCCAAGCCCTCTTTCTTCATTATGAGCCCTAGAAATTTCAACTCTTTCTGATGTTAAGTATAAGTTTCCTTTTTTTTTTCATTTTCTCTACAACGTCATCGTTGCTCAAATATTTAGCTCATGGTATTCTCAGCATGCTTCTGTAGAACAAACATTTTTGTTGCTTGAAGTCTTTGAGGAGATTGACTAACACTCACTGCCCTACAATAAGACAGATATCATGTAGCTGTTTAGTACACTTTTCTTCATTTCAATTGTAATTTTTCTATTTCATATTAGGACCATGAATAAGTTCTCGCTGATTTTTCATGAAAAGTAATGTTTTATTTACAAAAATTAGTAAGAAACATGTCACTGAGAGTATTGTCCATTGCTAGCCACTACTTTTTTCCCGTCTTTCTGGCAGCATTTGAACTCCACATTGAAAAAAACGACAGTGCTGCTCAGCCATGCCATGTGCCCTTGATTGGAACGTGATAATCAGACAGGGCAATGTCTGATGATTATGGTGGGTGGGGTAGGACTTCCCATTTAACTGTTTCCATGTAGGTTTTCATCCATTTTGCAACATGTGGCCTAGCGTTGTTATGGTGCAAAATCACTTTGTCATGTCTCTGCTCATACAGCAGCCATTTTTTCTTCAATGCTTGGCTCAAACACATCAATTGTAGTTGATAGTTTTGGTCAGTTTGAGCAGCTCATAATAAACTACACCTAGCTGATCCCACCAAATGCAGAGAGCAGAGGCTTTGAACCATGGATATTTGGCTTTGCTGCTGATGTTGATTCATGACTGGACTTAACCCATGATCTTCTATGCTTAAGGTTATTGTAGCATATCCACTTTTCATCACCAGTCATGATACAATGCAAAAAACCTTTCCTTTTCTACTGCTGAAGCAGCTGTTCGCACATGACAAGATACCGTTCAATGTCTCTCGGCTTCAACTCATATGGCACCCAATGTCCTTGCTTTTGAATCTTATTTTAATGCTTTCAAATGTTTCAAAACTGTTGTGTGATCAACTCCTAATGATTCTGCAAGTTTAGCTTGCACCTGACATGAGTCTTCATGAAGTAATGCTTTCAATTCTTCATCTTTAAACTTTTTTGGTGCACCAGAGCGTTCTTTATCTTCAACATCAAAATCATTATTTTTGAAGCGTCTAAACCAATCTCTGCATGTTGTTTCCAACAAAGCATAGTCACTGTAAGTCTTCACAACAACTCTGTGTGCTTCAGCTGCAGATTTCTTTTGATTAAAGTAGTGCAGTAAAATTACCCACAAATACACTTTCTTTGGCACAAAATCCAACATGTTTAACACTATGAAAAACGAAGTTTTTATACTTTGGTGAAATGACAGACACTGAATTTCAAGCTTGCTTATAGTACTTCCTTATAGATGCGTTACCATCTGAAACTACATGCATGCAGTTCTGGGAACGCCATCTGTTGGAAAACAGCGAGAACTTATTCAAGGTCCTAATAGTTTTTGGAATGCATCTTTGGCTTGCCCAATAATGCACCTTCAGATTTCAATGTTATACTTTCTGTCCTCCATTAAAATGTTTCCAATATATTTAAATTTTTGTACTTGATTAATTTTGGCATCTCCAATTTCCAATTAACACTTTAGGCTCATCCTTTTGCTAACAACCATGCATTCTATCTTGCAGTTAATGTTTAATCCTTTCTTCACGCTTTCCTTCACTATCTTATGCAAGAGCTTTTGTAGTTTTCTTTCTGTGTCTTCTATAAACACTGTGTCATCTGCATACCTTATATTGAGGCCTCTAATAATGAATCCTGGTAGGACATCTAATTCTCTCAGTATCGCCTTGCTGTATGTGTTGGGTGTAAGACAAGGATGTGTATTCTCACTGGACTTATTCAAGTCCAGTGAGAAGACACATCCTTGTCTTACACCCCTTTATATTTGCTGAGCTTATTTTCTATCTATATGCAGGCAGTTTGTTGCCATTGTATGTATGTATGTTGCGGCATTCACCCTGGATCGGTTAAGCCGGCTCCTTCCAAGGAATTCCCCACGTCCGGAACGAAGGCCGACCAAGCACGGCGATCCGTCGCCAATGCTGAAACGAGCAACAGCCATTCCCGATTCCAACGGCGGCGAATTCTTGAAACGGAGTAACAAGGGAGTTTGAACTTCACACGCGGTCCCCACACCTCGCATGCTATCCCAGTGGAGGGAGGAATATGCTCTTACTTGCCACAGAATTTCCACAGACGCAAAGGCAGGAGTAACCAAGAGGCTGCCGGATGCCGGTGCAGATGCCGAATGGTTGTGAATTCAGAGTTGACCTTCTTCTAGACCAGTTGCCATCCAAGGCTATAGAACCCAGTCTGTCCTGCTATTTACCCATAGTTGGAGGGAGAAGAAGAGGATTCACACCTTTCCCAAGGGTGTTAGCACGTAAGTGAATGTAACGGATTCGACTGGAATTCGAACTCGGCTCTACGATTCCTCAGTCCGAGCCGTTATCCATTACTCCACCATGCCTCCTAGTTTGTGGCCATTATAGGTTCTTGATTATTCTAATATCTTTCCCAAATATATGAAGGTTGCTATAAAATATAGGTACATGTCCTTCTGCATTTTTATTACTCTTTCTGGTAACATTCTGAGCATAAATATTGCATTCCAGTGTCTTTGACAAACATGCACTGTTCGTGTCCTATTTCCAGTCTGATTCTGCTGTGCACGCTATTCATCAGAATTCGGATGATAAGTTTTGTTATATGGCTCATTAAGCTGATTGTTCAATGGAGTTCACATTCATTTGCACTTCTGCTATGAAAATAGATCTACTTAGGTCTTCTGGTATATCACCATTATTGTAGATTCAATCTATTTCTGTGATCTTGTCTATGCCAAAATTATCCAAAGCCTCCAGCATCTCTCTTATAATTCTTTCAGTGCAGACACTCTTTTTCTTTTCAATTTGGCCAGTGCAGATTCCACTCAGATTTTAATATTTCTGGCCCATTGATATTTCTGTGTATTGCCAGTTGTTCATCATGAAAGAGTTCTCTGATATATTAATTCCATCTCAGGAGTATTTACTCTTTCTTTAATATCAGTGTCCCCTCCTTGGATGACTTATGCATCCTGTTGATGAGCATGTCTTTTGTCCTGTTCTCTTATTTTTCATGCATGACTGTTTTATTTGTGATGCTCATTTGTTTTATTTCAGCCCATTTTTCCTTGAGCTATCCTCTTTAGTCTGCCGGCATTTGTTCTTTATTTCTTTGTGCAGTGTCCTATATTCTGTTCCATGTCTTGGCATAGTTTTGTCTCTTTTTCATCATGTCAAGAATTTTGTCTGTGATCCACCATTTTTTTT
>OZ038502.1:55432124-55459624 GCA_964036315.1 Acanthosepion esculentum
TAAATCAAATGACAACTAATGGCATGTATTGACAAAAAGGAATTACATGAATATACAATTATGATAAAAAAGCAAACATTTAAACTAGTTACATCGAAAAACATTTAAACTGACAGAATGTGCATTTTCATGTCTGTGAAATTGGTGTATGTGATGGACATGTGACTGTGTGAAAAATAAACGCGTGTGATAGGTGTTCAAAAATGCACACAGGCCTAGCAGCTGCATTCCAGCTCTACATTCAACTACATCTGTAAGCCTGTGTGGTAAAATGAAAAGAGAGGCTAGGGAGAGAAATGCATACCCTTTTATAGACTTACGTTTCACTCCCACCTTCTTAGTGATGGTCTTTTGGCAAAATCAAGGGGCATAACCCACAAAGTTATGTGAGAAGTATGTGATGAAAGCATGTAGGGCTCATTTTGAAATATAACAGCATATGTTTTAAAAATACCATTGTTACAGGATTTAAAAAGTTTACTAAACTCACCAATTGTCTCTACCCAGATGATGACTTGAGAAAGTTGAAAGCTTGAACCATATTTCACCAAAAATGAACTTTGGACAATTTCTGATTGAATTTCCTCCTTGTCTGTGAAGGATTATTCATATTCAAAAATTTGATCATTAAAATTAATTGGCAAAAATTGTCTGTAGTTTGTAATATTATTTACCTTAAAGAAAATTTGCTGCCTAAATACACACTGTATATATATATATATATATATATATATATTTGTGTATTTAGGCAGCAATCCTTCTTTCAAGCACATTTCATTAAAAACGACTGACAAGGTGCTTTTATTTAGTTTTTTATATAATTTCTCGTGCGATCTAATAAAGTTTTTCTTTTCAGAGGATAAATTATATAAAAATTGTCCGAATGTTCTTTTCCGAGCGCTTTCGGCTATACTTTTAGCCATTATCAAGGATTGTATTTCAACTGTTAGAATTAGAAATAGTTTGTGTGTGTTTTATAAAGTGATTCATTTTTTTGTTTCAAAACACGGTCAAGATATTATGTCCATGTTCAAAGTTAATATTATTAAGGGTTGGTTTGTTTAATTTTATAAGTAAGGCTTCCATTATTTTTAGCCTTTTTTTGCAAGGGGATGATGCTATTATATTAGTGTTGTCGACAAGTATATTCCTAATAGTGTCCGGTAGGTCTCCATGAATATTTAAATGAGATCTAATTGAGCTATTGTCAGAAAGGTGTAGGGTTAATCTGCGTGTTAAACGATTTGTAGTGTGGCCTATATAATTATTTACGAAAGTTGATTCTTGAGGAATACAATTCCTTAATGGACATTTGAATTCGTAAATAATATTTGCTCTATTTAATTTTGTTGTAGGAGGTGAATTATTATTTTTAACTATAAGGTTACAAGTTTTAAATTTTTTATAATAAATAATTAATCTAATTTTTTTGCTATTATCAACTGGTGCTATGTATTTTTTTATAATGTTATTCATTCGGCATTCATCCTGTTTGTAGTTATCGTTCATCTGATTTTTATAGAAAATATTAATATTATTGTTTATGTTTCGATTCTCGCCGTTGCTATTAGTTACTTTGGACAAGAAACGCCTAATGTGGAAATATATATATATATATATATATATATACTGTACTGCAGAAAATGGAAATAACTTCTTAAATAAAAGCTGTTGGTAATCTACAAGCACAGAAAAAAATACATGATAAAAAACATACATCTCTGGTTGCTGGGTCCAAGAATTCTAGGTACAGGTTATGAAAATGGAATTGTTGTATGGTTCCCAGTAATGTACACCTGAGAATTGCTAGCCACATTAAACTCAGAGTTGTGGAATTGGTTTATAGAAACATTAAACATTTACTTGTGTATGTGTGTGTATATATATATATAAAGAAAAGGGATGATTTATAAATGTTATTTTAGTGGATTCTTGTATTATTTAATAAGTAAATATACTATTAATATGAACATACACTAAAAATAATGTTCAAGTAAAAAAATCTGTTGAATTAATAAATAAAATATCCATCAATTTTCTTACAAATTGCTTTCTACATACATACATGCATGTATATATATATATATACACACACACATATATATATACATACATATATATATATACACTCATACATATATATATATACACATACATAAATATATATATATATATATACACATACATACATATATATATACATATATATATATATATATATACATAGACATATATATACACATATACATATATATATATACACATATAGAATACAAAACTGAGCCAATATGTCTATTTCAAGAGTCAGAGAAAAATCTGTTTAAAGACACTATTCAACTTTGCTTGGTCATCGACACACCCTGTAGCTGAGAGGTCGAAGCACATTTTATTTAATGCACTTATCCAACTGCTCCTAATGTTATCATTTTACAAGCACTGAAAAAAATACGTGAAAAAAATATACATCTCTGGTTGCTGAGCCTAAGAATTCTAGGTGCAGGTTATAAAATGTGTTCTCCAGCAGGATTCAAAGTTGCATTCCCTAGGGAAATGAAAGTTTAAATCCTGCTGGAGAGCAGATATTTTTCTCTAATAAGATATCTCAAATATTCAGGCCAGCAGACAAAAATAAATATTCTTTTTAATAAATAAATGTGGCATCTATATATTTATTTTCTTTTTCATTAATCATTTCACCCCATGCATGACAGTAAAGTCTCTAAGACACAAGGGGTTACTGAGTGAAAAATAATGAAAAAGAAAGAAAAAATTATTAAGTAGCAAAAACAACAGAAGAGTAATGAAGAAGACAGTAAATAATGATTGACATTGCATTTAAATTTTTGAAGATCAAAACTGGCTGGAAAGCATGGAGCTGGAATAGAGTTCCACAAGTGAGAAGTACAAGAAACAAAGACTTCCCTCGAGGACATGTTTATATTTATTATATGCAGACATGAATAGGCATCTGTTGTGACTGGAACTGTCACACTGGTATAGCCGGAAAAAGTGGTTCCTTTGGGCTAGAGAGGCTGGTGTGAATCATAAAGTTTTCCCCTGGTATTTCCAAGAAGGTACAAAAGCATTGACCCAGGCTTTGACTCAAGAAGAAATCTCACTGGCACACTTCTCAATAGGAAGATTAAGCATATAACAACATAGCTTACAAAAGAAGCAAAACAGAAACATTCCTACATATCTATGTCTACCATTCATCCATTTGAATATTACTGCCATATATGGTCGGGTGTTTCTGCTATATATTTGGAAATCTTTGATAAAATCTAAAGAAGAATCAGCAATATTATTGGTCCTGATCTGGCATTTTAGCTTCAGTCACTTACCCCACTACTGTAAAGTTGCTTGCCTGTGTCATTTCTATAAATACTTTCATGGTAATTGTTTGAATAAGCTCTTCGCTATGGTCCTAGACTTTATGAATTTAAGCACAGTACTAGATTAGCAACAAGGACTTATCAATTCCTAGATAAATTGGCTAGATGTTACCATAAGTTCTATTCTAATACTTTCTTTTCTCACACTTCTTTGCTCTATGCTTTTCAGTTAATTTTAATCTTCAAAAATTTAAATGCAATGTTAATTGCTATCTGCTATCTTCCTGATTACTCTTCTATTGTTCTTGCTCCTTAATAATGTTTCTAATTCTTTCACACTCAGTAACCCCTTGTGTCTAAGTGGCTTTACTGTCTTGCTTAGGGTGAACTTGATTAAAAATAAAAGAAGAAAGTTACTTTGATAACTTTGATTTGCAATTATACTTTTTCAATACTTTTGAAACATTTTCTTTTAGGAATCTTTGACTCCTTTTCCTTGCAAACAACCATGAAATCCTGCTTCTAAACTTTGATTTTAATCTTTGATATTAATATTATATTGGTATTAATATTATATTGATATTATTATTATATTGGTATTGATATTATATTGATATTAATATTATATTGATATTAATATTATATTGATATTAATATTATATTGATATTAATATTATATTGGTATTAATATTATATTGGTATTAATATATTGATATTAATATTATATTGGTATTAATATTATATTGATATTAATATTATATTGATATTAATATTATGTTGGTATTAATATATTGATATTAATATTATATTGATATTAATATTATATTGGTATTAATATATTGGTATTAATATTATATTGATATTAATATTATATTGATATTAATATTATATTGGTATTAATATATTGATATTAATATTATATTGGTATTAATATTATATTGATATTAATATTATATTGATATTAATATTATATTGGTATTAATATTATATTGGTATTAATATATTGATATTAATATTATATTGATATTAATATTATATTGGTATTAATATTATATTGGTATTAATATATTGATATTAATATTATATTGATATTAATATTATATTGGTATTAATATTATATTGATATTAATATTATATTGGTATTAATATTATATTGGTATTAATATATTGATATTAATATTATATTGGTATTAATATTATATTGATATTAATATTATATTGGTATTGATATTATATTGATATTAATATTATATTGATATTAATATTATATTGGTATTAATATTATATTGGTATTAATATTATATTGGTATTAATATTTTGATATTAATATTATATTGATATTAATATTATATTGGTATTAATATTATATTGATATTAATATTATATTGGTATTGATATTATATTGATATTAATATTATATTGATATTAATATTATATTGATATTAATATTATATTGGTATTAATATTATATTGATATTAATATTATATTGGTATTGATATTATATTGATATTAATATTATATTGATATTAATATTATATTGATATTAATATTATATTGGTATTAATATTATATTGATATTAATATTATATTGGTATTGATATTATATTGATATTAATATTATATTGATATTAATATTATATTGATATTAATATGATATTGGTGTTAATATTATATTGATATTAATCTTTGACTCCTCTTCTTTGTTAAACAGTCATGAAATCCTGTTTCTAATGTCCCTGCACAAAAAGAAACTTACTTCCATCTGATCTGGCATCTCAGCTTCAGTCACTTTCCAACCACTGTAAAATTACCTGCCTGTGCCTTTTCTATACATACTTTCATAGTAACCGCTCGGATGAGCTCTTTGCAGTGGTACCTAGACTTTATGAATTTTAGTGCAGAACTAGACTGGCAATGTGCTCTCACCAATTTACAGTTGCACTTTTGAGATGTAGCCATAAATTCTATGCTAACAGTTTCTTTTCTTGTACTTATCACTTGTGGAACTCCCTTCTGGTTCCATGCTTTCCAGCTAACTTTAATCTTCAAAAATTTAAATGCAATGTCTATCATTATCTACTGTCTTCCTGATTACTCTTCTATTGTTCTCCCTCCTTCGTAATGTTTCTAATTCTTTCACATCCAGTAACCCCTTGTGTCTAAGTGGCTTTACTGCCTTGCTTGGGGTGAATCTGATTGAAAAGAAAAATCGATCTTCACTTTAAACAACATCACATGTCTATTGTGATGCGTTAGCTCTCATTCCTTTTCTATTCACTTGAGTTATGGTACTCTAGATCAATGGTCGCCAACCTTTTTATACCACGGACAAAAGCTTCATGCGAGACAATCTTTGCACAAACCGGTAGTGACACATATAGGTAATTTAAGTGCATTTCAATAAAGACAGCAACAATGAAAAGAGCAATTTATTAAAGGGAAGAAATAGTGGATAATCTTTTGACTCTCATGTCTCGGCTCCAGCCCGGCCACACCCTTGCATGCTTAGTTTCCCTGAATCAATACCTATTAGCACACTATTTTCCTGCAACTAGACAGTACCATCTGGAAGTGATGAGAGACAAAGACACTCAAAGTGTGTTCCTTATGTCTAGGCTACTCCATAGTTTTATATTGGTCATTATCATGGTAAAAAACACGCTTCACAAAGATATGATGTCAGAAATTAAAGCCCAATATTCAATTTATATGTTGTATAATTTTAAACAAGTTAATTATTTACAGTATTTTCATTAGTCGGACTATTGTCCTCATCTTTGTCGCCATATTTGTCACAACGTTTCGGCCATTGTACGCTCTGTCCTTCGTCAGGTGGTTGGAATTTAAAAAATGGTTGCTGAAAAAACATTAGCTTTATAATACTCAGAAATTTATACCCAGATGTCCTCAAGGACACATGGCACAGTGGATAAAGGCGTTGGTTAGATCCAGTGACAGACCCAAAGAGTGTGAGTTCAATACCCAGTTAAGGTATATTTCAGAGGGAAAATTAGCAGGAGATAACTGATAACTGACATCCATCAAACATGGCTCGTGGAACTAGAACAGTCTACCCCAGTGATCAAAATAAAGGGTTCTGTTCGAAATTCCAACCACCTTAAGAACGGCCAAAACGTTGTGACAAATATGGCGACAAAGATGAGGACAATAGTCCGACTAATGTAAATACTGTACATAATACCTCATCTCAGAAATATAGACAGACTCTGAAGTTAATTATTTCTTTGCAGCCTGGTAGCAAATGATCTACTGCAAATGATCTACTGACTGGTACTGATCCATGGCTCAGGGGTTGGAGATCTCACCTCTAGATGACAATTTGCAGTGTAATTCCTGCAACACAATCAACAATGCATAGTGACTGTCAGTTTCACAACTTAAACAATCACCTATTTATCTGCTGTGATGGTCTAACCAAGATTCAAGAAGTTGTAGTAGATGATTTCATTTGATTATTACCAAACAGTGACCATAACCTTTTTCTTTTATATAGTTTTGATTTTGAGTAGTGTGTCAGTGCTTCACCTCATTCTAGCCACTGTATGGTGCATCATCATCCAAACCAAGAACTTGAGAATCTTGATATGATGTAATTAACTCCCTTCCTCTTACTTGCTTCCCTGATAACTATAATCTCCAAAAATTTAAATGTAATGTCAATTGACATCTTCTGTTGCCTTGATCCCTATTCTTATTTTTAGCCTCCTCCATTCTTTTTTTTTTATCCTTTCCTTAACCCTATAACCAGTCTTTTCCCTTACTTACACTCTCTGTAGCCCCTTGTGTACTAGTGGCACTCCCACCTTGCTTGGGGAGAATTGCTTAAGAAAAAAAATGTTAGCAGGCTTGTCTCACTAGAACAATTACAACTGAGTAGTGAGCTCAATCTTCACTGGGTGCCCCAAGCCTAACAGTTCCTTTTCTTGTACTTATCACGTGTGGAACTCCCTTCTGGTTCATGCTTTCCAGCCAACTTTAATCTTCACAAATTTAAATGCAACGTTAATCATTATCTACTGTCTTAAGCTATGCTTAGAAAATCATTTGGGCACCTCTGCATGGTGTAATGATTAGCAAGCTTGTCTCACTAGAACAATTATGATTAAGTAGTGAGTTTGATCCTCACTGGGTGCTCCATATGTTCAGCCTTGTGCTACATCTAAGCTTTATCGAATTTTATTGTCAGTTAAAATCTGCACACAAGTCATAGAAGAGAATTCCGAAGTGAAACTATCTGCCCCTCAAGATACAATTTGAAGCATTGCAGAAAAGTATTGGTCAAAGTTAAAATTATAGCAAATCATATGTCTCGCTTCTTTGGAGCAAAATCATTACAATTGATCATCTTTCCTTGAAAATATGGCAATATGAGAATCAGCACATATGGTATTATAAAAAATATTCGCATTGGTATACCAGGTGTGGCAATAAGTACCAAGTGGGAGTCCGTTAGTTAAAAGAAGAAAAAACCAGCAAAAGAAGAAAAAGAGAAATTAAAAACAGTACAGACAGTTTCTGATACCCCATAATGCACTGCAACTAATGAATCAGCAACAGACAAGATAGCAGACTAAATATCACTTAAAGGAAGACTGTGAATGAACTGAACAAAACATTATGAAGAAAAGGCAACAAAAGTAGTTTTGTCTTTATTCTTGTCTAGTTTAAATAAGGTTGTTGATTATGGAGGATATATCTTAATCATTTGTTAGGAATGATCAGAAATTATAATGCTTAGTTATTTTGGCATAATCATGTTTGATTCAAGTATACACACAGGCACATATATATATATAATACGGACTGGCTGCTTGGCTGATATCATCAAGAAGTCCCCTCTGTGATTATAATATTAACATTTTAAACACTCAGCCATGTGCTTATATATATATATACAGTGGGGGGAAACAAATATTTGTACACATACAAATTTTTAATTTATTGTATTTCCAACTAATGAATAAACATAATTTTCATATAATTAACTGTAGAAAGACGCATAATAACTAAATATATATAGAAAACAGAAAAAAAATTGATTTAATAGAAATACATACATATATATATATATATATATATATATATATATATATATTGCACGACTCTTCAGCAGAATTGAGTCACTGTCAGTCACTGTGTATTTATCTAAATCTAAAAATAAACACGCTAAAATTCACCTTCATTCCTGCTGTGTGCCAACGGCTTAGTGGTAGAAGTTCCGACTAATGCAAATTCAGTCGGGTTTCGATCCTAGCTAGAGGCAATCGGACATCTAGCCACACTGATGAGCTATGAAACAGCAAAACAGTCTGTCTGTGGATGACAAATATATATATATATATATATATATATATATATATATATATATATATATATATATATATATATATATATATGTATTAAGCGGTGCAGTATATATAATATTATAAAGAAGTAATCATACAAAGAATTAATCAGTAAAGTTAATGTGATTAATGGAGAAATCACTTCATTAACAGATTTAATAAAGCATTAACTTACTAACCACTCATTGAATGACATGATCCTTATGTTTAAAATTGTAAGATGGATTAGATATTCTGTTGCTAGTACCTTTGAAAACATTCAGTTTCATCATCTTGGAAATTTACCTGAAATGAAAAAATATTAATGCATGACTGAAGGTATTATATACAGAGCTAGCATAAAATCATATGATGATATGAAATATTACTTTGGATCCACTGAGAATAACTGGAAATCACATTTCTGCCACCACAAAATGACACTGAGCAACATCAAGTACAAAAACTGTACAATGCTTTCAAAGTACTTTTGGTGATTAAAAAGCAACCATAATAACCCAACCATTAACAGTGAGATAATCACAAAAGCTAAGCCATGTAATGGAAAGGGAGACAGATGTAACTTATGTTCATTGGAGAAGCTTATTATATTAAAGCACTAAAATAATCCTAACTTGCTGAACACAAGGTTCAAATTAATGTCTATATGCATCCACAAATCCAAGTATCTGCTCAAAAGCATTAACTCTGGTTAAAATCAATTGCAAAATGGATTTAACAAATATAAGGTGCAACTACATTTAATATTCTCAGAACTCATTATCTATAACTTTCCTTATATACAAACATATAATGCAATATTACTGTACTCGATTAATTTATAATGTGTGTGTATATAATTTCGCCATTATAAGTACATTAGATATATAGTCCTGATCCAATATTTATTTATTTATTTACTTTTACACCTTTATATTATATTTCTAATCTACATTATAGTTTGCATTAATAGACATAACTTGGGTATTTTATGCTAAAAAGAAGAGAGTTACCCCACTTGATATATTGTTTACTTTCAAATCCATATTCAAATTTAAATAACTTTTTTTTTATTTATTATTTTTTAATTCTTTGACTTTCGAACTTATGAATTTGAATGATATAAATTATTAATAGTTAATTCTATATTTAAATAGACAAGTTTGTACATATAATTTTGAATCATCATCACAAGAACATGATAGAAAATGGTCAGAATCCACACCTATTGCATTAACTGTATGAAACTCTGAGTAAGTGCTATTGTCGTTGGATATTATGTATATTCACTAATATATATATATATATAACAGTCATATATATATGATAAAGTTGGCAATTAAAAGTGTTCAATAGAAGGTATTGCCTATAAAACATGATAAATGAAAGATAAAATCAAGGCAGCTTAAATTTCACCCTAAAAATGAGGGCTCATCAGGCCTTGTTCAGTCTTTATCATGTATTACTTGCATTTCATGCCTTAAATGTGGAGAACTCATAGTTTTTTTTGGGGGGGGGGTGAGTGCCATCCAGGTTCCATATTAACTATATATATATATATATATATATATATATATATATATATATATATTTTAGAATTGGACATAGTCCGACAATTTATTTAAAGACATTTATATTATGTTTAACATTCTTTTTATAGATACAAGTATTTAAGCAAATGCTCTGTTTTATAATAAACAGTATTAAATAACATTTACCGGCCTGAATGTCCAAGAAATTTTCATAAAAATTTTTCGCTCTCCGACAGGAATCGAACCTATATATATATATATATATATAAGCCATTATAATACTCTTAAATTAAGCTATTGTTGCAGTGATAACCTGGAAAAATAATTAAAAAGCATAATAACAGTCTTCAACAAATATAAGAACTCAAAAAACTAATTGTAATCCTGCAGTAAGTAAGACTAAATATAATAACATGTGTAAATGTAGGAATGCTAATAATTGCCCACTACATAATAATTGTTTATCTAGTTCTCTAGTTTATCTCAGTACTATTTCTACACTTGAAAACCCCAATATTAAAAAAATTTACATTGAAAGTACTATGAATACATTCAAAAACCTTTGATATCAACATGTACAATCTTTCAACAATAGTAATCATAAATACAAGACTTTGTTGTCCAGGTATTTTTGGAGTTTAAAAGAGAAAAACAAAACACCTACTGTTAAATGGAAATTAATTAATGTAATTCTCTATATGCCCCTTGTTATCTATGTCTTAATGAAAAATGGGAGATCATTAGATTTAAAGACAAGATCAATCTCTTAAATCAAAGGAATGAACATAGCTTACAATTTTATCTTACAAAATGGGTAGTAATATTTTCAACGACAATGCAATGTTATTATAAATTTAGATTGTTAATACTTCTATTATTTGCTAGTAGCTAAATGCAACCACCACTTATACTCCAAAAGTATCTTTTCTCACATTTACAACCTGTGGAACTCCCTTGTGTTTACTTACTTCCCTTATAACTAAAATCTTCAAAAATTATTCTGTCTTCTTAAATCCCATTCATATTTTGTCCTTTGCTCAATCCTCTCTATTCTCATTCTTCTCTTTCACTTTCACTCTCTGTAACCATCTGCATACTAGTGGTATTCCCACCTTACTTGGGGTGAAATGATAATATCTCTTTCTCTCTCTCACTCTCTCTCTCTCTCTCTCTCTCTCTCTCTCTATATATATATATATATATATATATATATATATATATATATATATATATATATATATATACATACATACATATATATATATATATATATATATATATGTACATATATATATACATATATATATATATATATATATATAAGAGGTGATAAGCGTTCTCATTCAATTAGAGTTTCTTGTTATATTTTTATCTACAGACCCGATCATATGTCTGACAAGATATGTTTGATCTCAAGTATGGTCAATGACAATTGTTTACTCTTTCGGTAACAACATCAATTGGTGTAACTAAGCAGTTGCCATGTTCCAAATATTAAAAATAGCATCACTGTCTTTTGTTTTTCCTATTTGGAATGTAACAGCTACCTAGATACACCATTAAGTACAAGGCTTGGTTTCAAACACATTAGTTAGATAGCGACAACCTATAAAATTTTTTTTGATTTGCACCATTATATTTCTGACTCAAGTACTATTTTTGTTATTTGATATTTACTATAATATTTTTGTCAAAAATGAGAGTCACTTTTCTTGATATTTTATTTACTTTTGAACCTAAATTTAAATTCAAATGATTACCATTTAGCTGACTCATTAGCGCATGACTCATTGTCACTGTTATCATGACAGTATGCATGGTTCCACTGAATGTAGCTGACATTTGTGTGTTCATGACCATTCACTTCTCTGCCATGTTGTGTTTTTGAACTGAGAGGGTTAGAAGATCATTGATCAAGCAAACTAAAGTGAAAATGTCTGACAAATGGTTTCCACTTTGCCCGATCTACAGCGGATGTGCTTACAGCCATCACTGAAATTGTCTACCAAGCTCTTCAAAATAACAGAGAAGCTTGTGCCATGGCCCTAGACATCTCCAAAGCGTTTGATAGGGTTTGGCATGCCGGCCTTCTTCGCAAGCTCCATGGTTATGGTATTACAGGTCGATTGTTTGACCTAATACAATAATTCCTGTCAAACCATGAATTGAAGGTTGTTCTCAACGGATTCTCCTCCAGCTCCTATCCCACGAACGCAGATGTTCCTCAAGGCTCCATCCTAGGCCCTACCCTGTTTCTTATCTTCATCAACGATCTTCCTGATGCCATAGATTCCCAAGTTGGCATCTACACGGACAACACTACAATTTACTCCTGCCTCAAAAACAAATCTAGAGTCACTGACAAAACTAACCTGACCTCCAATTGGTTGTGAACTGGGGCAGGAATTGGCTGGTTAACTTTAACGCCTCAAAAACAAAACTGCTCTCTATTAATCACCACAGAGATTCTTCCCTGTCCCCCATTAGAATGTCTGATGCTCAACTTCTCGAGAGAACCCCTCTACAGCTGCTCGGTCTCATGTTGACTGCTGAACTGAGATGGAACAAATACATTGAGTCAGTTGTTTCGTCCACCACAAGGAAAGTTGGCGCCCTGTGCCAGGCCAGGAAATTTTTTATCCCCGGAATCAATCCTTCAAATCTACAAATCAAACATTCACCCTTGCATGGAGTATTGCTGCCATATATGGTCTGGAGCCCCTGCTGTTTGCCTGGGGGTTCTTGATAAGATCCAGAGACAGATATGCAATGTAATTGGTCCTGATCTGGCATCTCGTCTACAGTCACTCTCTCACAGACGTGCCGTCACCTCTCTATGTCTTTTTTACAAATACTTTCATGGTAATTGCTCCAATGAGCTGCTTGCACTGGTTCCCAGACTTCATGAATTCAAGTGTCCTATGAGGCTGGCATCCCGCTCTTACCCTTTCACTGTTGAAACTGTTAAATGTACCCATCTCTTCTACTCCAGTAACATCATATCTCGCACCTCTCGCCTGTGGAACTCCCTTCCTCATTCCTGTTTCCCTGACAGCTATAATCTCCAATCTATCCACTATCCTTCTCCTCATCCTTTCCTCTATCACTCCTATCTGCTCTCGCTCCAAATCCTCTGTAACCCCTTGCATGCTAGTGGCTTCCCGCCTTGCTTGGGGTGAAATGCTTAAAAAAATAAAAAAATTGGTAGCTACAAAAAAAAAAGGAATCCTTTGGAATAAAGAATTAACTCAGGTTAAAAATGTAACAACAATTTGGTTTATATATGATTTGTTGTATACAGCTATTTTAACCCTTCCCGCTTGTTATAATCAAATGACACTGGGATCCCCTTCAGAATCTACAGCTTGTTTTTTTTTTTTAAGCAGTTCACCCCAAGCAAGGCGGGAGTGACACTAGTACGCAAGGGGTTACAGAGGATTGAGAACAAGAGTAAAGAGGCGTGTTTGAGGAAAGGATACAGAGAAGGACCGGGGAACAAGATCAAGGTGTCAGAAGATGTTGATTGACATTACACTTGAATATTTGAAGATTATAGCTATCAGGGAAGCATGCAAGATGAAGAGAGTTCCACAGACGGGGAGTGTGAGGGAAGAAGCTGTTTGAGTAGAAGAGATGGTTACATTTAACCATTTGGACGGTGAAATGGTGGGACCAAGATGCCAGCCTAGTAACTCACTTAAATTCACGCAGTCTGGGAACCAGTGAAAGCAGCTCATTGGAACAGTTGCCATGTAGAAGAGACAGAGGGAAGCCACGGCATGTCTGTGAAAAAGCGACTGTAGACAGGATGCCAGATCAGGACCTATTGCATTGCATATTCATCTTTGGATTTTATTGAGGACATCAAGATGTACAGCGGGAGCACCAGATCATATATGGCAGCAATATTCCATGCAAGAATAGATGGTTGACTTATAGATTTGAAGGATGGACTCAGACAAGAAAAACATTTTGGCACAACACAGAGAACAAACTTTCCTTGTGATAGATGAAGTTACTGATTCAATGGTTTAGTAGTAACTTAAATTTCTGGTCTTTATGTCCGGTACAGGGCCTTGATCAGGTCATATATTATTTAATGCCATTTTACATTTGGCAATTAAACGTTATATGCACTTTAAAATACATATAACATTTACAGCCATCTTACATAAGCGGTGATAAACATTCTCATTCAATTAGCATTTCTTGTTAGATTTTTATCTACAGACCCAATAACAGGACTGATAAGATGTATTTGATCTAAAGTATGGACAATGACAGTTGTTTACTTTTTCAGTAACAACATCAATTGGTGTAACTAGGCAGTTGCCATGTTCCAAAGAGTAAAAATAGAATCACTGCTTTTCGTTTTTCCTATTTGGAATGTAACAGCTAACTAGTTACACCCATTAAGTACAAGGCTTAGTTTCAAACACATCAAAGATCGACATTTACAGATGAGTCATTCTCTCAGCTCTTCTCTATGGTGCTGAAACTTGGACTTTATACTGCAAGCACATAAATCAACTTGACACCTTTCACATATGCTGTCTGTGCCATATGTGATATAAAATGAGATCACAGGGTCAAGAATAGTTCATTATTGAAGAGATATAACAACATCACAGACATTGAAACCATTCTAGCAAAGATACAACTTAGGTGGGCTGGTCATGTTGTGAGAATGGATGAGCATAGGCTTCTAAAGAAGGTGCTGTATGGACAACTACCAAACTCCAAATGTTCAGTTGAACATCCACACTTATGCTACAAAGACAAATTGAAAGACAAGAAACGTCTCAACTTTGAGAAAACCCCGGAAGTTCAAGCATCAAACCAAAACGAGTGGCATAAGACATGTTTCATTAAGTTAAAGAGTTTTGAAGACAGTAGACTGAAGCACTATGATGAGCTTCATCAAGCTCTGAAGCAGAGATGCCATCAAAATCCTGCTTCAATAAATTTCATCTGTCAGTGTGGCTTTGTCGCTCGCAGCAAGTTTCTTCAGAAATAACTGTTTTTAGAGTTTTGTTTTGTAAACAAACCTCTAAAAACAGTTATTTCTAAAGAAAGAGGTTTTGTAAACAAACCTCTAAAAACAGTTATTTCTGAAGAAAGATCAGTTGATCTGAAATATCAAATATATATAAAAAAAATATAAATAAATACTTTCACAAAAAAAACATTCATTTTTTTAATTTGCAACTTTTTAGTTGTTTTTTCTATATATACATATTAAGAAAGTATATGTGGCTTCTCATTATGCTATATATATATATATGTATATATATATATATATATAAGCACAGGGTTCATACAGATGGAATAAAATTCTGATAACCAAAAACACTATTCTTTATTTTGCATTCAACACTATCACTTGATAAGATACCAGAAGTGTTGAAACAAATTGCAATTTTTGTAGTGATGTCATAACATGCATATGTTATAATTTTGAAAATATATATATATATATATAAAATGGGTACTTAAAAGTTCTCAGCCTAATCAAAAAAGGAAACACATCAGGCCAAGAACTTTTCAGCAACTCTTTGTATATATTGAGCAAGCAACTAAATCCCAAATCAGCCTTTGCCTATGCATATGTAATTAGAGAAATAATGTCTTTAGCTGCAAGAAACTCACACAACATTACCAACACATTTTGAATTCCCATGACTTCAAAGACACAAATATCCTAAGGACAACATTACAACTGACATCAAAATTTTAAGTTTATATTGAAACTTATGATTTATGGAAAACTTGGCATTGCTTTTATATACCTTCAGGTCGATTGAACAAAGAAAACATCATATTTTAGGCATGCTAACATCATGAGATTTTTTTAAAGAACAATTATTAAACATTCTTTGTTGTATATAGACTCATGATACCTTTTAAACATGCACAGTATATATACATATACAATTACAGATGCATATGCACAAATATTATGTAAAGTCATACACATATATCAACAACTTTTATACTGACTATAACAGCAATTTCACACCAATTGTTATAGTAGCATAATAAAAGAAATAATCCTTGAAAATAGCTAACAGTTTAACCAAAAGGAATCAACAAACCTTTGGACAATTTTTTGATTCATACAAAGAAAAGAATACTGAACTGCTATGTAATATCAATCCTCTTTAGATCATTCAGACTGTTCTCATCTTTATTGTCATATTCATAACATTTTGGCTGTTGTATGCTCTGACCTTCTTCAGGCAATATATGTTGGAATTTGAAACCAAAACCTCCATGGAGGTAGATTGTTCTAATTCCAAATGCTATGCTTTTTTTTTTTAGATATCACAGTATCATTTAATTCCCTTTTGTATCTTAACTCTTCAAGTTACTTTTTGGATTACTCAACCAATGCCTTTATTCACTGGGCTATGTGTCCTTGGATTCCAACTTATATCACCTGAAGAAGTTCGGAGCATACAGTGGCAGAAACATTGTGAGTATGATGAGGACAACAGCCCATACGATGTAAACAGTGTAAATAGTTATATTACATCTAAGAAATATAGACAGATATCAATCCTCCTATATTGCAGTGATTGACAGACAGATGACGAAGAAGACATGTAATGAAGAAAGAGGACTTGAAGAATTTGGCACTGACAGGAAATCATGAAGGCAAAAAGAGCAGAAGGAAACAGTGAGTAAAACCTATCTAACAAGCTTGTGTAAATAAATGGCAAAACAGGAACTAGTGGGGAGAGTACAAGCATGTGAGCAGCAAGGTAGTTGCAATTTCTAAGGCACATATTGAGGAAAGAGGGCTTGGAGAATTTGACACTAACAGGATATATTGGAGGCATGTGGTAATGTGGGCAAAAGGCAAACCACAATAAAATGCTACAATGGACAGGAAGTTGGGGAGAGCCATATTTCTCATCTACTGAAGGGACACTACATAAAAGAAAAAACTTGTATATATACAAGAAAAACATAATAAAAAATTAAACAAAAGTACCTTGTCATTCTTGTTCAACATAATATGTAGGCTTACGGACAATGTCACATTAAGACACAAGTTCTCGTATGATCACCAAAATTAAGCAATGTCAAGACTGGTCAGTGCCTAGATGGGTGACCACTTGAGAATGCCAGATGCAGTAAGCTTAGACATAATAGATAATGACTTGAAATTGGAGAGCAGAGTTCCTTATATTCACTTTTGTGCAAATATTGTAAATAGTTACAATACCTCATCTCAGAAATATAGAGAGCTATCAAATACCCTTGTAAAAGATATGAATCCACTTCTTCTCCTCAATACACAACTATATATCTCATTATATATATATATATATATATATATATATATATATATATATATATATATATAATATATGGATAAAATAACTGAAAAAAAATTGGGTGTTTTTTTGCGAAAGTATTTATTTCTATGTTTTTATATATATTTAATATTTCAGACCACCTCGGTCCTTCCTCAGAAATTAATTGAATTACTGTATTACTGTATTTGGCAGTTTGTTTACACTTTACAGCGTTCGTCGTTAGACGCGGACGTCACGTGATGTGGAATGCAACTATGTTTGAATATTTCTAACGTAAATCTAACGATAGTATTTTAGATGTTGTTTAAAAAGGTTTTTTAACTATATCTAAAGAAATTTTTTAACTATTGAAATATTTATACAGATTTAAAATACCCAAGTCTTTGTTTAACCCTAGTTTATATGTGTCTAATTTTAAAATCCAGTATTTCTCTTTTTTTCTTCGTGTGTATTTTGTACTAAAACCTGAGTCTATTAATATACATTTACAGTTGTCTGATGAGTGTCCTGATTGATTAAAGTGTTCAGCTATGGGGGAATACTAGTTTGGGGTTGTTGAAACGAAATCTAAAATTAGTTCCAGATTCGCCAATATATCCACTATTAGGACATATTGTACTACCTAGTAAATTATATTATTGCTATCACAGGTGAGGTGAGGTGGATGTATTTTGATTTTGGAGTTGGGTACAGAAAATTCACTATCTGTTATTAGGTGCTTGCAAACTAGACAACGAGTTTTATTACATTTATAATTTCCTGTTTGGTTTGTATTATTTAGATATTTGGTAGAGGTGAAGATAGCTGATAAGTTAGGTGTTTGTTTTTTTGTGTTCATGGGTGGTTTAGCGAAAATGTCTTTGATATTTTGTTTAATTGGAGGTTCTTGTAATCATTTTTTAATTTGTGAATAAGTGTGTGGGAATATTGATTATGGTTAAAAACCATGGGAATCCGATTGTTGTTTTTACTTTTCTTGTATGTGAGAAGTGTGTTACGATTTATATGGATAGTTTTATTTAGTGCTTCTTTTATTATATTTATTGGGTATTTACATTTTAGGAATTGTTCTGTTAAGTTATTAATGTTGTGTAGAAAATCTAGATGGTCTGAGCATATGCGTTTGATTCTTAGAAATGAGTTGTATACGATAGATTTTTTTAATTTAAGAGGATGACAGCTGTTGAAGTGTAGGAATTTATGCTGGTTTGGGGGTTTGTTGTATAGACTGGTAGAAAGTGTATGTTTGTTTAATTTTATCATAACGTCTAAGAAAGGGACGGATGTGTATGAATGCTCCATGGTAAATTTAATTGTATTGTGGAAGTTGTTGCAGAAAGTGAAAAAAATTTTTTATTTTTCTGATCGATGAGTCCATAATAAGAAAATGTCATCAATATATCTAAAATAATGTAATGGTTTAAATTCTGAATTGTCTAGTATTTCCTTTCTAGAATGTGCATAAAGATATTAGCATAGCTAGGTGCCATTTTCATGCCCATTGGTGTGCCACTAATCTGTAAATAGTGTTTGTTGTTGAATTTAAAATTATTATGTGTTAGAATGAAATCTATTAATTGACATATATCTGTAATTTGGTTGTTGGGTAATTTTTTACTAAGGAATTCATGGCAAGCTGAAACTCCTTCAGTATGTGGAATGTTCGTGTAAAGAGACGAAACATCCATCGTTACTAGGATTGTATCTGGGTGGACTGAGTTGTTTTGTTATTTGTTGAGAAAGTCAGTAGTATCTCTAATATAACTAGGTATGTCAGGCAGTAAAGGTTTTAGGATGTTGTCTATGTACCCAGATATAAGTTCTGTGAGGGTACCAATGCCTGATATTATGGGTCTACCAGGTGGTATGATTTTGAGGGATTTTGAAATTTCATAGATGTTCTCTTCATTATTTGGTTGTGTAATTTGATGTTGGTTGGATGAAAAAATGTTAGAGTGTTTTTCTGAAATGATTTTGGGGAGTTTATGTAGTTTTGAGATAGTGTAGAATGTTGCTGTTCTAGGGTTCTCAGGAATAAGAGATTTTATGGTGTTCCTTATGTTGTGGTTCAGGTTCTGAGTGAGAGATGATAATTCTGTTTTGAATGTGCTAGTTGGGTCTAGAGGTAAGGGTACATAGAACCGGTTATTTTGAAGTTGTGATTCTGCTTCTTTTATATAGTTTTTAGTGTCTAAGATGGTTATAGCTCCGCCCTTGTCGGCTGGTACAATAATTATGTCTTGGTTGTTTTTAAGAGTATTTTGGATAAGTTGTATTTTTTTATCTGGTGTCCTTTGTTTGTTAAGAAGTTATCCATGTGTTGTCTGGCTTTGATGGCATATTGGTCCAAGTGTTGATTACGTCCGATTGGTGGGGTCCATAGAGTGTTATTCTTCGTAGGAGGAAGTTTGGAGCATGATTGGTTAGCACTGTTGTCTGTATTAGAAGTAGATTTGTTGTCTGAGAAATATTCTTTTAGTCTCAGTCTACGAATGTATTTTTCCATATCATAGCAGAGGTTTAGAGGTTTTAGTGGTTGTGAGGGGCAGAATGATAATCCTTTATTTAATAAAGAGGTTTCTTCTTGGGTGAGAGTATATTTGGATAGGTTGGCAATGTGGTTGTCAGCAGAGGTGGTATGGGTGTAGTGGGCATAATGAGATCTTCGTGGGGTCTGTTGTATTAAATAGTTATTCAGGTATGGTATGTGTTGTAATATATATATATATATATATATATATATATATATGATCTATCACTTACACTGTAGCAAACCACCTACATTCCCTCCATATTCCATTGGCAAGAAGTAAATTCAACTCAAGCAGCTTCTTCCTGTCAACCACTGTTCCTTAGAACAGACTCTGAAGAGGATGTTTCCCCAATCACTACACTCTTAACCTGTTCAAATCTAGGGTTAACCATTATCTTCTGCCTCTTAATATAATCCATTACCTTGAGTGGCCCTCGGGCCTTGTACAGCATGAACTCTTATATACAATCTATTGGTAAAATGATCGGCTCCGTGTACCTCTCCAGTAAGTACCTGACTCCTCATGCTATCCTCTACCATTACAAGAGTCAGATCAGGCCAAAAATGGAGTACTGTTGCCATATTTTGGTGGGAGCTGCCAAGTCCTAACTTTCCAGTCTTAATAGAGTTCAAAAGCATCCCCGAATCCTTTGTGGAGAATTATTTTTTACCTTCCAACCTCTCTCCCACAAGGGGGATGTGCCAAGTGTCTCACTATTGCTACTTCCATTGTAAGTGCTTGAACAAACTACATTCCTCAGTTCTTCTAGTTCCTATCCATTATCCATTATACTGCCTGGTATTCCCAAACAGTCACCCAACAAGTACTGTACTGTCCAGTCGCAACATTGCTTAACTTCAATGATTGCTAGAACCTGCCATGCCACTTACATTGTAGCAAAACACCCTCTCGATTCTATCAGCAAGAAGTAAGTTCTACATGAACAGCTTTTTTCCTGTGAACCACTTCTCTGTGGAACAGACTCTGAAGAGGATGTTTCTCCGATCACTACAATAGTAACCTGTTCAAGTCTAGTGTCAACCACTATCACCCCCTCCTTATCCATACAAACTACATCTTAACATAATCCTTTACCTTCAGTTGCCCCAGGGGCTTGTACAGGATGAACATTACTGTTAAAAAGAATTTAATAGTAAGTAATTATGATTTCAAGGGTTGTTTGGACTAAGGAGCTTATTCTGTTTATTAATGACAACGTTTTGGTGAATCTACATTAACGCCTTCCTCAGTGTATATTTTGGTCAATCCATTTTACAGGTTTCCTCAGTGTAGAATCCCTAAGATAGTAATTTGATACTCACAGAATAGATCGAAGGCAAGACGAACAAAGGAAAACCATGCATAACCGACTAATAAATGGATTCTGCAGCAATGTTTAAGAGAGATAATAAAAAGAGAAAATTTATTAAGAGCTACAAAGGGGAGGAAATTGTGGAGAGTCAGGATTGGCAACATCCTGAAGAGACATAGTAGATAGCTGAATAAGAGGTACAGAGGAAAACATAACCTTCCTAGTGATCTTGAGTAAATGGATGTTGCTACAAGTGTTAGGAGAGATAACAAAAAAGACAAAATTTATTAAGAGCTATAAATGACAGGAAATTGTGAAGAGGCATGATTGGCAATGCCCTGAAGGGACACAGCACATAAAAGAAGAAGAATATAAAAAGAAAATGGTTACTAAAAAATATAGTGGCACATATTCTTCCCAGATCAATATTGCACATGTAATTCAATATTTTGTACATTGGATTTCTCTGCAATCACTTTCCTTGTTAAGCAAAGTTCATATTAACTTGATTTATACATTTATCTGCAAGGTAGATGTATGCAGTTTCTTTTAATTTTCTCATTTTCCAATGATGCTCACACTTGGAACTTGCTTCAGAGGGCATAATAGGATCACATCTCCTTCCAGTAATGCCAGACTTTTCTATTTCATCTTTGAATATGGCTTCCTCTTGTTACATAAGAGTTAGATGCCTTCTGTCTTATATTCTTTCCCTCATCTGCGTGGGACATTATATATGCAATCTTTGATTTTCTACTTCTCTTCAGGCGTACAGCTATATCATATTGAAACACTGGTTCTCATACAATCACTGAAGTTAAGCAATGTTGAGACTGGACAGTACTTGTTGGGTGACTGTTTGGGAAAACCAGGCAGTATAATGGATAATGGATGGGAATTGAAAATGGGAGAGCCAAATTGAGGCTTGTTATATTAATTTACACACAAATACTCTTGGAAAAAGTTAAGAGTCAACCACTTCTCCCTCAGCCATGGGTCAATTAGTAGAATTTGTATCAGTAAAAATCATTATTATCTTAAAAAATTCTTACAATCTAAAAATATTTTCTGGCTTTAAATAACAGGCAAAAGCCATAAAAAACTAATTGATCAATCAATCTACATTTTTCTTTTGATAGATAAGCCTTTGGAAAGAGCTTGCAAAAATTGACTGTGCTATTGAAAACTACCCCAATGTTGTAATACCTACATATTATTTCCCTCATCTGCACGGGATGTTATATATGAAGTTTTTGATCTTCTACTTCTCTTTGGGCTTACAGCCATATCATGCTGAAACACTGATTAAGCAATGTCGAGACTGTTCAGTACTTTGTTTGGTGACCACTTGGGAATACCATATGGTCTAATGGATAATGGCTCAGAATTGTGGTTGGTGTCTCTGTGCTTTGTTGTCCTATTCCCCATTCCCCAAGAAATTATGGAGGTACAGTTCATACACTTAAACTCTTTAAATTCTTTAGTTCACTACTGATGATTTTGAAATGGCTCTCTGGAATAAAATTAACTTATAATCATGTGTTGGGTTTTCTATAAATAGAAATGAACTGGGATCAAAGTGTAATGTCCTTTCTACTCATCACTAATGATAATGGTAACATTAGCCATTTCCTTATGACGAAACATTTAGTATTTACTGACCAAGCAGTGAGTGTTGCTTTCAGCTGAAATTTAGAAAATCATCCTCTTAAAATTTTTCAGGAAAATAGGTTTCTCAAGTTCAAACTATTATTGCTATTTCCAGTATTGATGGAGGTTTCCTTCCTAACTTTTTGTTTGAGTTAGTGTGGAACATCAGCCTCTTGATTTTATGATTATTGTCTTTGAGTTATATGTGCTATTCATTTTAGTTATTGCTGCTGCTGAAAGTTCTCAAGGGATATGGTTTCTGTTATCTGGTACAGTTCTTTCTGATTCTCTAATGGCAATTCATCCATGAGGTTCAAAATAGGATGGTGCACACTGAGACCGACACACTTCACTTGCTTATAACCATTTTCAAGTATCGATCTGAGAAAACAGTTGTATACAGCTGACAGTTGAAATATTTCTGAATGAATTGGACACAATGCATGACAAAATATTACCAGAAATAGATTTTTAAAAAATATTACCAACAATAAAAATTTTGTCGGCATTAAATAACTCATTGAGGTTGATATGCAGTAAAACCAAAACAAACCAAACCAAACAATGCATGACATCCATACAAAAGAACATGGCTCTAGTTTTTAGTTTTGGTTTTGTAGCAACTTGCAGTGTTGCAGGGAAACTCCACCTTGTATAGACTCTTCTAAGGAGGCATACACTCGGATTGAGGAATCAGAGAGCCAAGTTTGAATTCCAGTCAGATCCATTACATTCACTTAAATGTTAATACTCTTGGGAAAGTTATTAATCCTCTTCTTCTCCCCCCACCCCCAGCTATGAGTAAAATATCAGGACAGACTGAGTTCTATAGCTTTGAGTGGCAACCAATCTAGGAGAATGAAAACTCTGAATTCAAACTGGCTTGGAGAAGGGTGGGCTCCACCCACATAATGGTAAGGCATTAGCGGCAATGCTGTCTTCAGCTAGATAATGTCTTACCATTACATGGGAGGCATATGTGAGAAGTATTTCTGTAATTCTAATATTGGTAAAACTTGCAGAAATTTTTAAAAAATGTATTTATGAACATAAGGATTTCCTACATAACAATTTATTCAATACATTTCTTGTACACAAAAATAATGTCAACCAAAACTTTGATCTCAAGAACTTTGTATAAAGGAGCTCTGTTCTTGTTAGTTAACTTACTTAGAGAACCCTCCTCCTCTTCCTTCGATACCGTCGACAAGTAAATATGTTCAACTTCCATATCATTTATAATAGTTTTGTTGTTAGTGATCCATACACCCAGGTATTTAAAGCCAGTTTATTATTATGCTCTTTTTCCTATAATGAACTGTATAGATAGTTTAGCAAATGTATCAGTTATTTTCAAAGCTAGTTCTTCAAAAAGATTCCTTGTCAATGTGAGGAATTGGCAAGAAAAGCTGTGGCCCAATATTTAGGCTTTCTTCATCTTATTGTTATCTGTCAGGCCCTAACTGGAAATATACTGTCAATAGCTGGTACAGTTTACAAAGAAAGTGTTATTTTCAAGTTTGCTTTTCAAGATATACTATAGACTCATTTGGATTGGACACCTGAAAATGGATTGGCTGAAATGTTGTAACAACAAAAAGAAGAAAGTAATAGTCAAAACAATACAGGAGACTTTTACATATGGACATACTGATATACACGTTTGAATAAATATCGACATATGAAAATAAAAGCATGCTGAAAAATTCTTGGACTTTTCAAAATGATAGCTTCCATAATCAAATGTCAGAATATTGATTCTGGGAAGTGAAGAGTATCCCTTCATATATATTGTATATTTAGGCAGCTATCCCACTTTTATACATGTTGTATTAAAGATGACAGACAAGGTGCTTTTTATTTAATTTTTCTTGTGTTCGGTCAAGTGTTTTCTTTTCTGGACACAGAGCATGTAGAAACTGTTCAAATATTCTGTAATTCTAAGCACTTTTGACTATTCTTTTAACCATTATCAAAGATGATTTTATTTTTACTTTTTAACGGGATGTATGGATTGTGTGTATGTATCTAAAGTTATAGGAATGTTTTATTGTCCAAACACAGTCAGCACATTGTGGCCATGTTCATAGTTAATATTACTGACTATTGCCTTTACTTTTTATTATTAAGGCTTCCATTATTTTTAGTCTTTTTTGTATGCGGATGAGGTATTTTCTACTAGTATGTTTCTGATGGAGTCTGGTAAGTTTGTGTGTGTGTTTAAATGAGTTCCGATGGAGCTGTGGTTGGATAGGTGTAATGTAAGGTGTCTAGATAGGCATGTAGTAGTGTGACCAATGTAATTATTTATGAGTTCGGTTTGATCAGGAACACAGTTCATTAACGTGCATTTGAACTGATAAATAATATTCATTCTTTGTAGTTTTGATTTTGCAGGTGTGTTCTTATTTTAGAGGATAAGGTTAGCTGTTTTAAATTTTCTGTAGTAGATAATTACTTCATATATATATATATATATATATATATATATATATATATATATATATACTACACCATGAAAATAATAAACAAAAACTTCAAATTCCTGAGGCCTTCTATATCAAAAGCAACCAACCAACAATGAATGAAATTTATTACGAGTGTAACAGCAATGTCTTAAAATGCATTTGAGTTGACTAATATTTAATGCCATCTCTGATTACCCTCCTTGTATCATGGACACTTATTTACAAAACACTCTAGCTACAACAGTTAATTTTAAAGTAATTATAACAATGCATTCATGTGTGTTTACAAAAATCAGCATCACATCAATTACACTTACATTAAGTTTATCTTTGCAATTCCCTCCTGAGGATAATTTTGGGGGAAATCAACAGTACTTGGGTTAACAAAAACTATGGAAACTTCTTTGATAAATTTCATCTTAACATCAAGATGATAATTAGAGAACTAGAAAGTATTATTATAAAAATAAATAGACATAATATGTCTATATTATTTAACGAAACATGGTTGAATGAAAATATGCTGCCTAAATATATATATATATATATATAAAAGTAGACATGGAAGTCAGCAGTTAGCCTCTAAGTGCTGACTTCCATGTCCACTTTTATATTTACACACGCTCTATCTCTGATATTGAGCACTTTACCCCATAAATATAGCACACTTTAAGACTATATTTCTGCATATATATATATATATATATATATATATATATATATATATATTGTTTTTAGATATATTCATTCCTGTTTTTTCTGCAAATAATTGTTTTGTACCATTTATTTGCTTCTTAGTAACTCTGATCATCCTGTGAAACTGTTGTCTAACATTACTGAAATTTTATTTCAGATTAGACAACCCTTTGAGATTGAATGCCAAGTAGACAAGAATGACCCTTTCTAATCAAGACCACAAAGCTGCCAAAAGCTTCTCGAGGCATTTGTGCTGTGTATGGAATTGACTTCATTACCAATAGATTGATATGAAATGATTCAAAACAACCAAATGGTCAATGCTAAGCTGTATATTGAACAAATGAAAAGGCTCAAAGGGGTAATTCAACTGAAAAGACCTGACTGGTAATACAGTGTGATTATTCAATATGACAAAGCTCAACCACGTTTCACTCTCATGACAAAACATCCAATATAAGAGCTTGATTGGGAAGTTCTGCTACACCCACACCATATTCTCCTGATTTAGCCCCTTCAGATTACAACCTTTTTTGGTCACTTTCTAACAATTTGTTTGGTCTTTCATTCAACAACGATGTGAAATTTAAAACATAGATTGACGATTTTTTCAAGTCAGACTCTAGTGATTTCTATCATCGAGGCATTGAGTGGTTTGTTGGCACGAGTTCATAAACAGTGTAGGGGAATACATTGTAGAATGATTGATCAGAACTATTAATAAATAAGAGGTATTGAATTAAACTTAAAAAACAAAAACTTATGTAACAATCGAATACAGATCCAATTGAGCACTCAAGAGAAAGGGTAATTTTAAAAACGGTGGCTGCTGCTGCTGCTATTAATGCATTGCTATTCAATTACGAATTGAGCCCTATTGGCTGCTGCTGCTTGTTTTACATCTCATATATAACATGTTAAAATTTCCCTTTCTCCGCTGTGCACCAATGACTTAATAAACAAGTTTCGATCCTGGCTTGTGGCAATCAGACATCTAGCCACACTGTATATGGATGACTATATATATATATATATATATATATATATATATATATATATATATATATATATATATATATATATATATATATATATATATATATGTGGGTGTGTGTGTGTTTAAAATAGGATATAGAATCCCAACAAAATTTTTAAGAAATTTAACAAATGGAAAACGTTTCATTGAAAATAGATTTGATTACATGTTTCACTATCATAGGCTTTGTCAGATCCCAAAATGAAAGATATGTATTTGTATTTGTGCGTATGCTTAAATAATGAATCATAGTACTTTTTTCATAA